>CM042141.1:64918722-64981222 GCA_023376005.1 Doryteuthis pealeii | reverse complement strand
ACTACTACTGGCCAAGGTAAAATTTCCCTGCCACGTGAGGGCTATGACCCGTGAATAAAGCCTAAATCCTAAAACAACCTTTTGTCTTTGTCTCTTCCCTTTTCACTCCTTGAATGCCTTCCTTTTCAGCGTGACCACCAAATATGATGGGGTTAAAAGCAAACCCTAAGAACACGCATCAAGAATAACCACAACTACCTTCTAAACCTTAAAACGTTAAACCCCTTGCCATCCCACAAAGTTACGCAAAAGTTGTGCAAGACTTTTGTGAAGTTGTAACTTTAAATCTCATTGCAAGGAAATTTGTTGAAAAAAGATTTTCAATGACGTTGAATGTGATTCGGTCATTTGCATATTCTTAATGAGTCATCAAAGTGAAATAAGTCAGTCAGTGCATTTTCTTACTACAACTGATTTCATTCATTAAACGAAATGTCTACCAGTTCCTAGACCAGTTTAAGACGGGGAACTCAACATTTACACGGATTTGTATTCTAACCAGATAAATATATATATTTATACACACACAACACACACACACACACACACACATATACACACACACACATTATATACACACAACACACAATATATATATATACACACACATATATATATACACACACACACACACACATATATACACACACACACACACACAATATATATATATATATAAGTGTTGTTATGGGTCCAACGGGAGAAAATTAGATATTCTATAAAAATGAAGGTTCGCAAAAATATGACATGTAAAAAAATGTTGCAATATTCCATGATGTCTTAGTGTTGTGGATTAGCCTAGCGTACATTGCGTAGAGAGTGAATGCGCTGGTTCAGGACTATTTATACACGGCTGTCTGTGAACATCGGAGTGATTGTTTCGATGGCAAAGGCCCCTCGGTGCCTGTTCCAGAGTGCTTCGACCTCTGGAGCGGCTAAGTAAAATTAACAGCGTTGATCCCAGGGGGCTAACCCCCAGGCAATACCTGCTCCCTTGACTTAAAAGGGCAGGGCTGAGTTTATTGCCCAGCGACTGAGGCGCCCCCTTGAGGGGGAATGCCGAAGGGATCAACGCAATTTTTGTTCTCTCCAACCCATTAGCTTCGGCTTGTGGGTGGACCCACGTTAAAACGGGGCCTTGTGCCCAGTCCATACAGGTGGGGAATGAGACAAATACCCCTATCCCCTTAATTTAAAGGGGCAGGGCTAGGTTTATTGCCTAGTGTCTGAAGCGACCCCCCCCCCTTGAGGTGGAATGCCGACGGGATCAACGCATTTTTGTGTCTACCACCCATGAGCTTCGGCTTGTGGGTGGGGCCCACATAAAAATGTCCTCGTGTCACGCCCTCATAAGTGGGATGAGAGGCAAATACCCTGAGACTGCAAAGGTTACGCGAACCGTCTATCTCGAGGTTTGAGCATACTGTTGCGAGTTACTATATGTCTGGCGCACATGGAGTCGAATGTACCAGTAGTATACTGAATACTGTATGATCCAGCAGTATACAACAGTTAGTTTGCGACGCGTATATCAAGTGACACGTGGAGGCTCGTGGTATAATGGATAGAGTCCTAGGAAATGGGCACGTCGAGGCGAGTTCAAATCCTGTACAAGGCTGTTTGCATTTCACATAACGCTAATACGCTTGGGAAAGTTATGCATCTAAATATTCTCCCTCCAGCTATGGGTAAATAGTAGAACAGACTGGGCTCTTAAAACTTGGTTAGGTAACCTGTCTAAGAGAAGGAAGATTTTGAATTCAAACCTGTTAAACTCCGTTTAAGTAATTGGCCTTCTGTCACATCCTGCTCGTGCGGAGGGGTTGGTAAATATGTATGTCCATCACGTGACTGAAGCGATTCGATCTATCGTAGTCATCCGCTGTGCGTTGTATTATCTAGGTAGTTATAAGGGTTGGCACGTTGTGCATTACTTAACTGCAAGTGTGATTCGAAAGCCGCACCTATAGGGTTTCGTTTAGCTCAGTCGGTAGAGTATCCGCCTCAGTACCATAAGTTCTGGGTTCGATACCGGCCCTCGCCAAATCACCGCATGAGTAACACAGATTAGAGTTGATAGTAGGTGTCGCGCTCCACCTCAGATGCAAAAACAATTTCCCTGGTCTAGCGCTAGTGAAAAGGGGAAAGACTCCCAGCCAGCCTGATACCGACAAGTATTAAAGTACTAATTTTCTTTAAATTCTTAATTATTTGGAGGACTAAAAAAATCATGAACTTGAAACCAAGGCGTTCCCTTTTTAGAATACTATTAACATTTTTTTATTAGCTTTTTATTGTAAGGACACATTTTCAATTCATAACTTATTTTTATTGTTACATTTTTATAGAGTAGAAAAGAAAATATTTTAAATGAGCACAATTCTATACCACGGTAAGCGAGCTAGCCCTTAGAAAAATAAAATTATGTTTCAACCACCCACGAGTTTAGGGTTACATTTTAAAAATAGTATTTTAAATGTAATAAAAAAAACACAATTCCGAAAATAAATGAATATTATAATACGCGAATTCTTAGCTTACTTTATTGTTAAAATTATTTTTAATAAGTGTATCTTAAAAACTTTTTTTTTAAGAAATAATCTATTCATAGAACAAACGAATACTGTATTTTTCCATCGTAGACTAACGATACATTTTTAATTCTTCGCTTCTTTGTAAAAACGAATACATTTTTTTCACTGTAAGGCAATGAAGAACTGAATTCAAACTTCTGTCATATAAGGATTTACTTTTAAGAAAAAATGTATTAATTTTTTAATTTTAATGTATTAATTTTTTAATCAATATAACTTAAAAAGTTTCGTTAACAAGAAATAAAATGTTCATAGAATAAACGAATAATTTTCAATTGAATTGATACGCGAAATTTTCAACCGACAAATTAGGATACGTTTAACCTTCAGTTTCTTATTATTATTTCATTTTTAGGGACAAAAAAAAAGAAAATGAATTAAACAAATACGTTTTTATCACTTTGGAACAACAAGCAATAAAGAACCGAATTAAATTTTTTGTTATATGTACAAAAAGTAGTTAGACAAGTTTAGGGTAACGTTATTTAAAATAAAATCTTAAATGCAAACAAAAAAATCCTCAAATAAACGAACATAGTAATATACGAATGTTTTGCGATCGTTTTTTAATTTGATGAGGAATTTGTTAAATTATTCCCTCATTGCTCCTCTCTTACAGCCCTCTATTCCCCTTTCCCTCTAACTACCTTTTGTTTCTAAATTTCTTTTAGTCCGATCATGGACTGGGCACCTCTGCTACTATATATATATATATATATATATATCATCATCATCATCATGTCGTGCAGGCAGCACGGATATCCAAGACAATCTCTCGCCAACCTTCCCTGTCATTCATCGCCACAGGGAGTTCTTCTTCGCTGCAGCCAGCATCTTTACATAGCTGGTCGATATAGGTCCTTGCTGGGCGGCCCACACTGGCATGTCCATGTGTTGGCTTCCACAGGAGAACATCACTTATGAGTTCATCCTTGCTTCTCCAGTAGTGCCCTGCATGCCTAGTCCGTCTCACTCGGATAGTCTGTGAGATAGGGGGCAGGTGACCATACAGCTGCTCCCTTGTGGGATGCTGTTTCCACGACTTGTTCAGAACTGCTCGCAGCATTCTTGTGCAGCTCCCATCTAGCTTATTCTCGAGGCGCCTCGTTAGGGCCCAGGTAGTGCAGCCATACAGCAGTACTGATATGACTACAGCCTGGAAGAGAAGTCGCTTTAGCTTGTCAGTGAGATCAGACTTCCATATGACAGACAATTTGTTTGTGGCCATCCATGCCTTTCCTATTCGTGTGTTAATATCGTTATCTGTGGATGAGATATTACTACCCAGGTACGTGAATTGTTCTACTGGCTTTAGGGGCTTACCGTCTAACGTGGAGATGTCTCCTTTCTTTCTGAAGCTCATGAACTCTGTTTGGCAGAGTTCACATGCAGGCCGATGCTTTTTGCTGCCTCCTCCAGGCTATGCAGTAGTGTCTCAGCCTGTGCCGGTGTATTGCAAGAAGTGCGAGGTCATCAACATAGTCTGCATCTGTGACTGTTTTGTGCAGGATATCTCCTGCTTCTTGCCTTTCTTAGTGTAAAACCTTTTTTTTTATGGTATCTAAAGATGTTCGGAGTACATAGTCTAGGCATATTAAAATATATATGGTGCCAATGTATCACCTTGTAGGACTCCGGCGACGATGTCAAAGAAATCCGTATCGCCATCAGGTAAGCGTACCATTGCTTTAGTATCTTTGTAGAGCATCATTATAGCGTCAGTAGTTTCTTTGGGGAGACCATATGCCAGTAGTATTTGTTCCATTTTCCGTCTATGTATAGAATCAAATGCTTTGGAGAAATCTACGAATAGTAATGTTGCCTCCAAATTCTTTGCTCGAACCCCTTCTATGATGCGCCGTACAGTCAGGATTTGAGAGGTTGTGGACCTATTTCTGCGGAAACCATTTTGGTTTTTCCTGAGGACTTTCTCTATCTCGGGTCGGATTCGATTAAGAAGAAGGGCATTATATATCTTAGCTGCAATGGCAGTAAGGGTTATGCCTCTGTAGTTTTAGCTATTCCTAGGTCTCCTTTTTTGGGGAATGGGACGATGCATCCTTTCGTCCATTTATCTATTCTGTTTTGCCTATATACTGCGTTGCATAGCCTAAGAAGTATGTCATTGAACTTACCTGACTTCCATACATCGGGGGGTATTTCGTCAAGTCCTGCAGCTTTCTGCCTTTTAGTTTTTTTAGGACTTCGTTGAGTTTCTTCTGTTGAAAAATCCCCTAGTTTGATATCTAATTGTCTATCTATGATTTTTTGGATGTTATTTTCTATGATTTTAGGTGGGTTCCCAGAAGTTTCTGGAAGTGGTCTTTCCATTTCTGAAGTCTATCTTTTTGGTTGCCTTTAGCTTTGATCTAGAGGTACCTTTCCTACCGCTAATTTCGTTCACCTGTTTGCCAGGCTAATCTCGATTGTCTGTCTTCCACTTATTGTCTGATATTACTTATTTGTGTTTGGATATATTCTATTTGTTCTTTTTTGTATATTTTGGTTAGTTCTATATGGGCTTTCTTAAGGTTGTGTAGATTGGTGTTTGTTGGTTTTATTTTATTGCGTTGGGCTGCTTTTTTTACATCGTTTCTCCTTTGTCTAACTGCTTCAGTCTCCCAAGGAACAGTGTGTTTAGCACTTTGTTTGGTTGGTACGCACTCGGCTGCTGCTTCTAGGTGTGCACTAACAAAGTTTTCGTATTCCTCGTTTGGTGTGAAGCTTTCAGAATATATATATATATATATATATATATATATATATATTTCCATCTTATTTAATCATATACATAGACATGTCAATCGTGTATATATATATATATATATATATATATATATATATATATATATATATATAAATGTAGAAATGAACAATGAATGAAACGTTAATTTTTTTTCAAAATATAAGGTGTGTCATAAAAGTGCCGAGTTTGAAGCTGTATTTACCAAGATAGAAATGAACAATGAATGGAACGTTAGTTATTTCAGAATACAAGGTGTGTCATCAAGTACAAAAAATCTCGATACTTTTTTTTACCCATCTTGTATATATAATCACGTATATGTATAGACATGTCCATCGTATATATATATATATATATATATATATATATATATATAGACATGTCCATCGTATGTGGATACACACACAGACATATATATATATGTATATATGTCAATCATATATATATATATATATATATATATATATATATATATATAAACTGTTTTTTGTTTCTTTTTGTTTTTTGTCTTTTTGGCTGCTCCTTGTATATTCTTATATCCACAATGTTTACTATTTTCTCCCGCCATTTCACTTCTACCGGAAATACTTGACTGACTCGACCACTTGTCACAACTGCTTTCACTCATTGCAACGGAAGTCGATTCATATTTGTCATCTTTTAATGTCTTTATTTTTCTGCTAAACAAATAATAAATCTTTCACGCGTTATTCTTTACCTCTTGAAAACACGGCATTCATTTCAGTTTATTGAATTATATTTTTTCTGTATTCATTTAGTTCATTCTTGATATTCTATAAATCATAGGACAATAAATGAAATTGGAAGTTTGAAAAAAACTTTATTTCAGCAGTCTTCGAAATAAACAGGATCTGCCTTTAAAATTAACATTCTAAAGCCTGTTGTGCCACAGTAAGAAAGTACCACCATCTGATATCAAACATTATTTGGATTATTCGGACTATTGTCCTCATCTTTATTTTGGTCCTCAATTTTGGTTCACGTTGTCTCTTTCCCCCTGGACATAATGGAGAACCCTTTTGTGTTTTTGAATTTGAAATCTTTTTGTAGATCAATAGTTGATCAATCATAAAACCTTTTCTATCAACACATAAAAAGGATAAAACGTTAAGTGTGGTGATCAATATTTAATTTTTTAAATATTATTTTCTGTGTGTGTGTGTGTGTGTGTGTGTGTGTGTGTGTGTGTGTGATGATTATAGAATTTTAAAAAAACTCCCGCCAATTCAAATATCAACGGGACCAACAAAAATTTCTTTTTTTTTTTTTCTTTTTTCTTTTTTTTTAAATCTTTATCCTTTGTTCAGATAATGTTTTTTAAGCCAAAACAATAGACTCCATTATCATTATTTTTTCAATTTGGCTTTTAATAAACTTTTTAACAATATTCTATGTTTATTCCCCATAATAATCTATATATTAATATTCGTGTTCCTTAATGGTAACACCTAAAAACTCCCCAAACTCATATCAAACATTATTAGTTTTTGTTTTAGTCCAAATTGAATTCTAATGGAATAGGAACGACTTTTAACAAGGTTTTTATTAATTTATTAGCTAAGTCAAGCTGCTCTTCGTGATTGAGAGATAGAATTTTCACTGTTAAGCTGAGCAAAACAATTTCTCTGAATTTTTTAGATGAGGATTGATAATTAGTATTATTTGGACTATTCGGACTAGTGTCCTCATCTTTATTGTTATCTGTGTAACGTTCCGGCCGATGTGCCTTCCGACCTTCTTCAGGTATTTCTTGTCGGACTCGGGAGCCTCCTCGAACTTGGGAACCTTCTTGTCGTAATCGGGAACCATCACGGAACTTTGAACCCGACCCTTTATTCAATCCACGGGGATATCTTGTTCTCATTCCGCTAACCATAGCTGGGGTACGTTGATTTCACTCCAAACAACTCTCTATAAAAGTATATGGTACAATAATATCCGAATATTATCAATGTCCTTATTTTTCATTAGGATCGTCTTCCACCTGTATTTGAACTGGGTACGCTGATTTCACTCCAAACAACTCTCTATAAAAGCATACGGTACAATAATATCCTAATATTATCAATGTTCTTATTTTTCATTAGGATCTCAATGAATGTGACCACTTCTCGTCTTCTACCTGCATTTGAACTGGGTACGCTGATTTCACTCCGAACAACTCTCTATAAAAGTATATGGTACAATAATATCCTAATATTATCAATGTTCTTATTTTTCATTAGGATCTCTATGAATGTGACCACTTCTCGTCTTCTACCTGCATTTGAACTGGGTACGCTGATTTCACTCCAAACAACTCTCTATAAAAGTATATGGTACAATAATATCCTAATATTATCAATGTTCTTATTTTTCATTAGGATCTCAATGAATGTGACCACTTTTCGTCTTCCACCTGTATTTGAACTGGGTCCGCTGATTTCACTCCAAACAACTCTCTATAAAAAGTATATTGTACAATAATATCCTAATATTATCAATGTTCTTATTTTTCATTAGGATCTCTATGAATGTGACCACTTCTCGTCTTCCACCTGTATTTGAACTGGGTACGCTGATTTCACTCCAAACAACTTTCTATAAAAGTATATGGTACAATAATATCCTAATATTATCAATGTTCTTATTTTTCATTAGGATCTCAATGAATGTGACCACTTCTCGTCTTCCACCTGTATTTGAACTGGGTACGCTGATTTCACTCCAAACAACTTTCTATAAAAGTATCTGGTACAATAATATCCTAATATTATCAATCTTATTTTTCATTATGATCTCTATGAATGTGACCACTTCTCGTCGTGATCTTTTCAAATGTTAATTAAAATTCAGAGATAAACACGATAGTTCTGCATTCATAGAGACTTTAACGGCGTGACAGCTGTATTCGTCTCGATTGAAATCAACTTTTTTTGAAAGCACATTGTTATCCTATTTCTTCTACGAGTGACAGTGAATCGACAAAGCAAAACGGAATTCATGAACCTCTACGGCTTTTAATCCCAGATCTTTGCGTAAGTCAATACGAATTCAGATAAGCTTTTCGCCTCGACAATTCTCACAGCAGATTTTCACATTACAGCCACCATCTAATGATCGTCACACGTTCCATTTAATTAAGTGTTGGAAAACACAGTAAATATAAGAGAATCATTAAGTTCGTACCCTGTCGTAGTTGATAACTAGATTTTGATCTGAAATGTTTTTTGTATAATATTCAATGAAATGGCTGAATTAAGATCATCGACAAAAAAGATTTTGATAAAGACTAATTATTTGTACTAGCAGCATCTGAGGATATACCACAGTATGATAATTTAATTATTACAACTAGCAAAAAAGAAAACACCCTCTTAGCAGTGTAAAAATTAATTTTTGAAAGATATTGACTAAGGGGGTGGGAGTTAAAGATTCAATGTCAGAGAGTTTGTATTTAAGCAAGTAAAATCATCAAATTTATTGAAGGAGTAAAATATATTGAAGGATTTGGTTTGTTTTGTTTTACGGCATATCAACCTCGTGGGTCATTTAATGCCAACAAAGTTGTGAAATAAATTCATTCTTAATGCATAGTACAATTTTGTTTATAAACTCATGTTTTTCTATTCAACCCATAGATGGGACCCTAACAGGTACTACCACTCCGGGTCAGAGTGGACCAGGAGCAATGGTGATGAAGGCGTGCTCCACATTCCCCAAACCTCCAAAACTGGAACCTCACCATCAGATAGAGTTTAACGTCATTCCCAGGACATGTAGACCCGCAGCCACCGCCTTCTAGCACCCATATGATAAAAAGGGGTTGGGGCTTGCCATAAGGGCAATAGAGTTGGGAAAATCATATAGGTGCTAGGGCTTGACGTGACCAGCCGATTGATCGGAGGGGCCTCTCCGACCGCCCGTCTAGCCCAAGATAGGGCCAAAGTGGAGTATTGTATGTCATGAACTGCTCATCCACCTGGGCTCTATCCTTAAGCATGACGGGTCGCCACCCACAGTCAACAGGTGGCCCCATTGGGGGAGTCTTACCCCTCTGCAGAGATGCAGTTGGTGCATTCTAACGCCCCAGCCGACAGGGCGGGGGTGGGAGTTAAACATTCAATGTCAGAGAGTTTGTATCATAAGTAAGTAAAATTATCAAATTTATTGAAGAAGTAAAAAATATATTGAAGGAGTAACAAAAATAAAACAATTTAAAATGGAAAATTAGTTCTGATAACTTTAAATATATATTTTTTAAAGACTACGTATAAATATATAATACCGGGCGTGTATTTATTAAAACTTGTTTTAAAAAACAATGAGGATCGTCTAAGGTTGCATGCTCAGATTTTGAGTGTATTTATTCTATGCTATGACGATTTGGGGTAATGTGACATAAACAGTGACGTAGTTTCGGTTACAGACAAACAGAAATATAATTTCCATTAATAGATTATTATTACAATGTTTGATATATTTCCTTAAGAGCTATTGCCACAGTTCATTCAATATGTAAAAGTATAATAATCTTGATTTAACTCTCTCTCTCTCTCTCTCTCTCTCTCTCTCTCTCTCTCTCTCTCTCTCCCTCTCTCTCATTTTTGCTCCCTTGCCTTCTTTTCATCATCGATTGAAACAGATTAGCGTTATTGTTTTCGGTTCTTAACCCCTCTCTCTTTCTTTCTTTCTTATTATTTTTTGTGTAGCATGTCATTTATTTCTTTATAATAAAAAAAGGAAAGGTCCATTATTTAGCTGAGGTGATGACACCCATAAGAAATAAGAATTCGGTGAATAAGCGACACTAGATAATCTTGATTTACAATTGGGAATTGCATCTTGGACGATTTGGACGGTCTCATTTTTAATCAGAGGGTGTTGCAGGATGATAACGGACAGAAGACTTAGCAACATATAGATTATTTGGACTATTGTCCTCATCTTTATTATCATCTATACAACGTTTCGGTCGATGTGCGCTCCGGCCTTCATCATGTGTTTCTTGGCGAACTTGGGAACTTTCTCGAACTCGGGAACCTTCTCCTCGACCTCGCAAACCTTCTTGTCGAACTTTTGGGAGACTTTATGTCGTAATCGGGAGCCTTCACGAAACTTCGAACCGAAACCTTTATTTAATCCACGGGGATAGACTGTTCTCATTCCGTTAACCATGACCGAGTACAAGTATTAAGCTGTGTTAACTCTTCTATGTTATTATCACCCTTAGCCGGGATTGAACCAGCAACCTAGAGATAATTGTTACTTAGAATTGTATTAACTCAACCCTTATATCCATTAGGAAGCGCGTGGTGTAATGGTTAAAGTCATGGGAAATGGACTCGTCGCCCCGAGTTCAAATCCTGGATGTGGTAATTTCACTTAGCGCTAATACTCATGGGAAAGGTATGAATACTACTCTCCCTCCAGCTATGGATAAATAGTAGGGCAGACTGGGCTCTTTAACCTTGATTAGGCAACCGGTCTAGGAGAAGGAAAACTCTGAATTCAAACCTGTTGAACTTAAGAAATTGACCTTGTGTCGCATACTGCTCGTGCGGAGGGGTTGGTAAATATATATATCCATTGCGCTGACAATACCGGACAATAAGACTAATCTTAAACAAAAATAATTTTTTTATCATTAGGGTTATACCATCCTTCTGTCTATATTTCTATACAGGGTGATTAACAAAATCTTCACATACTTATGGGTGTACCTTTATCATAGAATGTCAGACATGTTCCCCATCCTTATCAACACATTCTTGGAATTGTCCACAGGTGATAAAATTTGTTAATATGTCTATGTTAGTAGATATTTCCCCAACCCGTTCGCCACGGGTAGGATGTGACGCATGGTCGCAACAATGTGTAATGTATTGATGATCGATCTCGCTATTCAATAGTAATGAATCTGTGCGACTAGGTTGCAAAACCATTACACCATGATGGGATGCCTTTTTTTACCTGACCCGTCCGGCAAGATCACAACTGCATAAGTATATATATATATATATATATATATATATATATACTGTTAGTAGGGAAACAGACCCTTACCTCCTTTCCTCTATTATTATTATTATTATTATTATTATTATTATTATTATTACTGCACTATGTTTTTTAACATATTGAGTACTTTTGGATTATTTACTGATGCCACTGCAACGGAAAGGTTAAAGAGGCAATTGGATACTGTATATATATACATATACACACATTATATATATATATATATATATATATATCAGAGTTGTAGTTATTTTTGACTGCTTATTGGTTGATATGATCCAGATGTGTCACCAAATCCAAAACACATATTCCTGACTATTGATTCAATGGTGGCACCAAGTTCTTCAAAGAGGGTATCTATGTTGGTAACATATTGACAGTGTTTTATTTTTATTGTAATAAACATGTTGGATTAGTATGTGTTTGGGCTTTACTTTTGGATATCCCATACATTTTATATATATATATATATATATATAACGATTTAACGCTAAATGAGTTTTTAATCCGTATTTTTTACACGAAAATGCAAAGCAATATCACAATACATTTTTAACTATAGAATAAGATAATAAAACAGGATAAAATATCACGACCCAGACACAAAAATAAATTATATATATATATATATATATATATATATATATATATATGCACGCGTGTCGAGGGTAACGACGTCATTTTTTTCAATCTTGCACTCTATTTAGACCACTAAGTATTATTGTGCTCTGTGTTCGTAGCAACAAGAACATCTGGTGTCAATAAAACTGACAAATTTTTAATCTTTTTTCCGTTTACAGACTGCCAAGGAGATATATTAACAACTCAAGCTTAGATATCGCAATAAGTAAAAAATAAAGAAAAAGAATATACAAATATATATACAGGAAGAGAGACAGAGAGAACAGAGATAGAGACAAAGATAGACTGACAGACAGACAGACAGATAGAATATGAGAGGTGAGTTTTTTGTAATGGTCATCGTCATAAGAAATGGACACGGCCACCTGAGTTTAAATCCTGGACAGGACTGTTTGCATTTCACATAGCGCTAACAACCTCGGAAAATGTACGCATCTAACTATTCTCCTTCCAGTTGGCATGGCAACCGGTCTAGGAAGAGGAAAACTCTGAAATCAAAACTCTTAAACTTCGCTTAATAAATTTTGTTACATCCTACTCGTTTTGTCGAATATATATATATATATATATATGTGTGTGTGTATGTATATATATATATGTATGTATATTTATATTATATATATGAGGTTAAGTAAACAAACAAATGTGTTTATTTTTATATGGCTTTAAGGCGACAATTTTTTGAGAATATGTGCTTAATTAAAGTCATACCTAATTTTGAAAATTAATTAGTTAATAATTAATGAATTTAGGCGGGCATATATGTTTAAATATAAGGCTAAACAAATCGAGAAAATGTCAATCCCTTAATGTTTAGCCTTACATTTGAACATATTGCCAGCCTAAATTCATTAATTATTAACTATTTAATTTTCAAAATTAGGTATGACTTCAATTAAGCACATATCCTCCAAAAAATATATATATATCAGTCATCCATAGGCACGTGTTTCGAAGTTTACTTCTCATCAGTGCGGCTCGACTTTTTAACAGCTACCTCTAGCCAGGATCGAAATCCGACAGAATGTTCGTCTGCCAAGTACCTTGCCCTTGCGGCTATCAGCGGGCCGTTAGTCTAGGGGGAACAATTAATTGCTGCATACTTTACGGCGGTATGTGTTTACAATCACCAGAGAACTCAAATCAGTAAACAGACGGGTCACGGCTAATGCCAAACGGTGAAGTTATAATTAATTGTATGTATATATATATATCAAAACAAATTCTACAATTATTATAGCTCTATGTTTATAACATATTGAGCACTTTTGGATAAATTATTAACGCTTCTGCAACGGGAACGCTAAAGCTGAACTCGGCAATTAATATATATATTTTCAAATTTTTCAAAAAGTCAACGTCTCTGATGACGGATGAATATCTGAAACCATTGGTAAGACGAACTTTGTATTGATGACTTTAATAAATAGATAAATACAGCTCTTAAAGAAATAATTGAGCACTTTATAATCATTTCTCAAATATTAATAACAAAAAATTAATTAATATATATATATATATATATATATATATATATATATATATATAATATATGTGTGTGTGTGTGTGTGTGTATATATATATCGTAGCGTGTCAAAACCTGGTTTACGAACAGTTTCTCGTTTATGCAAGATCACATAGGTGAGAAACTGTCAATAAGGATTTAGCTCAGTCGGTGGAGCGTCCGACTAGGAACCACAAGGTTCCGAGTGCGATACCGGCCCTCGCCAACTCAGCATACGAGTAGCACAGGGATCTATGCGGTAAATTGAGGGACTGGTGGAAGGTGTGGCGTTACGACTCAGACGCCAAAACAAACTCCTTGCTACTGAAAAGGAGATACACTCCTTCGCTGTCTGGCTGATACCGACTTTAGGCCACCCCGACGAATTTACTTCCTTACAACACACACACACACATATATATATATTATATATATATATATATATATATAATATATATGCAAAGTGTGTCAAAAAAGAAAGTATCGAGATTCTTTTGTACTTTTTGACACACCTTGTATTCTGAGAAAAATTAACGTTCCATTCATTGTTCATTTCTATCTTGGTAAATACAGCTTCAGCCTCGATACTTTTATGACACACCTTATATATATATATATATATATATATATATATATATATATATATATATATATATATAATATATATATATATATGAGTATATATAAAAATATGAAAACACACAAATGCTGTTAAAGTGAAAACATTTTATAATATAGCTGATATTGAACGTGATAATGTCTTCGCTCTTAACAACACGGAGTATAAACAAGCTCTGATGATGATTTTTATAAAATCGAAATATTGTTCAATATCAGCTATGTTATAAAATGTTTTCACTTTAACAGCATTTTGTGGTGTTTTCATATCTTTAAATATATACTCATACCGTCAGATTCGTTTTCCTTTCTTTTAACTTATATAGGAGAGAGAGAGAGAGAGAGAGAGAGAGAGAGAGAGAGAGAGAGAGAGAGAGAGAGTAGTGGTGATTTTCCAATTGATCTGTTGTCGCTTATTCCCTGACACTGTTCTTGTTGTTTCTAAAGCAGCAATGAAGACACATATGAAGAATTGCCTACACTGCAATTTAATAGGGTCTAAATTAGATAAGGCTCGAAGATGAATCGGTAAATGATTGTTGGATCTCATAAATGAATGCTACCTGATTAGAGCTTGATGAGGGAAGCGACTCGTCGTACCCGATTCATCTTTTCAGCGTTCTTCATTCCTCTTTTCAAAAGGGGCAAAGGGAAATTGGCGTCAACAATTTGTCAGTCTCGTTAACTGGTGGAAAGACAGAGACAGTCAGAGAAGTAATAGGTACTTTCTTTTTCTTTTCTTTGCTTTTCTTAGCCTTGCGTTTTTGTTCTGTTTACTGTGCTAAAAAATAGACTGATGTTTAAATCATATAGCTATACATTACCTGATGTCACAAAACGGAGAATTACCGTGAAACTTTATTATTCTAAATGAACGTTACAGAAAAAGATTAAAAGGTCTTGGGCTGCTGATGTTTTTCTCGCATCCACACACACACACGCATACACACACGTGTATGTATGTATGTATGTATGTGTGTGTCTAATCTTTTTCTCGTACACACACACAGAGACACACACACACACACACACACTAAAACATCTGCCAACAGAACATATACGTTGGTACTTATAAACTGTGAGCTATTAGATGTGTTAAAGTGGCAGCTGTCAAATGGCCGAAGGGTTAAGAAAAGTCAGCCAGATTTCGCTCTGGTCAGAGGCAGTTGTTGTGTTTAGCCACACTGAAAAGGCGTGAAACGCAGAAACACGATGACTGTGGATGACTTATTATATGCTCCCAAAACTCGGTAGAGCTCTCTAGGGGTGAATTTTAATTAACTTTCACTGTCAGCATATATAAAGCAATGATCGTTTGGTTACAGACTGGATCTCTCTGGTGATCGTAAATATATAAACAAATGTATGTATTTGATAGTTTAAATACCACCCCTTTACGGCAGCTGCCAAATGGCCGAGAGGTTAAGAAATCGGGCGGACGAAAAGTCAGTCGGATTTCGTTCCTGGTCAGAGGTAGTTGTTGTGTCTAGCCACACTGAAGAGGTGTGAAACCGAAACACGGTGTCTGTGGATGATTTATATATATATATATATATATATATATATATATATATATGTGTGTGTGTGTGTGTGTGTGTGTGTGTGAAAAAACATCTGCTAGAAGAACGCGTATATTGGTACATATGAACTAAGAGCTATTAGATGTGTTAAAGTATTTATGTATGTATGTGTATGTAAAAATCTGCCAGCAGAACATGTATATTAGTAAATATATACTGAATGCTATTAGTTGTGTTAAAGTATATATATGGACAGTGTGTATGTTTGCGTGTACGCACGTAGAAATATCCTGGCAGAACACATACGTTGGTACATATACACTGAAAGCGATTAGATGTGTTAAAAAAACTCAGAGCTCAGGAAAAAGACAATGAACATGAATAATTCAAGAGAATTCAACAGATACCAGATGTGGTTGCAGATGTGAAGATCGATTAAGTAAAACTTGAAGTCGTGAGTGGTTATATCGTAAAATATTTTATTATTGAAATATGATATTTGCCCTGCATTTTAATGTATAGGACAGGGTTATAATTTTAGATTTTATCAAGAGGTGCGTTTCCAAATTTTAATTATATATATACACATATGTGTTTTGTGTGTGTGTGTGTGTGTGTGTGTGTGTGCGTGCGTGCGCGCGTGTGATCATTAGGGCACAAACATATTGATTTACCCCATCCTTCTATCTATATTTCTATACATGGTGATTAAAAAATGTTAACACCATTATAGGAGTACCCTTATGATATAATTTCAAACATGTTCACCATACACATTCTTGGAATTTCCTACAGGTGATTAAAAAATGTTAATATTTCTATGGGAGTAGGTATTTATCTAACCCGTTCGCCACTGCTATGATATGACACAAGGTCGCGAGTATATATATTTACCAACCCCTCCGCACGAGCAGGATGCGACACAAGGTCAATTTCTTAAGCGGGGTTTAACAGGTTTGAATTCAGAGTTTTCCTTCTCCTAGACTGGTTACCTAGCCATGGTTAAAGAGTCCAGTCTGCCCTGCTATTTATCCATAGCTGGAGGGAGAGTAGAATTCATACCTTTCCCAAGGGTATTAGCGCCATGTGAAATACCAACGGCTTCGTCCAAGAATTGAACTCGCGTTGACGAGTCCATTTCCTACGACTCTAACCATTAGACCACGCACCTCTTCCTCGCGAGTATAGGACATGCAGCGAGGATCGAACTAGCTATTCAGCACTAATGGATCTACGAGACGATCTTGCTAACCATTACACCAGGATGGGACGCCCTTTTTTACCCGACCCGTTCGGTGTGGGTAGGATGTGACACAAGGTTGCGAGTATGTGGTGTCCGACGATGATCGAACTCGCTATTTAGTAGTAATGGATTTGCGAGACTAGCGTGCTAATCATTACACCACGATTTGATATCTAATTGTGGAAGAAACTTATGCAGTACAAATCTAAATTCCAAACGCCTAAAACCTTCTTGTCTTAATTTTTTAGATGAGGCTCGATAATTTGTATTTTTCGGACTGTTATCCTCATCTTTATTTTATTATATACAAAACGTTTCGGCTGATATGCCCTCCAACCTTCTTTGGGTCTTTCTTGTCGAACTCAGACACCTTCGTGTCGAACTCAGGAGCCGATTACGACATGGCGGCCCCCGAGTTTGACAAGAAACATCTGAAGAGAAGTCCCGAGAGTACATCGGGCGAAATGTTGTGTATATAACTGTTATAGGTGATACACCCTATAAGACTAATGGAATGCGCCGACAGGTTACTATAAATAACAGGGATAACTGTGGCTTAGCAGTAAGCCAATAACTCTGTTCGTCGGACGTAATTTCCACATCTCTCTATTGTATTTGTCTACTTTCTGTTAATACATTTTTTCTACATTTGTTACCCGTTGTTTTGTTCTTATTTGACCCCTTAAAACCTCACAACAATAACAATAAAAATCAGTCCGAAAAATCCAAATGATAAAAACCTAAAACCTTGTCTGAGATTTTGAAAAATGTCCAATGATGAAAGAATTATTTATTTTCATAACAAATATTTATTTTTCAGCATAATATCCTTCTTTGTCAATGCACTTAATTCAGAACTGAATAGATATCATATACCTCAAATATTAAACTTTGAAAATTAATCTAATGTCAGGCAGTGTACTTTTTGTGTATTTTCTCAGATTCGTCTGTGTGATAAAAAATCTAAAATGTTTGAAATATATTTGAATAATGCGATCTGACAATCTCAAGTGGAAGCGTCTGTCAAGTGTACTTTAATTTCTGTATAGTTTCAGTTGCTTAATATATATATATATATATATATATATATATATATATATATATATATATTCCAACGGGCATGTTTATAACACCAAAGATTAATCGTAAACTCGATTAATTTAAAAGTAACCCTGAAGAATCTGTCGATGAAACTCGAGTAGGTTACTCATTTCCATTCTTAAATAAATATATATATATATATATATATATATATATATCGTAGTTCAACTAGAAAAACCTGAAGAAGGCTGGAGAGCACACTGGCCAAAACATTGTGTATATAATAATAAAGATGAGGACAATAGTCCAAATAATCCAAATAATACGAATTATTTGGAGCTTTGCTAATAGGGGAATAAACAAATCGTTTAAGATGTTTTTTTACTAAAATCAAGAAAGTTGCACCCTGTCCGTGGCGGAGGAGTTGGGTAAATACATACGCTAGAATCTCAGGTATTTTCTAAGCTAAACTCGAATTTGGCTCAAGGACACATGAGAATTGAATTTACTATACTGTAGTAATAGATTGTTCGGCTAGCTTTCTATTCATTACTACGTGCGCTCCGTAAGCCATGACGAAATAGTTCCCAAACTGCTCGATCAGCAAATTTGGTTAAAGCTGACACAGTTTTATGCTATGAATTCTAAAGAGCTACAACAACAACAAGAAAAGTTCAGGTAGTTTACGCATTGTTGATGGTATTACATTGACGCGGCAAATGCTCTTTTTTTTATTTATTTTTTTTTATTTTTTTATTTTTTTTTTTTCAGGTGGCATGTAATGAGCATGACTTGCTACTATTAACACTTGAATTGGTTTGCTGACGTTGGCATAAAAAAAAGATTTTATTTACTAAATATCAGGTGGATGTTTTTAATGAATTGAGTGACAGTGTTTGCTGTGCTTGATCATAAAGAATATACTCTTAATTAAACGGCAAAGGATTTTGGCTCTCCTATAAAAACGGGTGAAGCACTCTCTAGCGACCTTTACATGTATATACTTATGTATTTATTTATCAGCTAAAATTCTCTCCCAGTCTGTAGGTGCTGAGAAAAACAGTGGTTAAGAATCGATCAGGTTTCCATCCCGGCCAGAAGTAGCCTGTAAATGTCTAGCTACACTGAAGAGACGTGATACGTCGAAACACGGTGTCTGTGGATGACATATATATGCGCGCGCGTGTGTGTGTTTATGTGTGTTAAAGTCTATAATTCAATTAAGAGGCGATTGTTACCATTGGTTTTAAAGCAGCGTCATACCCACTTATCATCAGGACAACGCACCTCTCTTCATTGTATTATACAATATAATAAATAAATGCAGCTCTTACACCTGTAATCGAACACTTTATATCCCTTTCTCCAATACAAAATATCTACACACACACACACACACACATATATATATATATATATATATATATATATATATATAGTTTGTGTGTGTGTGTGTGTGTGTGTGTGTGTGTGTGTGTGTGTGTGGTAATCGTTATCATCGTAGAAGATAGACTCGTTGACACGAATCAAATCCGGGATGAGGCTGTTTGCATTTCACATACCACTAATACACTGGAGATAAGAATGAATCCAGCTATTATCCCTCCTCCTATGGTAAATAGTAGAGTAATCTGCGCTCTTTAAACCTTGGTATGGCAATCGGTCTAGAAAAAGAAAAACTCAAACCTGTTAAATTCCGCTTTTGAATTTGTCCTGAGTCACATCCTGTTCCTGTGGAGAGGTTGGTAAATATATATATATATATATATATATATATATATATATATATGTGTGTGTGTGTGTGTGTGTGTGTGTGTGTGTGTGTGTGTGTGTGTGTTTTCACTGAACAGATGAACTCGCCACTTCTAATACATTTATTTGTTCAAATGTTTATGGCTTGTGAAACACTTAGAAAACTTTTTAAAAACTTTCTAAAAACAATTTCAATTAGATTTTATCCTAAGGTCGAAACTAGTTAAGAACACTGAAGATTATATATATCAAGAAATTTTATATGAATTAAGTAAATTATATGCAAAGATTCTTGTAAAATTTAAAAACGACTCTAAAAAGCGTTTGCATTTTAAGACAATTTAAGATACTTTAAAATTCTTAAAAGGAAAACCTTTCTTTTTGATCACATCTCATAAGAGAAAAATTCTGTAACAGAAAATTAGTTCTTAATCCAATAAATCCTAATTCTGTAACAGAAAATTAGTTCTTAATCCAATAAATCCTAATTCTGTAACAGAAAATTAGTTCTTAATCCAATAAATCCTAATTCTGTAACAGAAAATTAGTTCTTAATCCAATAAATCCTAAATTTTTTACGTAAGGAAAAAGAATATTACTCGCACCTATTCTTCAGGTTTAGAGTGAATTTTTAAAATATTTTTTTAATTTTATAAAATTCTTAATTTTTTTTCTCTCGCTCAGTTTTCTTCCCCTCCCCATGCTTATATCTATTTCCTCATCGCTACTTGTCTGTCGGGGATATTTTTTATCTGATTAGACATGACTGAAAAAAAAGGTTCCTTTTTTGTACAATTTTAAAGTATCTTAAAGTATTTTAAAATGCATTCGCTTTTTAGAGCCTTTTAAAAATTATATATATATATATATATATATATATATATATATATATATACTAGGTAATTTATCAAAGCGTTAGAACTAACAAGGAACCACTGTCCGATTTAAAAGTACGAGGGGTAGTCAAAAAGTAATGCTATTTTGTTTAGGACAGATATAATTGCCAACACAGGAACATGTATTATACATCAAAATGAAGCTGGTCCTCTGTGGATAACATACCTACTTCTCCATATAGTCACTGTTTCTCTCAATAGCAATTTTCCACCTTCGAATGAGAGCATGTATACTCATCCATAAAAATTTAAATTAAAAAAACAGAAAAAGAATCGAGATGGTTATGAATTAAAAGATCAGATCCATGAAGCTAAACTACGAACTATGAGTGGCGAGATACTACTGAAATTTCTTCTTTCTTTTTAATGAAGAGGGGGGTAAGGAGAAAAGATACGGAGTGGGGTTAAAAATGTAAAAAAAAGTCTTACCTGGAACCGAACGGTGTTGCTTGTTATCGCGCGCCTTTCGGCGTGTTGGAGCCAGAAAGGAAAAGACGAACATCCGGTTATCTGTGACGGAAGTGACCTATAGTTATTTACTAAGCTTAGCTTAGATACGGCACAAGGCCAAAGTATGGGGCGCCCAATGAGAATCGAACTCACTATCAATGGTCTGCTAATCTGCCTTGCAAACCATTACACACTTTCTATTGGTAATGCATTGCTTATAAGACCAACAACAGGGAAGTGGTCCCTTTCTTTTTTTATAGTACCCACGATTTTTCGATTTCTTTCCCCTTCCCACCCTATAAGATGACAGAAACACAAGTTCTCCGGGTGCTTCTGGAAAATTTTATTTTTATTTTTCTAATTCTATTTTATATTTACCCTCCTCCAAGCAATGAACTAGTTTTTCTGTCATATTACTAAATGAGAGGGGGGATACTAATAATTATTTTATTTTTTGATCTTATTTTCATTTTCTCCTCTCACATTGTTTTCACTGGGGGTTTTCTTTTTCGTTTTAATTGTGTATATAAATTAAATCATCCCCCCTCCCTCACGATTATGTAAATACGGAATTAAATGTAGGTTTGTCATAGAGAGACTGGTAAGTTTTAGTGATTGTAGTGCGAATTGGTTTTATGGCCAATAAAAATTTGTAGTATGAATTGGATCACGAATGGAAATAGTTAAGTTAAAAGTTAGGATAGAAAAGACCAAAACCTTCTCCCTTCTATTTTAGACCTTGTGCCGTTTTTTTTTTTTTTTTTTTGTTTTTTTTTACGAAATAAATACTTAGTTGCGTTTTCGTTGTGCGGTGAAAAGTTATTATACTGAGTGTTTCTTTTTATTTGTTACAGGATCGCCTGCCTGGATTATACTTTCGGTGGGGTCACTTGGGTGAATGAGTATGTTGTTTTAAGACCCAAAACGCGTAATGATCTCAATTAACATCACTGATGAGGCGATCCTGCGCACTCTTTCAGTGTATGAATACAAAAACTACACAATTACTTGACAATAAATTTCAATGTGACCTTTAAACCTGAAATTGTTACCCCTCATTTGACCTACTGACAGGATTAGATGAACTAGAGTTTTGAGAAAGCATTGGAACTGCCTAAATTTCAGAAAAACAAACTAAACGACGCAAAAGATAAGGTAGATATTGTAGGCTGGAAACAACTTGGTAAAACTTGGGGGGGGGACATCCTTCACCACAAAGTAGTACCTCTCCCATTATCTAAAAGCACAAGGTTCAGGTTTATTGCCTGGTTTCTGATACACACCCCACATGAGGAATGCCGACTTAGACCAAGCAATTTTTAGCACTGTCTTCAACCTTGATTGCATTTCACTTTGCGCTAATACCTTTTGCAAAGGCATGAATCCATGTGTCCCACACCCAGCTACAAGTAATACTGAACTCTTTAGCTTCGGTAAGAGCACCAGTTTGGAAGCCCTGTCGGCTATGGTTTTAGAATATGCCGACTGCACCTCTGCAGAGGGATAAGACACTCCTCCCAATGGGGCCGCCTGTTGCCTATGTGATGCTTAAGGATAGAATCCTGGTGCCTGATCAGTCCATGACATGCAACACTCCACTTTGGTCCTTACTTAGATTAGACGGGCGCTCGGAGAGGCCCCCTCCGATCAATCGACTGGTCACATCAAGCACTAGCACCTATATGATTTTCCCAATCCTATTAACCTTACAGCAACCCGCAACCCCTTTTTATCATAATGTGCTAGAAGGGGATTGATGTGGGTCTTCTTGTCCTTGATATGGCGTTAAACTCTATTTGATGGTGAATTTCCAATTCTGGAGGTCAGGGGAACGTGGAACACCCCTTCATCACCATTGCTCCCAGGTCCAATCTGACCCGGAGTGGTGGTACCTGTTAGAGTCCCATCTATGGGTTAAATAGAAAATTTGTTTCCAAAAAAATTTAACTTAAAAGATTGTCTTCCAAACTATTGCTACGAATTTTTCAAAACTTTGCTGGCATCAAATTACCCACCGAGGTTGATATGCCGTAAAACAAACAAGCAAACAACCAATTTAGAGAGGAAAACTGAATTAGACCTGCTATAAGTAAAGTCGTCGGGGTGGCCTAAAGTCGGTATCAACCAGACAACGAGGGAGTCTATCCCCTTTTCACTGACGCAAGACCAAGGAGATTGGATTTTGTGTCTGAGGCGGAGCGCCACACCTACCATCAGCCCCACTTTACCGCCAAGATCCCTGTGCTACTCATACGCTGAGTTGGCGAAGGTCAAAATCGAACCCGGAACGTTGTGGATCCTAGTCGGACGCTCTATCGACTGAGTTAAACCTGCTGTACTCCAGTTAGAAATTAACCTTGTATCGTATCCAGCTCGTGGCAGAGGGTATATACATAATATTTATCGTGAGTAGATCGACCTTTATTTGTGGCCATAAAATCATTCATTTATATCTTTCATGTTTTAAGCCAAGCGTTGCTCACAGTCTTTACCATTATGACATTAAGTATTTTTCTATTTTTCTACCTATATTCATTTATTGTTTCGACCATATATTGTTTTACTATTCATTACAAGTCAATGCCTATCTTTTCTTCAGAAATTAGTTGTATAATTGTAGATACATAATTACCAAATCCTCCATACGAACAGGGTGTGACACGTGCTCAATTTTTAAGAGGAGTTTAATGGTTTTGAATTCAGAGTTTTCCTTATTCTAGACTGGTTTGCCTAATCAAGTTTAAAGAACCACTTCTGTCCTACTATTTACCCATAGCTAAAGGGGGAATAGTTGGATGCACATTTTTTGAAAGGGTATTAATGCTATGTGAAATGCAAACAGATTCGTCCTGGATTTGAACTCGCATCGTCGTGTCCATTTCTTACGTCAATAGCACCAGTATAAAAGTATATATGGTAAGCTTTAAAATTTCCCAAATTGATGATTGCTCAGATTTTACTAATAATCTGTGTTTTTTTTTTATTATTCATTTATTATTTCTACATTTATTATTTCTTAATTCATTTACTAGTCGATGCCATATTTTTCTTCTTCAAAATTAGGTCTCAAAATTCGACTTATGAGTACATGCAAGTTATGGCCAAAATTGTCCGTGTTTTTTTTAACTCCCATGAATTTAAAATTCAACAAAACTTGGAAAAAATTAATGAAATTTAACGTAATTTTTTCTGTATTATGAAGAGAAAGGGTTTTTAAAGATCACAAAAATTATTTGTTTTACACTCATTAAAACAGGATAATTTTATGAATTAAATATCTATCTGGCGAAATGGCGCGTTTTTACCGGGTATTTTTCTCAGTGTCCGACTCCATGTAATTCCCCCATCCTCGTTCGCAACGGGTAGGATATAACATAAAGTCGTAAGTATGGGGCATCCAGGAAGGATCGAACTCGTTATTCAGTAGTAATTGATTTGTGAGGCTAGCTTACTCACCATTACACCACGATTGGACACCCATTTCGTACGTGAATAGTAAAATCATACGAAGATAAAATTAAACAAAAATCACTAAAAAATGTATTAGCTTATTCATTACTGGTTCTCACGGAAACCCTTGCGACTTCTTGCGAAACCCGGAGGTCCCGAAGAACACCGGTTGGAAACACTTTTATAAAGGCTCCTATTTCTTTTCTTTTTTTTCTTTTACTTATTAATCAAAATATTCTGATTGCTTAAAATTCGTTGGGTTTTTTTTGTTGTTAATAATTTCATTGTTGGTGTTTTTTCCTTCTTCGATTTGTTTGGAGACCGTGCAGATTCGACTTAGCTTTGGGTGTGGTCTAGCGCTCGGTGAAGTTCAAAGAGTGCACTTAAAAAAAAGATATCTACACTTGTTGATTGGCTAAAAAATATGTCGGCCTATCAGTTGGTGTTTCTCGAATGAAAAAAAGTACACAAAGCGATGAACGCTCCTTTTGTGGGTCGTATTATCAAAGCTACCTCCTCCCCACTCACCAAACTGTTGTTTTTATTGTTTTATTTTGTTTTTTTTAATATTTTTTTATTTTTGTATGTGTGTGTGTTTTTTCTTCTTTTTTTTGGAATACGACAAGCCATTATGATTGAAAATTGCTTCCCTTTGAAGGATGCGACATGATTTCGCGTCTCATTGTGTACTGAACAGTATTATGGATGACAATGAAAAAAAACTGAAGTGTGATAAGGTCCATTCAACAGAATTCTACATAAACTAATAAAAATAGAGAAAAAAGATAAAGAAATATTGAATGACTGTATGTGTGTTTGCGTGGATGAAACCCCGTCAAGAATTGCGTTTTCTAAGATTACATACTTCGTGTCATAAAATCAAATATAGAGCGTTGTGTGTGTATACGCGCGGGTGTGTGTGTGTGTATACGCATGTGTGTGTGTGTGTGTGTGTGTGTGTGTGTGTGTGTGTGTGTAAAGATGTGTTGTATGTGTACGCGCATGTGTTTGTGTGTAAGACGTACCAATATGTTTGATTGAGTGAGACAGAGACAAAGACTGAGAGAAAAAAAAAAGACAGAGATTGAGAGTTAAGTGAATGTCTGTTTGTATTTACCCTCCACCACGAGCAAGGTATGAGATAAGGTCAATTTCTAAGTGTAGTGCAACAGGTTTGAATTCAGAATTTTCCTTGCCCTAAATCGGTTGCTATACGCAGGATAAAGAATCCGGTCTGTCCTACTATTTACCCATAGCTGGAGGAAGAATAGTTGGAGTTAAATGAATGTGTGTCTCATATACCGTTCTAAAGTTTTGTTTTCGACACTGACAACCCACTTTCTACGACATTTGGTTGGATGGTTGGTTGGTTGGTTGAATGGATTTTACGATCTGTCAACCCATTGATCGAGGGGGTCTCTCCAACTACCCGTCTAGCCTAAGTAAGGGCCAAAGTGGAATGTTGCTTGTGATGGACTGCTCAGCCACCAAGGTTCCATCCTTAAACATTACGGGTCGCCACCTACGACCAACAGTGCAAAGGTGCAGAAATTAATTAGAAATTCTAAAGCCCCAGCCGACAGAGATGTACGAAATTTGGGATGTGATTAAAAATGGTTATTTTGTTTAATGGCATTATCAACCCTTGTGGGCTATTTAATGCTAAATCTATTTTTTGTATATATGATATTTAAGCAAATAATTTGTAGGTGTATACAGTATATTAAATGTCAAGTGGTGGCAGCATGTTTCAAACAGGACCATCCTGAAGCGAACTGGACTCCCTACCCTGTACGACATACTTGTCCATCGCAACCTGAGATGCGCTGGCCACTTAAACAGACTTGGGAATGACAGACTGCCAATGCAGATTCTGTACTCTCAACTGAGAGAGGGATCACGTGGAATCAGTAGACCAAAGCTCAGGTACAAAGACAACATGAAGAGAAGCCTAGAGGACTTTAACATCCCCATAGGCATTTGGTAAGACACAATCAAAGACAGAACACATTGAAGGAAACGGATTTGCGTGGTGTCATCATCGGATACGATGGACAACAAGTAATAGTAATAATAATTTATTGATAAATATTTTCGTTTGGTTTGGTTTTATAAACTGGTAGAAATAATTTTCATTAACTTAACATGTATTAATTAACTGGTATAATTAATAAACCGGTGGTTGACCCGATCTATTCGCTATGTATGACGTGACACAAGGTTGCAAGTATTGGGCATCCAGTGAGGATCAAACTTGTTATTCAATAGTATTAGATCTACGAGACTAGCTAGCTAAACATCAAACCATGGTATGTAACGAAATATTGACAATGGATATGTGTGATTGTAAGGAATTCCTTAGCGAGAACCGAACACACTCCCAACGAAAAAAAAATAACATAACAGTTATCTAAGATGTAGAAGGAGTTTAACAGATTTGAATCAGAGTTTTCATTCTCCAAGATCGATTAAAGCTTAAAGAGTCTATTCTGCCCTACTATTTACCCATAGCTACAGGAAGAATGATTAGTTTAAACCTTTAACAAAGCTTGGGTGAAACAGTTTGCATTTCACATAGCAGTAATACTCTTGTGAAAGGTATTCATACAACTATTTTCCTTTCACCTATTGGTAAATTGTAGGCCTGACTCGCCGCTTCAGAAATTGGCCTTGGGACACATTCTCCTAGTGGGTTGGGACTATATATATATATATATATATATCTCCCGAGGGTATTAGCGCTATGTGAAATGCAAACGTGTTCGTCCAGTACTCGAACACGCGTCGTCCTGTCTATTTCCTTCGACAATAACCATTATACAACAAATGCATATATATATATATATATTTAGTTATCATTCCCACTTTGTTCCTTAATAATCGACATGCATTATTTATATATCTCCGTTTCTAGTTAAATAGTGTTAAATAATTACTAAATATTCATTTAATTATTTATTCAGTTATCATACCCACTTTGTTTCCCTATGTTCTCTTAAATAATATCATTAATATTTTTCTTGTCTTTTGCATTTCTTCGAGTTGCGTCACGCGTTATGATTCGCGTGAGTAGATCGCGACTTGCCTTTCAAAAATAAAACGCTGATCAAATACAGTTACATAACTAAAAGATTTTCATCTCCTGTCATATATTATATATTATATATATATATATATATATATATATATATTATAAAAAAGCAATTGTTATAAAACGTTTTTCATGAATAAGAAAAGTTAAAAGAGCAGATTAAAACGTAAAATAAATTAATGTTTAATCATCTCATTTATACGGTTACATTACTTCCAGTTTCATGTATGTTTTATTTATTTATTTATTTATTCATTTATTTATTCATTTATTTGATTTTTTTTTTTTAGAAATACAATCATCAGATGTATAAAATGGCGAATAAATACTCGAACACTGCTAAAAATGACAGCATGGCGGAGGAACGGAAGTAAGAGGAAGGTTGAAGAAAAATTCCCACGTTCCACTATTATTAAGTATATCAGAAATTGATCATGAGTTGGTCCCATGTTAACTGCACTAAATTGACTCGCTGGAACAGAAGGATTGTAGCATTAATGGATTTTTCTAAGATTTTATTCCTACAAGGAGGCAAGTCATTCCATAATACTAAAGAGGAAATAGTGCTATGAGAAATCTGTTAAGAAACAATTTCAAAGCAAGATGAGAGAAAAAATCTCGGAAATATTAATATCAAAATAGATTATATCTCGGTCCCAAGATACGGGGTGGAGCCTACTAAATCTACTAAATCAAGTTGTTGCACTAAAAAGTAGGAATGGTATCATAGATGGAATATTTTATTAAATTAAGTCGGGAGAAAAGTCTTTTCTATAAAATTTAAGGAAAAAAAACCGCAAAAATTTTCATTTTTTGTTGGGGGGGGGGTTTTATTACTTTTATAATCATTAGATCATACCAAATAATTATATCATACAAATAAATGCATAAAACAATGGCGCAAAAATCTAGATATCTCTTATCATAATGGAGATTCTTTGTGTGTCTGTCTGTAACTGAAACTACGTCATAATACACTTAGGAACTGCGTATGTTTATCAATGAGTATTTTTAAAAAATATTGATATCTTATTATAATGGAGATTCGGTGTCTGTTAGACTGTAACCGAAACTACGTCACTGCCCACCTCACAATACCCTTAGGAACTGCGTATGTTTATCAATGAGTTTAATTTACAGTCAAAATCATTATTACATAGAGTAAATTTTATTTATTAACAATGTCCTTATGAAAATCTGAGTTAGATTTGTCTCAAAACATCCCATCTTATTAGTGCTTTTAAAATCCTGTAACGTGTCTTATATATTACGAAGAAATAAAGTTTTATATGATATATGGTATGATTAATTTGCATATTGGTTTTAACAAAACTAGATTTAATAAATAATTATTTGGTGTTATTGACCTCTAATATTATTGTTTTATTCTCCGATGTATCAAAATCAATCGTATAAATGATTTTACATAGAAACCAGTTAAGATATAATTAAAATAAGTGGATTTCTTTATATGCGTTCTTATTTAATTTTGTTAGTCTTTCTAATTTGATATATTTCATTACATTAAAACTTAAATACTTACACCTGGAGGCTGTACATTGTTGCTAATATATATAATTATAAAGATATGTCATTGAATTTTAACCATACACACTCATTAGATATATATATATATATATATATATATATATATATAGAGAGAGAGAGAGAGAGAGAGAGAGAGAGAGGAGAGATAGATACTATGGGGGCTATATTTATAAGTAAACAGTGCTCAATAATTTTTATAGAGCATTTATATCTAAGTTATCGTAGCGTGGTTGAATAATCACATAAGCGAGGAACTGTCAGTAAACAAGCGCTTCATGTCCCCGTTATCCTAACTTTATATATATATATATATATATATATATATATATATATATATATATATATATCACACATATATATACACATATATACATCACACACACATATATACAGATATAAATACAGATATATACACACATACACACACACATACAAACACACATACACGCATATATATATATATATATATATATATATATATATATATGCATAAAGCGTGAAATTGTGTAAGACATTAAAATTGGAAGACATTTGATTGACAAGAGTAAAAGGAATGTGTGTACACGGAGAAAGCTATATTACAGTTTTTTTTTCACGCTTTATGCACTTATATACGTAAAGCAAGTTATGAAACATAGATTATATTAATAAACATACGTGTAATAAACATGTATACCTAAATATTATCTAAATTCTATTCTAATAAATATAGTTAACTGTAGATTATTTTTATTTTTTGCTTATGTTCTTTTTTAATTAAATCTGTTCATGTTATATTTGATTTTTTAGGAAAATACGTTACATTTCAAATATTCTTTCGAATACAAATAATGTCATATCTTTTTAAAAAGAATGCTGCTAATGGAATAATAACCTTTTCTCTAATATTTTCTCGTCTTTCATTTTCATATTCAAAAGAATACTAACCCAGTTTATTCAATACTAAACTCCATCGACTTCACCATCTACAAATTAATTTATCTTTTGGAATACTTAAAGTTCTGTTTCTACGCACTGTCGGATTTATTTCCATATTTTACTACTTAAATATATATATATATATATATATATATATATATATATATATATATATATATTATAAAAAAGAAGGTCGCAAAATGTATTATGTTTTCAGAAAAAAAATGTTTTATTCTTTTTAACTTACATATACAACACGTGTTTCAGATCTGCTGGTATCTTCTTCAGGGTTTGATTGATAATATAATTATAAACATATTATCAATAAAAGCCTGAAGAAGATACCAGCAGATCTGAAATACGTGTTGCATATGTAAGATAAAAAGAATTTTTTTAAATTTTCTGAAAACATTTTGCGGACCTTCTTTTTTATAAAATATTGAATTTTCTCCCGTTGGAACCAGAACAACATTTTATATATATATATATATATATTAGCAGAGATAAAGGCTTAAAAATCGGTAATTTTGCGGTTATAGATCTATTTCTGCCCACAGGTATCTGTGTATACCTATGAGTTTTATAAAACCGCTAACTTTATTGAAAATGGTACACAGATAATTCATATATATACTTTTTTCGGGGGATTCCTGTAAAGATATTGTGTTTCATATATATAGGTAAAATAATCCAACTGACTGGTATGTCGGGTATGATTCTATTTGAGATCATTAATATCTCCTGTACATCAACAATGTATGCTCATGTAAATGCAAACTTATAGATATATACAAGAATTTATGTATCTATAATGTACATTTCCTGTCTCAGGTTGTTTGGTTTTTTTTTTAATATATTTGATTGCTTTTTTGTTATCATCATATATAGTGTTTTATTTTATGTGGGCGTGTTCGAAGAGAGAATTTTCACTGGGTTTATAAAAAAAAAGACCAAAAAAGAGAAATATATTTTCTCTATGTTTTTCTCAGTCTTTATGCAAATGCTATCTGATGAGACTAGACTCATATTGAGTTCTGGTCGAAATAAATTTATCATAGCCAATTATATATATATATGATTGTCACTTTATCTTATCAGAGCAATCCGTAGCCGTAACAGTGCTACTAAACGGACATAACGAAACTTTTGAAAAAAGTTAAATGAGTGTTGAACAAGGATGTTGCGAGCTGCCTAGAACAAATCCGGGAAGCAGCATCCAATAAGAAAACAACTGTATGGTCACCTGACTTCTATTACACAAACCATCCGGGGTAAACGAACAAGACATGCTAGACACAGCTAGAGAAGCAATGACGAACTCATAAGTGACGTTCTCCTGTGGATACCCACACACGGACATATCAGGCAGGTCGACCAGCAAAAACCTACATCGATTAGCACTGATTTCGGAATGCTGTGCGGAAGACCTGTCAGGAGTGATGGCTGGGTTTCTTAAACGGAGTTTAACAGGTTTGAATTCAGAGTCTTTCAAGGTTAAAGAGCCCAGTCTGCCTTACTATTTACTCATAGCTGGAGGGTGAATAGTTGGATTCATACCTTTCCCAAGGGTCTTAGAGCTGTGTGAAATGCAAAATGATGAAATGATGATGATATATATAGACATGTGTGTGTGAGGGGACCATAACCCAGAAAAAACGGCAGATCTTAGCACGATATTTCTTAGTGCAATACATGGGCCACTGTTACAGAAGGAAGCACGAAAATTCTCGAGTCGTCTCGTATACATGAAAGAGAGAGGTAGACAGATAGATACGGTGAGATAGTATCTGAAAAACACATAGCATTCCTTGTTTAGAATTTGTCAATGCGCATTAGTACCGGTTAAATAAATTTTACTCCGCTCTTTTTCTCGTTTGGGTGAGGTGAGTATGGCTTGTGTTTACGTGTCACGGCATTGAAATACTTCTCTTTAAAATACTTCGCTTTTAAAATCCTTAAAACTTGTTCATGAAAAAAAAAAGATTTGGTTTATCTTTCGTAATCTTTATCCCGTCTATTTTGTGAACCTATCAAAATAAACAGTCAGCAAGCATATAGCGATGAAAAACAACCATTTTCTTTTGCTTTTTTTAATTTTTTTTTTTTTTTGCTTTTGTTTTTATGTTGTTTTCTTTGTTGTTGTTGCTCTGGCTCGACCAATCCTTCTCTGCCACGTCAGCATTATCGCTCCGGCGTCTTAGGTACGTTTTTCTAACAATTCGCTGCTTTTTGAGAAAGCTTTTTCAGTGTAGGTCATCTTTAAATTCGATTGGCATGTTTATAGGACAAACATATAGCATGAAAATTGACGACATGAAAGACTACAGACTGGAAAAAATTGTCAGCAGTGAACCGTGGGTAACGGTAAAGAAGTCAGCCAGTTCCAGGCATTATCGCAAAATCATATAAAGAAGAAACGTTATTCAGACTGTTATGATTAATCGCATTCTTAGATTTGTTACGGGTGTGCGAGAGTTATTGGCTTTGGCGTGTGAAGGTTATCTTCGTTGGTTGTCGGTTGCTAACAATTTAGAGGTAATTGAATAAAATCTGGACACATTTGTTAAATCCTGTTTATAGTAATGTTGAGGTGTGATCGTCGGGTTGACTATCATTTCCTTAAACGATATGAATATATCTATATATATATATATATATTAAGGACAGTTGGTGTGTATGTATGTATGTATGTCCGGAGGAAACTACGAAAATAAAACAATTAACGACAAAGTATATATATATATATATATGTATATATATATATATAAAGTCGTCGGGGCGGCTAAAGTCGATTCATCAGCGAGGGAGTCTATACTATATTGGAGATTGTCTTTGCGTCTGAGGTGGATCCTTACTTACCGCACAGATTCCTGTGCTATTCATAACGCTGAGTTGGCGGGCCGGTATCGAACTAGGAACCTTGTGATTTCTAGCCGAACGCTCTATGAGCTATTATATACATTCACTATCACCAGAGCTTGCTTTTTGTGTCAAAATAATGAAGATTTTATTCATATTTGTGAAGATATTTAAATTTCAAAATTTGAATAGTAAGAGAAGGGAAAGTCATTGGTAGCGTTTGTAATTAAAACATAAAACAATTATATAAGACCAAAAACAATCAATGGATCTGCGAGACTAACTTTTAACCAGCCTCTACGCATGCAACGCCGGGTAGCCGCTTCTAGTGTAGAATAAATCCCGACAAAAGTGAAACAAATAAACTTTATTGTCTGAGCAAACTCAAACAGATACAATACAAAATAGTATAGAAGAATATAAAGAATATATGTATATAGAATAACTGTCCCAATAGAAAAGGAGTGCTTGCAGATAATCCTTTGGCTACGGAACAGAGAATTAAAGTCGTCACTTACTGGTTTAGAAATGCCATAGTGCAACAGGAACACGAAATGCCTTTGGGAAGCAAAGCCCCCTGTCTTGTAGGTAGAAACACGCAACAGGTGCATGTGACCTCTGTGACCTCAGAGGATGAAGAAGCGTTCGTGTAACAGGTACACTGAAATGCCTGTTGCAGGGTTAAAACCCCAGTACTAAAGGACAACTGATGTGCTACCTCTGTGGCGTTACTTTCGTATTTGCCTGGAGAGTTGTCAGCCCGTTTAGTTTGCTGGTTCCCGCTAGGGGCCTGTTATATTTAAGCGGCTGGTTTGAACGTCTCTTTCTCTTTTCCTGTTCCTCGACCTACGAGACACATGGTTTTAGACACGGTCAACCCCTTCTCGTTGGGGCTTTGGCCCCCCCTTACATTACTGTAAGTGATTCACACAGCATGGATTATTCCTAGTCTCATGTCTGTGGCTTTTATGTTTATCTTTTTACCATTCATGAATGTGTCATTATCTCTACTTTTGTATGTATGTTTATGTACACCTCTATGTATTATGTACCCTGTTTAATTCTTGTGCTGTATATAAAATGTTTTGTCTATCAACCGTTGTCGGAGTTTTATCTGCAAGTATATATCACTTTGAATCTTACTCCTCTAACGGCTGGAGAGTCTAAAAGAAAAGAGAATTTGACTTTGGCAGTACAGCTTATTTATACTACCGGTCGCAACGGCCCCTAGTTGCCTAACGGAAAACCATGGCAAGTACGGGAAATAATCCCAACAGTAAGAATATATCACTATAGTATAGTATATAAGCAAAAAAATCACGACGAATAACTAGAACAAAATATTTCATTATTGAGCCAGACTTAATACAGTAGAAAGTGACAAGTCGTACAATAAAGCTCATACATAAGTGTAAAACTTCTAATATGTATGTTATATCCCAACATTTAGTAATAACAAAATATAACAAAAACAGTTAAATATGTTTCATATATAACAATATTATTTTTCTTTTTCTCACCAACCGTGAATACAGTAAGATGAGTTAGATTAAACAGTTCAGCTATCGGCCATGCGATGTGTTCATCAAGCAGCCATGTTCTTCACCGTCCTGTCTCTCATTTGCGACTGCGCATACCAGTGTAAACTTCGATAGGGAGAGTTATCTCTCTTATAAATGTAGTTGTTGGTTGACGAAAAAAGAGTTTTTTGTGTTACTAATGTTTCTCTAGTTGTAGGTAAACGAAGAGATAGCATATATTTACATGTTAAATATGTGTTCTTGTGTGTAGTGTTACAAGAGGTGGGGGGCATAAAGCCTCTGTTTCGTAGACAGGGGACGCAAATTTACGTGTTATATTGTCGAGTCAAATGTTCAAAGAGGGTGATTTACGCGCTTCTGCTTTCCACCACAGACTATCTACCTAGCGACTAAAGGGAGAAACATGGAAGGTTATTGTGAAAGTAAGGAATGTAATTCCTACAGATTGGTAATAGGGTTGGGACAATCATATAGGTGCTAGGGCTTGACAGATTGAATGTATTTATCTAATACTCGACACGAGCTGGATGCGAGACAAGGTCAATTTTTATGTGGAGTTTAACAGATATGTATTCAGAATTCTCCTTTTCCTAGATCGGTTTCCACACCAAGGATGAACAGACCAGTCTGCCCTACTATTTACGCATAGCTAGAGGGAGATTAATTTGATTCATACATTTCTCAATGATATTAGAGCAATGTGAAATGTAAACAGCCTCGTCCAGGATTGTCATGCCCATTTCCTACGACGATACCCATTACACAACACGCCTCGCTTTTTATCATATATATGCTACTTAGGCTAGACGGGTGGTCAGAGAAGCCCCTCCGAACAATCGGTTGGTCACGTCAAGCCCTAGCACATATATGATTGTCCCAACCCTATTGCCTTATGGTAAACTCCCAGACCTTTTATCATATTCATGCTAGAGTCGGTGGCTGAGTGTCTTGGTGGCCTGGTTATGACTTAAACTGCATCTAGTGGTGAGGTTCCAATTCAGGAGCTATGGTAATGTGGAGTACCCATTCATAGCCATTAATCCCAGGTCCACTTTGACCCTGAGTGTTAATACCTGTTAGGGTTCCATCTATGGGTTAGATATATGAAATATGAGTTTTAAAAAGTGTGTTTAAAGATGTTTTGAAAAGTTGAATACCAGTAACAATAGATAAAACAAAAACGTCTCCAGCATAAAATAACCTAACAAGGGTTGACATGCCGTAAAATCCAAACAAACAACCAACCTAATTCTATTTTCTCATTTGATACTTGCCGATGTAATTTTCATGTTTTATGGGAACGTGTGTTTGCTACCGTTGTTTTTTTTTTTTATCCATTGTCATATCTTCTTTATTCCTTTTTTTTGTTTTGTTTTGTTATTGATTTTGTTTTTGTTTTTTTGTTGTTTTTTTTTTTTTGCTTTTATTTATTTATTTATTTATTTATTTTATTTTTATTTTTTTTTTTTTTTTTTTTTTTTTTCTTTTTGTAATGTCCCCGGTTTTCTTTCTGAGATGATTGATTGATAAAAGAGCAAATGTCATGCATGAAAAGTTTCTCGACTAAAATTTCGCAGTTGGAAAAGGGTGCATAGAGAGAAAGAGAGATGAGGTCTACACCTGAAGAGCGAAGGAGAAAAAAAAAAAACGTCTATAGCTAATATTTTATTTGTATTTTTATGAGTCCAATTTCTTTATTGAGTGACAGTAACAATGAATGCTGAAAATCAAGCCAAAGGAAGAGTAAATTCTGACGAATACGTGGGGTAGTGGTGAAGAAGAAAAGAAGCACAAGGAAGAGGAGAACAATGATAAAAAAAAGATTTAGTAAAAGAATGTATAGGAGAGACATGAGAACAAATAGAGGAACGATTAGGAGGAATATAGGTAAAAGGAATACGAGGAAGAGAAGAAGAACAAGAAGAACAAGAACAAGAACAAGAACAAGAACAAGAACAAGAAGAAAAACTAAGTGAAGAGGAGGAACATGAAGACCAACAACAACCTCAAGATAGTCTAGTTGAATAAAGAAGAATAAGAAGAAGAAGAAGAAGAAGAAGAAGAAGAAGAAGAAGAAGAAGAAGAAGAAGAAGCGATATGGAATAGAAATATAACAAAGAAGGAGAGAAACCATATGTGAGAAGAAGAAGAAGAAGAAGAAGAAGAAGAAGAAGAAGAAGAAGAAGAAGAAGAAGAAGAAGAAGAAGAAGAAGACTGATGCATTATAAAAATATATTCATTGATAAATCAATCAATCTGAAAATTTCATTAAAATCGAATAATTCCCTGATTTATTGTAAAAAAAATTTTTAATTGAGAGTATTAAATTTACTTTGTAAACACGGATTTTACGGCAACTCACGCCGGCCATCTTATATATTTGATCAAAATATATCGAAAAATATAGTTTTAAATATATTAAAAATAAATTACATGTGTAATATATTTTTTTTTTACTGATGCACATTATGTTACTACTTTTCGACTTAGACAAAAATTTGACCTTAAATAATCGATTAAATTAATTTTAATTCGTTTTTAAAATAAAAAGCAGACGAAAAATGGGTTGTCCTAATTGCTTAAAAAGTAGTTGCTGTGCAATTATGTGATATAAACTTTAAACCAATCTATCTAAAAGCTAATTTCTTAAAATGGTGTATTGTTAGGGTTAGTGTAAAAAATTTTATCTTGTAAAATTGAAAGTGGAAAATGGCATTTTCCACTTTGGAAAAAATTAATGAAAGTCAAATTTACCTTTATCATTTCCTTTAATTTTTTTTAAATTTGTAAAAGTTCACATGTTTGATTACAAAGTCATTAACGGTATCTATATTTTTCATTTAGAATAATATTTTGTATATTTATCCTTCACAAAACATAAATATAAATGAATATAGATAAACTTTTGTGTTACATCTGTGTTGTTATTTTCAACATCACTTGCATTCATAATAAAAATATTAACAGGGCCGGTAAAATAAGAATAAAAAGGATGTTTGTCTATTTTACCTAAATAGCGTCTTCCAAAATTTTTACTAACAATCATTTCATTTGTTTCCTCCTTTGACTCTATAAATTTTTAAAATTAATAATTAAAGTAATTTTTAAAAATCTATTTTAATATATGATATCAATTTTATTTATTTATTTACAACAAAAGAAAAAAACAATTTTAAGTCACATTGTGTACGAATCTTATTTACATTTTTTTAAAAATCAAACAATTAACTTATGTTTCCCCTCTTTACACATATGTTTGATAAGTTTTAAGTAGATTTTTTGACGTTTGTAAATTGAAAGTTTAGTACAAATTTTAAAAATAAATAAGAATAAAAATTTCGAAACAAACTTAAAAAAAAAAACTTTAACTCACGTAGATTTCTGGTCTTATTCACTGTCGTTAAGGGGCATATTCAACTAATAATCTGATTTTAATTTTTAAAAAAATGTTTTTGGAGGATATGTGCTTAAGTCGAACCTAATTTTGAAAATTAATTAGTTAATAATTAATGAATTTTAGGCGAGCATATATGTTCAAATGTAAGGCTAAACGAATCGAGAAAATGCCAATCCCTGAATGTACATTTCGACCTATTAGGTCTCATCAGCAAGGTTATAGACATGGGAGCCTGCTCCACGTGTGACTCGAAACTTCGACTGTCAAGCTGACACCGTTACACTAGCTTGCCAATTCTACATTCTTCGTTCGTTTTGAAACTTATATATATATATATATATATTTATATATATATTATATATATATATATATATGTGTGTGTGTGTGTGTGTGTGTGTGTGTGAGGTTCAGTGTTTTTAGATAATTGTGATCAAAAGTTAGCTTGCAAAGCGAATTAAATTAAAAACAAAATAAATGCAAACGGAGAATTAAGAAAAATACATTAGTCTTCTCTGTTAGAAGAGAGAGAGAAAGATTGGAGGTCGATCTGCCTTCTCACTATTTGACATTCTATGTTATCGGCTGACTGCTGAATAGCATCTCTCGCTCTCAAACTCCTTTCTCCCTAGATAGAAAGATAATATATAGAGATTTGGAGAGAGACATACACTAAGTTAAATAAGAGACGGGTGAATTTTTGATTTAATTACAAATTACGACTAATTAGAACCAAATAAAATGGAATTTTTTTCAAACATAATTCAATCCTAAATATATGAAATATTTTGAGGTGTGTTTTGTGTCATTAAGCCAAATAGGAAAAAAAATTGATTCGCTGAGCTTTAGTATAATAATAGATAGAAACATATCTCTAGATATAAATTTTAACCACTTACAAACCAAAAGTCAAGCATATTGAATTCAAATGCACAAGTATATATATATATATATATATATATATATATTATATATATATATATATATATATGAGAAGTAATATGCACAAACGATGTGTTTTTGGTATGGCTTTTTTTAGCCGACAATTTTTGGGAGAATATGTGCTTAATTGAAATCGTATCTAATTTTGAAAGTTAATTAAAAATAATTAACGTTTTATTCATTGTTGATTTGGTAAATACAGCTACTTTTATGACACACCTTATATATATATATATATATATATATATATATATATATATATATTGAGAGAATATGTGCTTAATTGAAGTCGTACCTAATTTTGAAAGTTAATTAATTGATAATTAATTAATTAGGCGGGAATACCTATTCAAATGTAAGTCTAAACAAATCGAGAAAAATCAATCTCTGTATGTACATTTCAGCCTATTAGGCCTCATCAGCAGAGCTATAGATAGAAAGTCCGGTTGGTGTAGGGGTTACGGTCCTCGCCTGTCAAGCTTGACAGTCAGGGTTCGAATCACGCACAAGGCGGTCTTCCTATCTATAGCTCTGCTGATGAGGCCTAATAGGCCGAAATGTACATACAGAGATTGATTTTCTCGATTTGTTTAGCCTTAAATTTGAATAGGTATTCCCGCCTAATTAATTAATTATTAATTAATTAACTTTCAAAATTAGGTACGACTTCAATTAAGCACATATTCTCTCAATATATATATATATATATATATATATATATATATATATATATAAGGTGTGTCATAAAAGTAGCTGTATTTACCAAATCAACAATGAATAAAACGTTAATTATTTTTTAGAATACAAGGTGTGTCAAAAATTACAGATAGTTCCGACACACCTTATATATATCATCATCATCATCATGTCGCGCTTTCAGCGCGAATATCCATGACAATCTCTCTCCATCCGTCCCTATCGCTCATAATTCTCGGGAGGTCCTCTGTGCAGCATCCTGCATCCGCACAGAGCTGATCAACGTACGTTTTTGCTGGTCGGCCCACGCTGGCTTGTCCATGTGCTGGCTTCCACAGGAGGACGTCGCTTATGAGTTCGTCCTTGCTTCTCCAGCAGTGTCCCGCGTGTCTTGTCCGTCTCACTAGGATGGTTTGGGTGATATGTGGTAGGTGGCCGTACAGCTGCTTTCTGGTAGGGTGCTGTTTCCACGTCTTGTTCATGATCACCTGCAGCATTCTTGTGCAACTCCCATCTAGTTTATTCTCTAGTCGCTTAGTTAGGGTCCAGGTGGTGCAGCCATACAGCAGTACTGACACGACAATGGCCTGGAAATATATATGTCTCTATACACACACACACACACACACACACACATATATATATATATATATATATATATATTATATAGAGAGAGAGAGAGAGAGAGAGAAAAGAGAGAGAGAGAGAGAGAGCCTATATATATATATATACATATATACACACATGGAGGCATATACATGTATATAAATATATATACACACATACATGAAGTCATATATATATATATATATATATATATATATATATATATATATATATATATATATATATACATGGAGGCACACACACGGTGGTATATATATATATATAATATATTATATAGTCATCCACAGACACGTGTTTCGACTTATCAAGTCTCTTCAGTGTGGCTAGACATTTGTAAGCTACCTACAGCCGGGATTGAAATCCGATCGGTTCAATGTCAGTCAGACACCGTAACCGCCAGACTGTCATCAACAAAATGCGATGGGGATTTTAACTGTTTTAATACACACATGGCTTTGTATGTAAAGGCCGCCATATAGTGCTCCATCCCTTATATAAGAGAGCATATATATATATATATATATATATATATATATATATATATATTACACACATGGAGGCATATAACATATATTTACATACATATATATATACAAACATACTTGAAAGCATATATATACACACAAATATACACACATTCATGGAGACATATACATACACATACATACACACACACACACACACACACAAAATATATATATGTGTGTGTAAGTACCAGAGTTAAGAGCCCCCGACTATCCGTGGCCAGGGATAATAATATGGCTCAGCTTCCGGGGGTAGGGGTCATCCGTTTACATAGCCCTAAAAAGTTAAAAGTATCGTTGTTAATGTTTGATGCCTGAGCCATTCCTCAAGTGGAATCCCGAGAGGGATGAGTTATTTTGTCATCCTCCTCCCAACACGAGAGACAGGCCCTACAACAAACTTGACCCCGTGTCGCATCCTGCCATCGCTGGGGTGGGGATGCTGGTAAATATTTGCATGAGTGATGTAAATATCCAAATCCTACTTAATCACGTACCGATATATATATATATATATATATATATATATATATATATATATATATATATATACGAGGAGGAATAAAAGTAAGGCTATTTTGTCTAGGAGAGGTATAATTACCAATACAGAAACATGTATCCCACATCAAAATGAAGCTGGTCCTCTATGGATCACATTCCTACTTCTCCACATAATCACCGTTTCTCTCAATAGCAATGCTCCACCTTTGAATGAGAGAATGTATCCTTGCCTCGTAAAATTCTGTTGACTGTTCTTTGAGCCACTTCTTCAATACAGATTTCACTTCCTTGTCACTGGAATAACGTTTGCCTCTCAAAGCCTCTTTCATGGAGCCGAAGTGATGATACTCTAAAGGCGCTAAATCTGGTGAGTATAGAGGATGCTGTAAAGTTGTTCACCCGAATAAGGCGATTTTCTCCCTTGTCCTTATGTTTGTGTGTGGTCGAGCATTATCATGTAGAAGGGGGACATTGTCGATTTGCAAGTTGGGTCTTACTCGTCGGATTCTTGCTCTGAGCCTCGTTAGGGTCTCGATGTAGGCCTTAGTTTTATAAAAAAAAACTTTTAAAAAAACTTCACTTGAAATAAAGAAAATGGCATGACTTTTTGACTCATCTTCGTACATATGCTAATATCCACATACAAACACCGGCACGCATACATGTACACGCGCAAAATTGACTATCTTGCTGAATAGCAGTTGTTAGCTTGCTACTCTTCTCGTAGGTCTGTTGCGAGTTCGATCCTGCCCCAGGAGTATGTGCAAGGCTAAGCCAAATTTATATAAATGCCTATCCACATCATCATCAGCACGGTTCCCATGACTCTCTCTCTCTCTCTCTCTCTCTCTCTCTCTCTCTCTTCTCTCTCTCTCTCTCTCGCCACTTGTCTCTATCGATCATCGCACTTGATAGGTCTTCTGTATGGCATCCAGAGCTAATTGATGTAGGATTTGTTGGTCGACCTAAACTGATGTGTCCATGCGTAGGTATCCATAGGATAATATCACTTAGGTTTGTCCTTGCTTCTCCAACAATGTATAGCTGTTTTCTAGTGGATGCTGATTTTACATAGTCTCTCTCTTCTCTCTCTCTCTCTCTCTCTCTCTTCTCTCTCTCTCTCATCTCACAACACCACACACAACACACACCACACTCGTCTCTATCGATCATAATATCACTTAGGTTTGTCCTTGCTTCTCCAACAATTTACATATTCTCTCTCTCTCTGTCTCTCTCTCACACACACACACACACACACACACACACACACACATACACAGAGTCAATGAATGATATACTATTTTTAGCTGATTCGGTAGAGTGTTGACTAGGAACCACTAGGTTTCTGGTTCGATACCGGCCCTTGCCAACTCAGCGTATAAGTAGCACTGGGATATTGGCGGTAAAGCGTGGAGCTGATTGTAGGTGTGGCGCTCCACCTCAGACGCCAAAACAATCTCCTTGGTCTAGCGCTAGTGAAAAGTGGATAGACTCCCTCGCTTTTTGATTGAGACCGACTTTAGGCCACCCGTCGACTTTTTTTTTTATAATTTTTTCATATGGAGTTACAATTTTCTAAATTCGCAAGAGTTGATGCAACTTTTGAGCGGCTTGAAAGACTGGAGGCAAATGCTGCTGCCCATATAGAAATTTAAATAAGACTCCACGTTATGTGTGTTTTTCTCATATTCATTTTTTTGTAAAAATAATGATTCAGAAATAAATTCTAAGATTTTTTTAAATAGGGAAGGGAGTCACATGACAATCACTCTGCAGATATTTAGGAATACGGCCAGGATGTCCCAAGTAAAATATCAGTTTTTAAGTTTTTCTTCATATTATTTTTTTGGTTTAAATCAGAAGAACAGCATTGTAAGACTAATGCAATGATTTTCAAACATAGGTAAATTGTAGGTAAGAAGATTATTTCAACAATCTTTTAAGAGTAAAAATGTAAAAAATGTTATCTAATGAAAAAATCTCGCAATCTTCCCAAAGTAAAAATATAAATATGTCTCCATAAACTAAAATTACTTTTAAATATTCTCTAAAATAAAAAAAAGTATAAAAAGTATAAAAAGGAAAATTATTATAAATGTCGACTAGTGAACCGTGTTAAAGTTTCGATTGAATAAAAAATCTTAATTTAAGATTCTTAAAACATGCACACTCTAAGAATCTGCGTCGTCTATGCGAATCAGCGGTTATTGTGGACTCAAAGACCATAAAACAAAGGCCCAGCTTTTTTCACCTAATTCCAACTATCCCCAAAACTTAACCCAAGAAAATAACATCAAAACAAAGGTCAAGATTTGAACATCTGGCGTTTTACCTAAACTTGAATGCTCCTCACAATTGACACTGACTGGAAATCTATTGCTCTTATGGCAAGCACTGTCCACTTTTTATCATATATATGCTAGAAGTTTTAATGTCCTGGGTTTGACGTTAAACTCTATCTGATGGTTAAGTTCAAATTCTGGAGCTCTAGAGAAAGTGGACTGGAGGCAGGCATGTTTGGTTTTGATATGGGTTGATTTCTTTATTTTAATGGCATATCAAACTTCGTAGGTTATTTAAGGCAAAAGCCATCCTGTAGAAGAACAGCAGTGGTAAGATTTAACGCACAGCTTAAGGAAGAGGGTATTTGTCTGAAAGTGGCATTCGAACTCACTTGCTATGATGTCGCAATCCAGCACGATAGCCATGGGATCTCCGCAGATAGGATTTGTTTCGGTTTCTTTGTTTTAATGGCATATCAACACTCGTGTGCCATCCTTGTGGAAAGACAATAGCAGTATTATTTAATCCATAGCTCAGGGGGTTAGGGGATTCCTACCTTTCCCAGGGGAATTAGTCCAAAAGCGAACGTAATAGTGGGAATCGAAATACCTGGAGTAATGACAACGAAAGGGGTGACTCATTACTAACCAGACACCCAGAACTGTAGCCTCACCATGTACTTTGATGTCATACCTGGGACGTTGAACAATTGTTATAAAAATCAACAGTAGCCCTGACTGATAAACATGTCAAGACAAGCAGTAACATTTAATGCCTTTCGTTTTGCCCTTGAGCCTAGTCAAGGTGAAAGTTAGAATACATTTTGTAATAAAACCCTATATATATATATATATATATATATATATATATATATATATATATATATATATATATATATATATATATATATATATATATATTCATATATATATATATATATATATATCATACATATATATATATATATATATATATATATATATATATACATATATATATCATATATATATATATATATATATATATATATATATCATATATCATATATAATTATATATCTACATACATATATATTTATGTATATACATATATTTCAACATATTCTCCATATACATATATATATACATGCATATATTTGCATACATATACATACATGCATATACATATATATACAATATATATATACATATATATACATATATATATACATATATACACATATATATATACATATATACATTACGTACATATATGAACGAATCCAAATAGCCTTAACAAATTATATTCAAAACAATATATATATATATATTTCAACATTTCTTCCATATACACACACACACACACACACACACACATATATATATATATTTACATACATAAATATACATATACATATGTATACATATATATACAAATATATAAATACATATACATATATACATATATATACATGAATATATATATACATATATATACATGTCTATGTATATATATGCATATATATATATGTATATATATATATATATATACATATATGTACATATATGTACGTATCCAAATAGCCTTAACAAGTTATGTTCAAAACAATATATATATATTTCAACATTTCTTCCATATACACCCCACACACACCCACACACACACACATATATATATTATATATATATATATATATATATATATATATATATATTATATATATATATATGTACGTATCCAAATAGCCTTAACAAATTATATTCAAAACAATATGCGCCGAGTGTCTGATTTACGAGAGTTGTATAGTTTTCCATTTCCACTGCAACTATTAATCACAATGTGATGCTTTTTTGCTCAGCCAGGTTTCACTGCTTGACTGATACTGTCTGCATTTTCGGGTGTTGTTGCTCAACTAGGGAATAATGATCAGTAAGAAAGAGTTTTAAAAAAAAGCAAGATGAAGAAAAAAAGAAAAAGTGAGATGAAGAAAAGAAAAAACAAAAAACAAAAATGAAGGAAAAACAAAAGTTAGATGAAGAATAAAAGTTATAAGAAGAAAAGAAAAAAGAAAAAGTTTAGATGAAAGAAAAATTAAAAGGTTAGATGAAGAATAAAGAAAAAGCTAAAAGAAAGATAAAAAGAATGAAACTAAATGAATAAAATAAAAAGAAGGGAGAGCGAATTCTGAGAAATACGTGGGGTAGTGGTGTAAAAAAGAATAAGAAGCACAAGGGAGGGGAGAACAATGATGAAAATGAAGAAATTAGAAATTAGTGAAATAGATCATTAATTAGGACTGAACCTATTCTAGTAGTGACCACGTCAAGCGGATTTAACAGGTTTGAATTCAGGGAGGGGCGAGAGATTGTCATGGATATCCGTGCTAATTGCAGGACATGAGGATGATAATGATGATGATGATGATTCTTTGTTTGGATAATACAATATATAAGTATATATTTACCAACCGCTCCACACGAGCACAATGCGAGACACAATCAATTTCTTAAGTGGTGTTTAACAGGTTTGAATTCCTTCTCTGGAAATAGAAGAAGCATATTGAGAGTGATTTCAGCCCGTTAATATTTTTAGAAATATATTTCGAAATATATATCTTTAGAAATATATTTCCAGTTTTAAGACGATATCTACGTACTTCAAAACTATACAATTTTTTAAAAATCGAGTGTGGCACCTGTGGATCGACAGACACTATTCCACGGACTGGCTATGAGAAATACTGTACTAACACACGTTTGTATGTTGGTAGAGGCAAACAAAATTAATAGTAAGAAAAAATTAGTCAAATAGATCACTAATTAGGACTGAGCCTATTCTAGTAGTGACCACCCCAATTGGATTTAACAGGTTTGAATTCAGTGTTTTCCTTCTCCTAGACTGGTTGCCTAACCAAGGTTAAAGAGCCCAGTCTGCTCTACTATTTACCCATGGCTTGAGGGAGAGTATTTGGATTCATATATTTCCCAAGGGAATTAGCGCTATGTTAACTGTAGCTTTAGTAATATAATGTATAGGAGAGACCTGAGAACAAATAGAGGAACGATTAAGAGGAATATGGGTAAAAGGAGTATGAGGAAGAGGAGAAGATGAAGAAGACCAAGAGAAGGTGTGTGAGAACAAATAGTGGAACAATTAGGTGGAAGAATATGGAAACATGGATTACGGGGAAGAGAAAAGGGGGAGTTATGAGAGAAAAGATTGAGGGGAGGAATACCTGGAAAAGAAGAAAATTAAGAGGAGTCAAAAGTGAAAAGAAGAAAGGAAAAAAAAACAAGATAAAGGAAAAACAAAAACTAGGTGAAAACAAAAGAAGTTCCAATTTTGGTGAAGTTCCAATTTTGGAGCTGTGGGGATTTTCGAGTACCCCTTTATCACCATTACTCCCAGGTCCACTCTGACCCGGAGTAGTAGTACCTGTTAGGGTCGCATCTACGGTTTATTTTAGTTTTAATTTTATGTATATTGAGTTTTTTAAAAAATGTGTTTGATAATATGTTTAAAAATGTGTTTAAAAATATGTTGCGTCCCATCGACTATGAATGAAATAAAACGTCTTCGACATGAAATGACCCAACAAGTGTTGACATGCCGTCAAATCCAACCAGTCAAACCAAACCACAGGTAGTGACCATTCTGAATAGTACCATGTTATCGACAAAGTTATTCTATACACATCTAGTTACACCGTTAAGTACAAAAGGAAGGAAGAAAAAGAAGAAAAAAAAAAGCTAAATGAAGAAATCATAAGAAATGTGTATGGTAAGGTAACAGTTGATGAGAGAAATGTAAAAGTTTTTCTTTTTTAACTTTAAATCCTGTTGGCTGGGACTTGTAACTCTCCACTTTAGTCCTTACTTAGGCTAGACAAGCGGTCTGAGATGCCTCTGCCGATCAATCGGCTGGTCAAGCCCTACTACCTATATGATTATCCCGATCTTATTACCCTTATAGGAAATTCCCAATCCTTTTTTTTCATATATGTGCTAGAAGGCGGTGTCTGAGGGTCTTAGTATTCTGGGCATGACGTTAAACTTCATCTACTGGTGAAGTTCCAATTTTGGAGCTGTGGGGATTTTCGAGTACTCCTTCATCACCATTACTCCCAGGTCCACTCTGATCCGGAGTGGTAGTACCTGTTAGGGTCCCATCTATGGGTTAAATAATAAAAAAAGGCGTTTATAAAATAATGGAGTATCCATTAAGAATGAATTTATTTCAAAACTTTATCGGCATTAAAAATACCCACTGAGATTGATATGCCGTAAAACAAACCAGACCAACCAGGACATATCAAAGCGAGGTATCTAAATGATATTTCTGTTGTGTCGTGGAATCAAGGGAAATCGACACACATGTTGATATAACAAGAGGGTTTCTATGCGCGAAGAAATACAATACACGGTTGAATACGCCGGCTACGGTAAAATATGATTAGTCGTAAGATGCTCTTAAGCTACTCTCGCAGCTCCGAGAGCAGGCCGCTAAATAGTCCTTAGACTAGTCCAGGGATCACCAAACTTTTTTCACGGTGGGCCGGATAATTGAAAAAATAACGGACGCGGGCCTCATTATTATTGTGTTTAATACTTGCAAGCCAGAACGAAAGCTCTGAGAAAAAGATATAAAACAAAATTAATTTTTCCATGTAATATTCATGGATGAGTGGGGTAAGAGGCAGAAAAACAAATTTAACCAACTTTTATATTCAAAACATTATCAAAGAACGCAACATTAGCAGAAAGGTTTAGTGAGATTTGTGAAACTGAATTCAAGTACGATTGGCGGGCCTAATAAAATCACTTCGCGAGCCGGATCCGGCCCGCAGCCCGTAGTTGGGTGACCCCTCGACTAGTCCATCGTGCGGTGGTAGTCTATCTACTTCACAATAATTTCCTAAGCTTAGCCCCAGCTTAAGGCAAAGCCTGCGATGAGGAGTGCACTAAACCAATGCAGTGGTCCGTGCCTTAACATGAAATTGATATGTAATTGCAGTTACCTTATCAGCGTACATGCCTAAGCAAAATACATTCGTGCAGATTTGGGTTGGCAATGCGGTTCACACGGAAGAGATTTAAAGGCTCACGTGAGTATGTTTGGGGCTTTGTGCTCTGAGAACAGAAAAACAAAAAGGAGGTGTGTGAAGATTTATACAAGATTTGCCATGATCAACATCTACGTACCGGTAGGACCGGCGTAAAATGTATAAACGACCTTTTTTTTTCTTTTTTTTTTTTTTTTTTTTAAGCGTTTTGCTGATTAAAAGCCCGGATATGCGCAGAATGTAATTACGTAAGAGAGCAGGTGTCTGAAACAATACGGACAGAATTGAATAGAAAGTAAGGCAATGATATGATTTAAAACAACATAAAACAATAACCTTCTTCCCTTTGTCTACACTCCGCCTTTTTTCTCTCGGTTCAACTGAGAGCATGCATTGTGTTTTGGCTTACAGGGATTATCTTAAAAGCAGTTGATCGTAGATACGATTCTACTTTGTTTTTTGTTTTGTTGTTTTGTTGTTTTTTGTTTTGTTTTGTTTTTTGTAACTGTGTCTTTATTACGGTTTGTTGTAGAGTAGCTATCAACCCTTCAGTACTCTATCAGATGGACTTGCTCATAGCGTTGAATAGTCTACGATTAAGGACTTCAACAGTTGATTAATAAGTTGATTAATATTCTCATTGATCTTACTGCGTTTGGCTATACCATATTTTGACCCTCCTCTATTTCTTGTAAATTGTATTGTTAATTGTCTCGTAACTTATTATACTGTGTTTATGTATGTATCCGTTAACACCGGGTACCGGTGCTGAATAAAAATATATTAAGCACTCAATATCTTCTGTGTATCATTTCACATTGACGATACAACACAGTTTAAACAACAAATAGGCGCACTTTATTAATTCACCTGCTATTTGAAAGGCTATAGATCATATGGAAATATAATCTCTGATAAGAATAAAACGGGAATTTGTCCAAGCTGTAGCTGTAGCTGTACTACTGTATGGCTGCACAACTTGGACTTTCACAAAACACTCGAAGAAAAAGGACTCAACACCACAAAAACAGCAGCTATACGACCACTCATCTATCACACACAAACCCCCAAGTAAGATTATCAAGACATACTGTGTACTGCTGAAGAAGTATGGACGAACTCATAAGTGACGTTTTCAAGTGGACTCCTACATATGGACACACCCGTGTTGGCCAACCAGCACCATCTATGTACCGACACTGGATGCCGAGTTGAGGACCTACCAGGAGCGATGAACGATAAAGATGGATGGTAAGAGAGAGAGAGAGAGAGAGAGAGAGAGAGAGAGAGAGAGAGAGAGGTGTCAAGGAAATCTATGCTGTCAACACCACTTGATGATAATGATGATGATGATTAATTCATCACATCTTAAAATGAAAAATGACATCGACGCCGATCTATCGACACCGAATGAATATACAAGATGTGTAAAAAAAAGTATCGAGATTTTTGTACTCTTTGACACACCTTGTATTCTGGAAAAAAAATTAACGTTCCATTCATTTTTCATTTCTATCTTTGTAAATACAGCTTTAAACTTGGTACTTTTTGACACACCTAGAACTTTTTTTCAGAATAAAAGGTGTGCCAAAAACTACAAAAAGTCGCGATATTTGTTGTAATGGAATATTCCACACTCTCTCTCTCTCTCTCTCTCTCTCTCACCCATGTGATCTGACCATGTATATAGTGAGCACGGCATTATACTGGGCTGGCTTGGAGGATTAGTAGCGTACCTCACTATTCCTTGTCTGTCTTATTGTATCTCTCTGCAATAAAACCTTCTATCTTAAATCTATGAACGTGTTGACTGTTCCTTCCACTCGACTACAATCTTTTCTGATTCTATCCCTTTTAAGGGCTCAACGCTTAGCATGTTATTTTGTAGTTTAAATTCATACAATTATTTTGCTTGTCTTCCTAAAAATTTACATCGGTAAAGCTTATATATAAGTATATATGTATACTAGCAAAAGTACCCGGTCCATTACCGGACTAAAAAAAATTAAAGAACACCAGTTTTTGATTTTTCTGTCTTGAGAGTTAAAAACTCGACTCGTGTCGAGGGTAGTGGAGTGGGGGTCACTGTATACGATATTTTAAATTTTTTTCTTAATTATTGAATTATATCGATTAATTATTAAAAATAAAAACAAATTGTGTCTATTTCTTAGTTATAAGCATATTGAGTGGTATGCAAGATTTCAAATATGAATGACCTCTCGTTTGTGAGTTATAAGTCGACACGTACATACCAAACTTCCTTTTATATATATATATATATATATATATATATATATATATATATATGTGTGTGTGTGTGTGTGTTGAAAAATAACGGCTTCCCGGAACATGTGTTCTAAGGAGGGTACCTCCAATCAAACCAGGTGTAACCCAGGATTTCTATAAAATAAAAGACGTGGTGGGGGTATAGATGAAGTGTATTCATTGGCTGCTGCTGAACGGGCGATTCTCATTTAAACTGACAAATTTCAGTCAAGTTCAACTCATCTTTTATCATCTCTTCGAGATGCGTAACATGACGCTATCAAGGAGGCGGCCTGTTTTATCTTGGAAACAGGTCAGGGATGCTGGTATTTCGGGTGCGATGTTGAAAACTCTTAATCTAGTGATGAAGCTATTAGATCACAGAATAGAATTATTGATTGGATGTTTTATTCGATTATATATATTTTTTTTTTTTCCCTGTAGTTAGGATCTTTCCATGTGTGGTTTAACCAAGCTGATGCAGGTATATATATATATATATATATATATATATATATATTATATGGACGTGGCAATTGCATTTCACTTAGCGCTAATACCCTTGGGAAAGGTATGAATCTCTCCCTCCAGCTATGGGTAAATAGTAGGGCAGTCTGGGCTCTTTAACTCTCGTTAGGCAACCGGTCTAGGAGAATGGAAACTCTGAATTCAAACCTGTTAAACTCCGCTTAAGAAATTGACCTTGTGTCGCATCCCGCTCGTGTGGAGGGGTTGGTAAATATATATGTATATATATATATATATATATATATATGAGAGCAAAATGAGGAAATTAATCCGACAGTGTATGGAGAAAATGGAGAAAAACACGGGATGTTACAATGGATGGAAATTCATTAGTCGTAGTGTCGATGTTCGAACATTTCGGTTTATAAAGAAATCCTTTTTCCCCTTGACTAGTTTCATTGTACTGGGGAAGGTTTCTTTATAAACCGAAATGTTCGAACATCGACACTACGACTAATGAAAAGCTTAACAAACAGTCATTTGGCTATATAATAGCCAAATGACGGTTTGCCAAGTTTTTCTTTCTTTGAAAGTATAAATATTGCTCTGTATATAATTAATTTATTAGTTATTATACATTAAGCTCTCTTAGGGATTTACAAAGATTCTTGTATAAATCTATAATTTTGCATCTACATGAGCATTCATTGTGGATGTACAGTGAGATTTTAATGATCTCAAATAGAATCATTCCACACTTACCAGTCAATTGGATTATTTTACATATATATTATATATATATATATATATATATATATATATGTGTGTGTGTGTGTGTGTGTGTGTGTGTGTGTGTGTGTGTGTGTGTATATAGTCCATTTCATATGACTCTAACCATTATGCCACGCGTCTCCCTGATCTAACAATAGTGAAAGGGGAATAGGCTCCCTCCTTGTCCGGCTGATACCGACAATAGGCCACTCCGCTAAATTTACGTACGTACTAGTGAAGAATGGTATTCTTATATTCTGAACTCAATTTTCAAATATAATATTTATCATATAATCTCCGTGTATGATTGTATGTTTACCTGTCTGGTCAAACACCTTTCATAAACTAAAATTATAACCGATTGACCGTGTGTAAAAGTTTGGTGGGAACTGTGCAAGGATATTCTGTGCTCTGATTACACAACGAGCGCCTCCTAATTACAGTTGTCCTGTCGGCCGGGACAGACGGATGCACCGACTGCGCCTCTGCTGAGGGGTAAAATCCACTCAATAGGGCCACCTGTTGGCTATGCGTGACGACCCGTGATGCTTAAGTGATGAGTGGCTGAGCAGTCCACAACATGCAACACTCCACTTTGGCTCTTACTTAGACTAGACGGGCGGTTGGAGAGGCCCCTCCGAATAATTGGTCACGTCAAGCCCAAGCACCTATATGATTGTCCCAACTCTATTGCCCTTATGGTAAACTCCCAGACCTTTTTATCATATTTATGTTAGAAGAAAGTGACTGAGGGTCATAGTATCCTGGGTATGACGTTAAACTGCATCTAATAGTGAAGTTCCAATTTTGGAGCTCTTGTAAGTGTACAGTGTAGGGGATTATCTTCCCTTTGGTGGAGGAGTTCTGCCCGGCTTGTTGTCGCTTGATATTTAAGCGGCTGATTCGAATTTCTCTTCCTCTTTCCTCGCTACGAGACCACATGGGTTAGACACGGTCTACCCCTTTCTCGGTGGGGCTCCGGCCCCCCTCCTAGTAAGTTATTTCTATCTATGGACGCTCCAGTCCTTTTATATATGTAGGTTTATCTACTCTTGTATTTGTATCTTATGTATCCATGTACTCTTCTATTATGTATCCTTTGTATTCATGTGCTGTTATCTATTAAATGTATTGTCCCTCAACCCTTATCGGAGTTGTATGTTCTTCAATTATGACTAAACCTTACAACAGTACCCCTTTATTGCCATAACTGACAAGTACACTCTGACCCGGAATGGTAGTACCTGTTAGGGTCCCATCTATGGGTTAAATAGAACAAAATTGAGTTTTAAAAAAAGATTGAATACCCAACAAGCATGAATAGAACAAAACAGGGTGGGGGTCCAGTGGCTTCGGCTCTGGATCTTTACAAGTTAATAGCGTCGATCCCAGGGGGCTATCCCCCCAGGCAATACCTACCCCTTGATTTAAAGGGGCAGGGTTGGGTTTATTGCCCAGTGCCTGGGGCGCTCCCCTTGAGGGGGAATGCCGACGGGATCGACGCAATTTTTCACCTGCCACCCATGAGCTTCGGTTTGTGGGTGGTCCCACGTTAATAGGGCCTTGTGCCTAACCCGTACAAGTGGGGTACGAGGTAAATACAATGAATAGAACAAAACATCTTCGGCATAAAATAACCTAAAGGTTGACATGCCGTAAAATCCAAACAACCAACCACGGTTGTATTATATTTCAACAAAGCGAGCGCCAATTCTTCAAATGTAGAAGATATGCCTGTCTTGAAAATCCTCATTATAAATTACATTACTACTGATTCGAACGTCTACCAGTGACGGCAATGGAAGATTCCGCAACTACCTTCAACATGAGTCATACCAACGGCATTGCATCACCTTATACACAACTGATACCAAAAGTAAAACACGTGAAAAAAAAAACACGGAAACTATTCACTTATTATCTACATTATTAGTGCCAGTGTAAATTGGTTGCAAGATGGTGTTTCAGATAACAGGAAAGACTTCTGGATTAAAAAAATCTGATCTTGCCAACACTAGATATATAGTTCATTCACTTTTGTTTTTTTTACATTATCATTTTAATAGAAAATTTATCCACATTTCCTATATTCTGTTTTTTGAGATTATTAATTCATGCTTTTCTTTTAATTCTTTATTATTTTTATATGAATTATTTTATAGTTTATTTATTACTCTTTCCTTTTCTTTTCCCCCCCAAAAATAAACCAACCTAGCCAAGATACCGTTTCCTTCGTAATGGCCGCATTAGGAGCTGAAGCGAGAGGGAAAAAAAAGGTTTTCGCTTAAACAAATAAAGATGGCCGCCCCGTTTGCACAATGGGGAGAGTCATGGATGGGATTACAGACGCATTAAGCAATGGGATTCATCCATTAATCCTGTGTCCACGTGACACATCAAAAAAAACCCGACGGGTGATGACTAGGTAAGATTAGGTTTCTAGTTTTACAGTGGTCACCTCAGTCTCGGAGAAACTGGTCTGCTTCACTTGCAAGATACGAGACACAATCAGTGTACCACCCTGACACTGGGACTTAGAATATGCTATCTCCTGAAGTGGGGGTAAGATCACCTAAAAAAAGGGGTGACCTGAATATGACTAAACTTCATCTGATGGTGATGTTCCAGTTCTAGAGACCAGGAGTTTCTCGCGTACCCGTTCATTGCCATTACTCCTGGGTCTCATTCTGACTCGGAGTGGTTGTACCTGTTAAGGCCTCATCTATAGATATAAATAGATATGTTTTGAAAATTATTCCTATTCGATAGGAATACCGTATAACTAAATTATTAGTGTTAAGAATATTCACTTAAAGCTATAATTGTTTTCATTTGTTGGTTGGTTGGTTGGTTGGTTGATTGGATTTCATGGCATGACAACCCTTGATACTTTTATAACACACTTTGTATTCCGTAAAAAAAGCGTTCCATTCATTCTTCATTTCTATCTTGGTAAATACAGCTTCAATCTCGATACTTTTTATAACACACCTTGTATTCTGAAAAAAATTAACGTTCCATTCATTCTTCATTACTATCTTGGTAAATACAGCTTCAATCTCGATACTTTATGACACACCTTGTATTCTGAAAAAAAAATAACGTTCCATTCATTCTTCATTTCTATCTTGGTAAATACAGCTTCAATCTCGATACTTTTATGACACACCTTGTATTCTGAAAAAAATTAACTTTCCATTCATTCTTCATTTCTATCTTGGTAAATACAGCTTCAATCTCGATACTTTTATGACACACCTTGTATTCTGAAAAAAATTAACTTTCCATTCATTCTTCATTTCTATCTTGGTAAATACAGCTTCAATCTCGATACTTTTATGACACACCTTGTATTCTGAAAAAAAATTAACTTTCCATTCATTCTTCATTTCTATCTTGGTAAATACAGCTTCAATCTCGATACTTTTATGACACACCTTGTATTCTGAAAAAAAATTCTTTTTTATCTCAATTTTTAAATCATTTTTTTAAACTCATTCAATAATGGACCATTCCGTTTTTTATATTAAACAAGAAAAGGCATGCGGCACAGAAAAAGAAAATAAGAAAGAAAGAGAGTATGATAAAGATAGAGAGAGGGGGTGAGAACGCGAAAACAATAACGCTAATCTCTTTCAATCGACGAGGAAAAGAAGGGAAGGAAGAAAAAACAGTGAGAGAGAGTTAAATCAAGATTATTATACATTTTACATATTGAACTATTACAATAGCTCTTAAGTAAACATATCAAACGTTGTAATAATTAAATTATCATACTGTGGTATATCCACAGGTCCTGCTAGTAAAGAATAAACAGATATGATTGATTGATTGATTTTATCAGAATGCGAACCCTTTTAGGGTTATTTTATGCCTAGGGGTTAGGGAATCATCTTCATATTTATATTTTTGTGTAGTTGTTTTTTAAGATTATTTTCAAATTTCCAGTCAGATCTACGAGGGTGAGTCAGAACGTGGTGCCATTTTGGTTAGAACAGGTATAATTACTAACACAGGAACATGTATCATACATCAAAATAAAGCTGCTCCTCTGTGGATTACGTCCCTACTCCTGCACATAGTCACCGTTTCTCTCAATAGCAATTTTCCACCTTCGACTGAGAACATGTATCCATGCCACGTAAAATTCTGTTGACTGTTCTCTAAGCCACTTGTACACTACAAATTTCGCTTCCTCGTCACTGGAATAATGTTTGCCACACAAAACTTCTTTCTTGTGGCCGAAGAGATGATAGCCTGATGCAAACATTATTCCAGTGACGAAGTAGTGAAATCTGTAGTGGCGAAGTGGCTCAAAGAACAGTCAACAGAATTTTACGGGACAGGGATACATGCTCTCATTCGAAGGTGGAACATTGCTATTGAGAGAAACGGTGACTACGTGGAGAAGTAGGGATGTAATCCACACAGTGGACCAGCTTGGCATTACTTTTTGACTCACCATCGTATTTATCTCTTCGTCTCTATTCATTTTACTTTCTTCAGATCTATATCTATCCATCTTTCTTGCTGTCTCAACTTTTTTTTTTTTTTCATCTCGTTGTGAGTTTTCCTTTTTCTTTTGATCCCTTTCTTCCTCTTGTAAATCTTTTCTTTTTCTCTTTTTTTTGTTAACATTTCCACTTACATTCTTTACTTTTAACCCTCTAGTTTCTTTTTTATTTTTTGTTTCTTTTTTGTTTCTTTTTTACTCTTCCTTATTTCAATTTTTGAAATGTTTCTTTCTCTCAATTGCCTATCTTAATTAATATTTTATATTTTCTCCTTTTCTCTCTCTGGTATCCAACCCCTTCTTCATTCAAAGAATTTTCCCCTCTCGTAATCATAATTTTTGTTTTTGTTTTCCTTGCATATCTCTCTCTCTCTCTCTCTCTCTCTCTCTCTCTCTCTCTCTCTCTCTCTCTCTCTCTCTCTCTCTCTCTCTCCGTTCCCTTCTTTATTCAAACAATGTTTCTTCTCCGGAACTTCTGTTCATTTTTTTCACTCTTCCTATTTCTTTATTTCACTTACTTATCTTAACTAAAGTTTTATATTCTCTACATTTTTCGAAACGGGAAGCGACTACCCGGCATTTCCTGGGTAGAGGGGGGAACAAAAGGTTAGTCTCGCAGATCCATTATTACTGATAGTTATACCTAAAATACTGTTAGGTATACCTAAAAAGACTTGAACAAAAATAGAGTTACTCCCTTTTCTTTTGTTTATATCCGAATTTTGGAACGCTCGGCGTACACAGTTACTGATTAATGTCGTCTGCGAGTAGAAAGCATTTTCTACTCTGTGTTTTAATAAATCCTTTGTTTATCTTCCAATAACACTGCCTTGCATTTATCATTCCTATTTCATCTAATTCATCTGTGATGATAATGACTTTCCCTTCTGTTACTATTCAAAACTTGATTTTTTAAATATCAAAATAATAAATAACCTAAATATAAATAAAATCTTTATTATTTTTGCTCAAAAAGCAAGATCTGGTGATAGTGAATGTGTGTATATATATATTTATTTACTTTGTCGTTAATTGCGTTATTGTCGTAGTTTCAGCCGGGCATACATACATATACATACACACAACTGCCCTTTATATATGGAGATATGTCTCCACCAATCTCTCTCTCTCTCTCTCTCTCTCTCTCTCTCTCTCTCTCTCTCTCTCTCTCTCTCTCTCTCTCTACCACCCTTCTTTATTCAATTTTTCCCCTTTCTTTTTTTTATTTTACTCTTCTATCTCCATTTTTTAAATGTTTCTTTTTCTCACTTACCTATCTTTTTTTTTACGGCATATCAACCTCGGTGGGTTATTTAACGCCGACAATGGTTTGAAACGAATTTAATTCTTAATGGATACTCAATTTTCTTATAAACTCACGTTTTTTCTATTTAACCATAGATGGGACTTCCTATCTTAACTGAAATTTTATATTTCATCCTCTTCTCTCTCTCTCTCTTCTCTCTCTCTCTCTCTCTCTCTCTCTCTCTCTCTCTCTCTCTCTCTGTCACTTTTGATCTCTTTCTCTCTCTTGTATCCACCCCTTCTTTTTCAAACAATTTTCCCCTTTCTTTTTTCTTCTTTCACTCTTCCTATCTTTATTTTTTTGAATATTTCTTTTTCTCACTTACCTATCTTAACTGAAGTTTTATATTTCATCCTTTTTCTAACTAATCTCTCTCTCTCTCTCTCTCTCTCTCTCTCTCTCTCTCTCTCTCTCTCTCTCTCTCTCTCTCTCTCTCTCTCTCTCTCACACACACACACACTTTTCATCTTCCTCTCTGTTGTATCCGCCCTCTTTTTTATTCAAACAATTTTACTCTTTTCCGCCTCCTGTATCAATTTTAGTTTTTCCCCCCTTACAACTCTACTTTGATTTTTTTAAATTAATGGCCACTAACACAAGGAATCCTTTTTTTTATCATTACGTGCGACACTGAAACAAGAAAGGCGGGGAATGTCTTCCGAGACACTAGTTCACTGTTTTAGCCATAGTTTAAGAACATTGAATTCGGACAGATCCCTCCACGCCTACACCACGAACTTTTTAAGTTGTGGAAAAATAAACACGAATTTCTAGATAACTAGGTAGGTATGTAAGTAGAAAGAAAAAAGGGAAAAAAATCTGCCCACTAAAGTAACGATATTTACTAAGTTTGACTAAGTGTGGCACAAGGTTACAAGTAATATGTTATGGACTAGCCTAGTGTACCTTGCGTAGAGAGTGAATGCACTAGTGCAGGACTATTTATGCACGGCCGTCTGAGAACACCGGAGTGATTGCTAAGACGTCAAAGTCCCCTCGAGGCTTGTTCTGAATCTTTTCGGAAGGTTGTTTGGTTGGACTAGCAAATATATACACCCTCCGGGTGCAAGTATTTAAGTTTTAATGTAATAAAATATTGTATTAAATTAGAAAGGCTAATGAAACTAAATAAGAATACAGATAAAAAGATTTGAAACAGGGAGTATAATAAAAGATTTGAAACAGAGGGAGTATAATAAAAATTGGAACAATGAATCTGACTCTTCCATCACTCTCGTCCTTCATTGTTATTTTTTCTAATTTAAGTATTTAGTTATAAGAGGAAGTAAAGAATATAAATGACAGTTATTTTATTCTTGTTAATGGATTTCATTTAAGATTCATTGAAGAGATTTTTGCTTATATTCATTAAAATAAAACCAAACAGTTAGAAATCAATAATACTAAAGTACATATTTATTAAATTCGATTTTTAAAATATTAATATGCAAATTAGCCTTCCGTTTACACTGTAAACCGCTTTTTTGGTTGTATATATAAATTAGAATTACATGTTGTCAGTATGTAGACATAGTTAACAGTATTTTATAGTAGACATTTTATTAAATAATTGAGGTAAAATAAAATATAAAATGGAGAATTTGATGTCATAACAAGAGATTGTTGACTTGAGAAGGATATAAGATCAGAAAAACACACAATCTCCATTTATAAAATACTACGACATATGTTGGTTATATTCTATGCCGAGATTATTTTTTTTCATTTCATTACAGGTATTTTCATTTTTTTTTTAAATTAAACTCAATTTTTGAAACAGAACTTTTTAAACTCATTTTTCTTTTGAACCCATAGATGGGACCCTAAAACTTACTAACATTCCGGGTCAGTGTGGACCTGTGAATAATGGTGATAAAGGGGTACTCCACATTACCCGAGCTCCAGAATTGGAATTTTAACATTAGCTAGAATTTAACGTCATACCCAGGACACTAAGTCCCTCAGCCACCGCCTTCGAGCACATATATGATAAAAAGGATTGAGGTTTACCATAATTGCAATAGGTTTGGGACAATCATTTAGGTGCTAGGACTTGACATGACCAGCCGATTGATCGGAGGAAGCCACTCCGACCGCCCGTCTAGCTTACTTAAGGGCCAAAGTTGAGTGTTGCATATCCTGGAGTGCTCAGCCACCAGGATTTCGTCCTTAAGCATCACGAGTCACCATCTACGGCCAACAAGTAGCCCTATTGGGGATAACTTTACCCCTCTGCAGAGATTCAGTCGGTGTATTCTATAGCCCCAGCCGATAGGGCGGATTGATGGAACGGCAAAAGAAACTTGGGAAACATGCTAAGTGTGCTGAACGTACAAGATGAATATATGATATAGTACGAGGGTGAACAGAATAGTTGATATCATGACGCCATATCTGCTGTTGATGACTTTTTTAACCAATGGGATCCAAGCACTGTAATACCAATGAAAGAATTGAGTGGACATCAAGGGGGACTATGTTAAAAAATAATGTTCATTTGATTTTATTCCACGAAAGTAGAGGGAGTAAACCTGGCATAGTGGTTAACGAACTCCGGTTACACTATTACGTTTACTTTCTAACTATTACCCTTAGGAAAGGTATGAAGCCCTCATCCCTCCAGTCATAAATTAAATATTACCAATACTATTCTTTTCATGCCAAGGATAGAATTATAGCACTGAATCAACTTCACAATGATTAATATGCACTTAAAAGAAAAACCAACTTAAATATGAGAGGCTATTCTTTGGTCAGCCTAGGAACTTTTTCAGACGACCGTCTTGAATGTGTTAAGCTCTTTCGTAGCTCTGATCCATCCTTGCATGACTGTTATTTTACCTCAGGGTGATAAGACATCAAAGGGTGTCCTCGGTTTTTGACGCTAACAATCTGTATGGTGAGCTACCACAATGTTCTGGAATACTGGAATACCCTCATTAATTAGTCATTACTTCCAGGTCTAATTACCGGAGAGAGTAAAGTACCTGTTAGTTGTTCTCGTGACTTTAGTGTACCAATAATAGGCATTGTTTTTTAATAAGGATTCTATTTTTAAAAAAATATCATATTCCATATTCCATAGGATACTAGTAGAACTATAATTATTCTATGATTTAAAGAATCTGTGAGTTAGTACTATTTTTATAGACCCTTAAAATAATCCAATTATTGCTGTAAGATTTCTTTAAAAATAAAGTATTAAAATTGTTTGTATCTATATGGATTTGAAATTTTAGAATAACTGCTTTGTTATAGTATAATTATGATACTGCTATAAATCCTATAAGATATTATTGAATATAAATATACGTTTTTTAGGGTTTAGTATCTAGTTCAAAGTAAGACTTTAAAATAAGGTATGGTATATGTGTTCATATCATATTTTATAATAAGATTATTTGTTATATATAACATTGACAGTAGACAAAAGATTTGATATAGTAAATGCATTGCATGTGATCCAAAATAGACTCGGTCTCTATATTTATTTAGACGATAATAAACGAATACCGAAATTCTGTAGAAAACCTGATCTATCTCTCTTCTCTTCTCTCTTCTCTCTCTCTCTCTTTCTCTCTCTCTCTCTCTCTCTCTCTCTCTCTCTCTTATATATTATATATATATATATATATATAATAATATATATATATAAGTAAAGTCGTCGGGGTGGCTAAATCCGTATCAGCCAGACAGCGAGGGAGTCTATCTTCATATCAAAATTCCATGGAAGTTCATATACAAGGATTGGTTGGTTGGTGGTTGGTGGTTGGTTTGGTTGGTTTTAATACATGTCAACCCTTACTGGGTTATTTAAAGCTGAAACCAGTCTCTATTTTTTCCAAGCTATTACATGGTTTCAAGTAAACAATGATAATTCTTTGTAAACAACAATAGATAGAGAAAAGTAAAGTAAGTAAAGTCGTCGGGGTGGCCTAGACAGCGAGGGAGTATATCCCCTTTCCACTTGCGCCAGACCAAGGCGATTGTTTTTTAGCGTCTGAAGTGGAGCGGCACACCTACCATCAGCTCCACACTTTAACGCACAGATCCATGTGCTACTTATACACTGAGTCGTCGAGGGCCGGTATTGAACCAGGAACCTTGCGATTCCTAATTAAGTACTCTATCGACTGAGCTAAACCAGCCCTAAACCTAGTATTATTTGAATTATTCGGACTTTTGTCCTCATTTTTATTGTTATCTGTACAACGTTTTGGTCGATGTGCCCCCCGGCCTTCTTCAGGTTATTTCTTTCTCGGAGACCTTCTTTTCGAATTCGATAACGTTCTTGTCGAACTCGGTAGCCTCCATGGAACTTCTAACTTTTATTCAATCCACGGGGATAGAGAATGACCCGAAGAAGGCCGGAACGCCCATCAGCCGAAACGTTGTGAATATAACAATAAAGATGAGGACAATAGTCTATCCCCCTTCTCACTAGCGTTAGACCAAGGAGATTGTTTTTGCCGCTGAAGTGGAGTGCCATACCTACCATCAGCTCCTTACTTTACCGCACAAATCCCTGTGCTACTCACACGCTGAGATGGCGAGGGCCGGTATCGAATATATATATATATATATATATATATATATTCTAAAGTCTTGTCCCCAATAGATATTGTTTTAACAATCATTATTTTTGTCTTAATGATATAATATATAATTTATGAGTTTATTTTACTCATAATAAAAAAGAAAAAATGTAGAGGGTGAAGTCTTTCATTTT
>CM042141.1:64900798-64913622 GCA_023376005.1 Doryteuthis pealeii | reverse complement strand
ATATATTAAAATATAATATCATATATGTGCATACATATACATACATGTACTCATATCTTATATACATATATAACCATATAAATAACATATATATACACACATATTATATAGTACATACATATTATATACATAGAATATCACAGCATATATAGCTATAAATATACTATATATACAATATATAATATACATACATATATTTATATATACATATCTATATATATATACATTATATACATACATATATTTATATATACATACATATATATATAGTATACATACGTATACATATACATATACTCACACACATATATATACACACACACACACTTATATCACACACATACACACACACACACATATATATATATCATAGATAAATACGAAATTTACATGAAATCTTCGCAGGTGGTACCCTTAACAATACATATATATGATATACACACACACACATATAGTACATATACATACACACACAACACACACATATAGATACACATATACACAACACACACACACATACATACACACACACATATACATACCACACACACACACACACACACATATATATATATATATATATTTATATTTATATTTATATATATCATAAATAAATACAAAATTTAACATGAAAATACTTTGCAGGTGGTACCCTTAACAAATGCAGTATACAGAATAAATTAGACCTCCCGCAAACTGTGTTATTTACTTTTTTATTGGATGTTGTCCATGTTTTTTTCTTTCTTTCTTACTATAATATTATAAAAAAGAAACCATTTTACTTGGCGTTGTTGGCTAAATAAATGCAGAGAATGTATTTAGCAATAGGAAGCTCGGCTAATGACTCTGAAAAGGTTTACGTATACAGACTGTCCATAAAGTCTCTTGATAATTATTACAAAAGCAAACGAGCAGACAAATATGTGGAAATTATTACAAAACTAGAAGCGACTACCCAATGTTGCCTAGGTAGAGGTGGGATAATAAAAGTTAGTCTCGTAGATCCATTGATTGTTTTGGTCTTATATAATTTATTTATGTTTTAATCACGAACACAACCAATGACGTTCCCTTCTCTTACTATTCAAATCCTAATTTTTAAATATCTTTCCAGATATAAATAAAATCTAAAATTATTTTTGCACAAAAACCAAGATCTGGTGATAGTGAATGTGTATATATATTTACATTGTCATTAATTGTTTTATTTTCGTATTTTCCACCGGACATACATACACACAACTGCCCTTTATATCTGTATAGATATAGATAGATGATGAGTAGATATTGAAGTTTATTTGCATCTTTAAATACAGTTCTACGTGGAAACTATTAGTTCCACGCAGCACATTAAGTCGGAATTCGATTTCTTGCCACGTTCGGTGGAGTATAGACTCACCAATGGTCGCAATGGCATCAGTGAACTTTTGCTTTAGGTCACTGATATCCCGCATTTTTGTTCGATACATGTATGACGGAGAACGAGAAAAGAAAAAGAGCAAGACATTGTCTTGTCTGTCGGGATCGAACCCGCGTCCTCCCGCATGCAAAAACAAATGTGATTTAGGCACTGGACGGACGCGAGGTTCGACTGATGTGCCCGGATGTTTGGGTAATATGCGGATAAATAACCAAAGCGAGTGGAGCGTGGGGTGACAAGCAGAGAAGCATTCGGCTTACGTGAGACGGCAGTCAAAAAAGATTATTTTGACGACGACGGATTTCAGCTGCTGGTCGAAGACGAAGACTGTGTTGACCAAAAAGAAAGTTTGGCCTGCGAGAAAGACGGTGAACTCGCTTCTTTTTGCCCCCCCCCCTCAGCAGGAACTTGTAGACCTAAATATGTATTCCCCCCCCTCTATTCTATAACATGATATATTTAGCTTAACCTCACATAAAGAAGACCATAGGATTGATGGTTTGGTTAGTTGGATTTTACGGCATGTCAACCATTGTTGGGCTATTTTATGCCGAAGACGTTTTATTCTATTCATCCTTGATGGGTTTTCAATTTTTTTTCTAAACTCAATTTTTAAACACCTTTTATAGTCTCTCTTTTCTATTTAACCCATAGATGGGACCCTAACAGGTACTACCCCTCCGGGTCAGGGTGGACATTAGAGTATTAGCAATAAAGGAGTATAACAAAAAAATGGTTGTTCATAACTTTTGAGCAAGTAGATGTATATTCTATTCTTTATTTTTTCATTTTTACGATTTTTATGATATTTGATATTTTCTTTATATAATCGTAATAATTAGAAACGACGTCTGAGTTTCTATACAATCCAAACATCTTTTCCGGTCTTGTCTACTGAACACGATCTAAAATTTATTGTCATTTTATTCTTAAACAACTTTGAATTGATACGGACATTTATTTACTCAGCGTCATTTAGTCTAACACAAATTTTATTAATAAAAAAAAATTAATGATTACTTCAATTACGTCAGCGCCATCACAAGAAGAAAAAAAATAATTTAAAATAAAATTTCATGTTTGTGTTGTATGTGTTTTTGTTTGTTTGTTTTGTTAGTTTGTTTTTTTTGTTTTGTTTTTCTTTTTTTTCTTTTCTTTCTTTCTTTTCTTTCTTTTTTTTTCTACTTTTTTAAGCTTAACTGTCACCGCTTCCACACTGCGTACTTTTGGAATGCTTTGCAAATATTTTTCAACATTTTAATTTTTTAATGATCCTTGAATAATTTTCAGCGTTCACGGTCGGAGTTGAAATTATTTTTTCTGTTGTGCTGTGGCCTAGATTGTGTTTATACGTTTGAATATCAAAGTATTATGTTTTACTAGCAATAAAAAACGCATCCCGGGTGGTGTAAAAATGAATTCTTGAAATATATTGTTTGGGGTAGGTGGGAGTTAAAAATTCAATGTCAGAGGGTTTGTATCATAAGTAAATAAAATCAAATTTATTAAAGGAGTAAAAATGTAAAACAGTCTGAAAAGAAAACTTAGTTCTGCCCCGCTCTTAATAAAATGTTCCGTTCGTCTATTAAATAATCATTTTGAATATTTTGAACATAAATGTTACACATAATCATAGGTATTAATTTATTTGTAATCTTTTTAGCTAACTTCTTGTAACAAAAAAAAAGGCGAGAGTAAAAAAACAATTTTTAAAATTGCTTACTCAAATTTTGAGTGTATATAATACAGGGTTGTTTTTATTCTATGTATTAACGATTTTGACTATAAATTAAATACTCATTAATAGACAGACGCAATCATTGAGAATATTGTGAGGTAAGCTATGCCAGTTTTGGTTATAGACAGAAAGACACCCAATCTCCATTATTAATAGATTCTATTTTTTTGCTTTTTTTGCCTAAGATTCTGGTTTGTTCAGATACCATTGTTAACAAAAAGTATACATTATCCCCCCTAATGTTAATGGACGATTCCATTTATGCGAAGAATGGGCATGGTCCAAAATCACGAGACTTGTCAATTTAACCTAACAATTGCTAATTACTCTATACACCTTGTCTCTTTGCTTAGTAAACCCTTTTCCCTATCCTTAAAACTCGGTGTGTTTCTTCCAATTATTTCTCTGTTAACTCTGATACTCGAGTTACAAGAAAGTAGCAGTTCAAAAAGTTCAACCTGATTGCACAGTGCACAGTTCATTAATGAATTATGATAGCATCTCATCTCAGAAATGTAGACAAGAATACATATCTATCTATCTATCTACCTATCTATCTATCAAGCTCAGTATGTTCGCATCTATCAATCTATCTATCTATCAAGCTCAGTATGTTCGCATCTATCAAATCTATCTATCAGCTCAGTATGTTCGCATCTATCAATCTATCTATCTATCTATCTAGTAAACTCGGTATGTTCGTATCTATCAATCTATCTATCTATCTATCAAGCTCAGTATGTTCGCATCTATCTATCTATCTAACTATCTATCTAGTAAACTCGGTATGTTCGTATCTATCAATCTATCTATCTATCAAGCTCAGTATGTTCACATTATCTATCTATCTAACTATTTATCTAGTAAACTCGGTATGTTCGTATCTATCAATCTATCTATCTATCTATCAAGCTCAGTATGTTCGTATCTATCAATCTATCTATCTATCAAGCTCAGTATGTTCGTATCTATCTATCTAGTAAACTCGGTATGTTCGTATCTATCTATCTATCTATCAGCTCAGTATGTTCGTATCTACCAATCTATCTATCTATCTAGTAAACTCGGTATGTTCGTATCTATCAATCTATCTATCTATCAAGCTCAGTATGTTCGTATCTCTCTCTCTCTCTCTCTCTCTATATATTATATATATATATATATATATATATATATATATATATATATATATGAGTCCTGAACAAGTCGTGGAAGCAGCACCCCACAAAGAAGCAACTATATGGTCATCTGCCCCCATCTCACAAAACCATCCGGGTGAGACGGACTAGGCATGCAGGACACTGCTAGAGAAGTGGGGGTGAGCTCATAAGCGACGTTCTCCCGTGGAAGCATGGACATGCTAACGTAGGACGCCCACTAAGGACCTACATTGACCAACTATGCGAGGATTCTGGATGCTGTGCAGAGGACCTCCCAGGGGCAATGAGTGATAGGGAAGGTTGGCGAGAGATTGTCATGGATATCCGTGCTGCTTGCGCGACATGATGATGATGATTGATATATATATATATATATATATTGCTAACTAGCTCAGTTTATTTGTAACTATCTATGAATCTATAAAAGAAAATAGGAAAATAAAATACTTGGGCTAGACGGGCGATCGGAGAGGCCCCCTCCGATCAATCGGCTGGTCACGTCAAGCCCTAGCACCTATATGATTTTTCCAACCCTATTGCCCTTATGGCAAGCCCCAACACCTTTTTATCATATGGGTGCTAGAAGGCGGTGGCTGCGGGTCTATATGTCCTGGGAATGACGTTAAACTCTATCTGATGGTGAGGTTCCAGTTTTGGAGGTTTGGGGAATGTGGAGCACCCCTTCATCACCATTGCTCCCTGGTCCACTCTGACCCGGAGTGGTAGTACCTGTTAGGGTCCCATCTATGGGTGAAATAGAAAAATGTAAAAAAAAAAAAATTGTGTTATCCATTAAGAATTGATTTATTTCAAAACTTTATCGGCATTAAATGACCCACTGAGATTGGTATGCCGTAAAACAAAAACAAACAAAAAATAAATAAATAAATAAATAAAATAAAACGCAAATATGGGATGGAGATCGATATTGTATTGATCACCAAGTATTCCTCAAATTAAAGAGGTAGATAGATCATAGATATGATGCAAATTTTACAAGTACATGAAGGAAATGCAAAATGTAGGAAGATCATGCTGACCTTATCTTTCAATCAGGGCGGACCTGCCTTGAAAATCATCATTAACAACCTTAGCTTTTATCTGGGTCCAAACACGAACGACATGCAGTTAGTAATTACTACACTCTTTGCCAGCCCACAGCTCGATCGCTACAGATAGCTATTTCCCATAGGGTGTATTTACCCAACCCCTCCACCACGTGCCCGATGCGATGCAAGGTCAATTTTTAAGCGGAATATAACTGGTTTGAATTCATAGTTTTCCTTCTCCGAAATCGGTTGCTATACCAAGGTTAAAGATCCTAGTCTGCCTTACTATTTACACATATCTGGGGGGAGAATAATTGAATTCATACCTTTCCCAAGAATGCATTGGATTATCTATAGGTATAAGATATACGCAAAATTGTCACTTCTATATATGAACTTTTCCAAAAATAGCAGACGCTTTCGGTAAGAATTGGCCCACGAGAGATGAGGACAGAAAACATTTAAGATCGTTTGCAACTTTCCTCAAAATCAATTGCTAATTGAACTTTCTGCCAGCAAGGCTATCATTTGGATTAACACCAGATGAATACTACAGACTTGAACATACATATTACAAGGAATACTACAGACTAGGATTACCAACTCACGACAAAACTGGACTTATATATTACAGGGGAAACCTTTACACTAGAATTACCATCTCACTGCAGACTTTGATTTATATATTACAGGGAAAACCTACACACTAGAATTACCAAATCACTACAGACTTGGACTTATATATTACAGGGAAACCTACAGACAAGGATTACCAAATCGATTCTGTGAAGAACAGAACAACTGAACCCCTAAAATGGTGACAATGATTCTAAAAATTAGTGCTAATTGAAAATCGAACTGCCTCTTTCAGAATTTGAACTCAAGTAACCGGATTTATTCCCAACGACAATAACCGTTACGCACGAGCGTACCCGTTAGTATATCAGATTATAAAAAGTACATGAATATAGAATGCTGACGTGACAGAAATATTGTTTTGCATCAATCGTTCAAACCTACTTGACTGCCTTGAAAATCAGCATTTAAAATTCTGACCCTTCGCCTAGGCTTGAACCCCTAATTTACTATAGATACCAGAAGCAAATGCACAGCTGTTTTTTTTTTGCCAGCGCGTCGGTTCCTAGAAATAGCGATTATGGTAAAGAGGTTGAGAGGTATGCGATAGAAATAGCCAATATATAAAGAAGAAAGGGTGGAATAATGTGGGAGAGATTTTTTTAAGCGTGAGAAAGTATGAACGTGAGAGAGAGAGAAGGAGAGAAAGATAAAAAAAAGAGAGTGTGGAATGAGTCAGAGAGAAACAGGCTGACCGAAGGATTCAAAGTCGACGACATTCGTTGAGGACTATTTTTCTTCCGATTAAAATTCTTTGTCATAACAAAAGCTTACGGAGCGCTCTTTGACGAAACAGAGTGAATCACACAGAAAAAAAAAAGTGGCTGGCTCTTTAGTCAAGGTCGCCCACAGAATTGTAAGCGCATAGATACACACACACGCACACGCGCACACACACACAAGAAACAGACCAGAGCCACAGACCGAAGAACTCACACGCGCATTAATAAATAGGTGTGAATGCACAAGCACGCAAAATCTGTTTACAGGCCTATACAGGTTCATGCAGTTAGAGGTATGTTTCCTGACAGCTAAGATAAACTATTTTAAAATATTTGCGGTGGGGTGGTGGTGCGCGTTTCCCCAGTATGTGAGCACGTATGAATTGATGAATGCATTTGTACGGAGGGGTGAGCTTCTGTTACTGATATATATATATATATATATATATATATATATATATATATATCTTCTTATTATAATGGAGATTGTGTGTTTTTCTGTCTGTAACCGAAACTATATTACTACTCGAGTCCCAATTCCCTTAATTATTTACGTCAAATTCTCCATGATTTCATTCTTTTAAACCTTCAGTTATTACTAAAAATTGTTTTACATTATTAATACTGTTGACCATATCTACGCACTAATAACATGCAATTGTATTTATATATACAACAAAATAGCGGTTTACAGTTTGAACGAGAAGGCTAATTTGCATATTGATATTTAAAATTTTATTTTAATAAATATGTGCTTGGTATTATTGATTTCTAATTGTTTGGTTTTATCTTAAGAAATATAAACAAAAATCTCGTGGATAAATCTTAAAAGAAATTTATTTACAAGAAGAAATAACTGCAATATTATCCTTTACTTCCTATTTTAACTAAATAGTTAAATTAGGAAAATTTACCAATGAAAGAGGGGAGTAATGGAAAATGATGGAATTGTTAGTTTCAAAGTTGTTCTATACCCCCTCTGTTGCAGATCTTTTTATCTGCATTCTTAGTCAGTTTCATTAGCCTTTCTAATTTAATATGATATTTTATTATATCAAAACTTAAATACTTGCACCCGGAGGGTGCATATATTTGCTAGTATATATAACAAACAACACACGTTTCTGTTTTTAACATCATCCGATAGAGGGCTACCTTGACTAACGAGTTTAATTCGTTCAGCTCTTACCTCAATTCCCTCATATATCAAATCAATTTTCTCTATTAAAATAAACTGAAATCATCCCAGCTATAGGTTGAATTTTTTAAAAAGTAAAGTCGACGGAGCGGCCTAAAGTCGGTATCAGCCAGTCAGCGAGGGAGTCTATCCCTTTTTCAATAGCGCTAAACCAAGGAGAATGTTTTAGCATCTGAGGTGGAGCGCCACACATACCATCAGCTCCTTACTTTACCGAACAGATCTCTGTGCTACTCATACGCTGAGTTGGCGAGTACCGGTATCGAACTAGGAACCTTGTGAATTCTAGCTGAACGCTCTACCGACTGAGCTAACCCGGCCCCTGAGTTGAATAGTACGACTAATATTCTTCTACAGTTATGGCTTTGGCATCAAATAACCAATAAAGTTTGATATGCCATTAAACAAAGAAACCGAAATTAAGTGAACTTCAGTTGTACATATCTATATAGTTCTAAAACCATTGGTACCGAAGACAGTCATTAACTAAACCATAGCTTGATAAACAACTAAATTAATTATTTGTTTATAGAGGTGAAGGCATGTGTAGAACCAGTCACAATTGTTGTACAAACCGATATCAGAAGAACGGTTGGTTTGTATTTTCCCAGTACCCCACTCGTACCAGGTCAGGCACAAAGGCCCTATTAACGTGGAATCCACCCACAAACCGAAGTTCATGGGATGGCGGGTGAAAAATTGCGTGTATCCCGTCGGCATTCCCCCTCAATGGGGGCGCCTCAGGTGTTGCCTGGGGGGGGGGCCCTGGGATCGACGCTATTATTACAACATACCGGTCCAGCGGCCGAAGCTCACTGGACCCCCGACCCGAAGGCCGGGTGAGAGGTTGGTTGGCTGATTGGATTTTACGGCATGTCAACCCTTATTGAGTTAGTTCATGGCTAGGACATTTTGTTTTATTCATTCTTGGGAATTAAATTCCTTTTTCAAACTCAATATTTTAAACACATTTTTAATACTCATTTTTCAACTATTTAACCCATAGATGGGACCCTATCAGGTACTGCCATTCCGGGTCAGGGTGGACCTGGGATTAATGGTGATAAAGTACTCCACATTCCCCAGAGTTCCAGAATTTAAACTTCACCACTAGATGCAGTTTAACATCATAGCTATGACACTAAGACCCTCAGCCACCACCTTCTAGCACGTATATGATAAAAATGGGTGTAGATTTGTAGATTGGTTGGATGGATGGGGCCTCTCCGATCGACCGTCTAGCCTAAGTAAGAGCCAAGGTGGTGTGTTGCATATCATGAACTGCTCAACCACCAGGACTCTGTTCTTAAGCATCACGGGTCGCCACCCACGATGTTGAATTATTTTTCGTATATACGACGTGCTTGCTGTAAACCACCACTTGAATTTATAGACTAATCGAGGTCACGTTGTTTTAAACCTCAGCCAATCAACAGCCCGAATACGTGGTTAGTTAACTATTTAATCACTAATATTGACAGCCGTTCATTTGCACTTTCTTAGACATTGACGCACGGACCTGCAAGTCATTAAGAAACACCAAGAAACAACCAAAGGATCATACCCAACACTAAGGGACACCAAGGAGCAACCAATGGATCATACCCAATATTAAGGGACACCAAGGAGCAACTAAAGTTTTCTTCACTAAGGATCGCACTCTGTTTAACTCAAGGGATATCCGCTGGACAGTGCTCTTGCTTGAAACCTAAGGATGGCCACAAAAATTGTAATTCACGACTAACAGGTAGTCCCATTGGTGGAATTTATCTTTAAGCAAATGTGGAGTTTGTGTATTCTAAAGCGCCAGCTGACAGGGCGATTTGAAGAACGCTACACCAGATTAGCAAATGACACTCCTCGGGTTATAAATTCAGAGTCTGTCCTTTGTTGGAGAAGGAAAGATGGGTTCATGCCTTCGCCAAGAGCATTATTGCATCGTTAAAATTCAGTTTTGTTGACCTTTGTGTCACGTTCTACCTGCGATGAACGGGTTTGGTTTCGTTTGGTTTCGTTTGTTTTACGGCATATCAACCTTAGTGGGTATTTTTAATGCCGATAAAAGTTTTGAAATTCATTCTTAAAGGATACTCAATTTTTTTATAAACACATTTTTCTATTTGACCCATAGATGGGACCTTAACAGGTACTACCACTCCGGGTCAGAGTAGATCTGGGAGCAATGGGGATGAAGAGAGGCTCCACATTCCCCAGACCTCCAGAACTGGAACCTCACCATCAGATAGAGTTTAACGTAATTCCCAGGACATGAAGAGCCTTAGCCACCACCTTCTAGCACCCATATGATAAGTGTTGGGGCTTGCCCTAAGGGCAATAGGGGTGGGGCAATCATATAGGTGCTAGGGCTTGACATGACCAGCCGATTGATCGAAGGGGGTCTCTCCAACCACCTGTCTAGCCTAGGAACGGGTTGGATAAATACCTACAACATCCAAATAGTTCAACGTCCGATTTTTAGAACGCATTCTATATATTCATTCGATACAGTATTATAAACTCGTTATATATATACATACATATATACATACATATATATATATATATATATATATATATATATATATACCTTTATTATTTTTATCATAACGTTATGATAAAGACAACAAAGGATCTGAAAGAATGATTGTATAATAATAACACCGCTTAATATCTGAATTACTTATACGAATATACATACAATAAAGCTCGTATAAAGAACTTTTGATGATGATATGTAAATACCTTCCTCCGATTTCTTTTACGTAATTGGTTTATTTCTTTGTTGTTTTTGTTGTTTTTTTTTAGATCTTTTATTCTCTATTCCGTTATTTATTTTCATTCTCACTTTTTTTTTCTTTGAAAAATTGAGTAAAAGACAACAATACAAGAAAACAAAATGTGTGTGTTTGTGCAGGAAAGCATGAAACATTAAGAAAGCTAATACATTTTTGTGCACAAATAACATTTCCATTTCTTTCTTTTATTTTTTTAATCGTCCGACATATTTAGAATGTCAAACATCCAATCTCCGTGAACAGGATGGTTCATAAAAGATATACCATTAAAAATATGGGGGCAGAATTTACCTGCATTTAAATTTTACCCATTGCCTACCAATTTCGAGTATATTCGATTTGGTACAATACTTAGGGTAGGTCGCTTTTTCACTTTTAAAAATTATCAAATTGTCCATCTATGCAAAAGTTGTGCGTTAGTATACTGAATACTGATACCAAAAATTAGATATTTTACTTGTATCCTTGTTTGAGGAAATAGCATCAAAGATCCTCTGCTAAAATTCACAAAAAAACACCTTGTTTTATATAACATTTAGCCTAGAAATTCATTAGAGAATTTACCGTTTCCAATATTTAAATCAGAAAAGGTTATTTTATTAAAATGAAACGAATTAAATTTTATAAATAGAATTAAAATTCTGTAAAAACAGTAAATGCTACTCCATACTCCCCAGAGCTCCAAAACTGTAACATCGCTATTAGATGCAGTTTAAACTCATCCCTCAGCCACCGACATGGGTAAAAAGGGTTGGGGGTTGCCTCCTTCAATCACAAAATGTGGGAAGTCATGCCCGGAAAGTGTCAGACTGTAGGGACTAGCAAAAAAAATCGGATACTACGTGTTTTAAAAGCGAATTAAGAATAATTAAATCTATTATTTAAGGTTAAACTTTGTCTAAATCGATAAGTAGTAACATAATAACCATCATTAAAAAAAGAAAAATATAATTACATATGCAGTTTATTTTTAAAAGATTTAAAACTATTTGTTCTGGTCAATTTCGACGCGATCCGCCATTTTGACTGTTTTTCAATGGTTTTAGGCGCTTGTTTACAATTTTAACGTAACATTTGGCATGGAAAAAAATGTTACCAAAAATCAGGTAATTATCCGATTTTAATGAAATTTTCAGTATTGATATAACATTTAATGAATTTTATAATGCATCAGTTATTTTATTTCAAAACTTTAATTTAGTTTTTTTGCTATGAAAAATTAATATATAAAATTAATTTAAAATAAAAATTTTCGGATTTTAAGTTTAAAATGTTATATTTTAGATTCTAAAAATAAAGATCTACTTAATGCAAACCTTATTTTTTCGAAAAAAAAAGTATACGTTTTGAAGAAAATCTCGATTGAAAATGTACCCCCCCTCTTTTTAAGCAGAAAAACATTGATGTATAATTTTTTCTTAATTAAATAATTATCGAAATGAGTAAAAAAGCAATCTCCAAAAAATAAATTATTTATTATTTTTTACATTTTATTTTTCGATTTTCGGTACTTATTTTCTCATAGAAGCGCAACCGTAAAAAAGTTTTTTTGTTTCTATTCATAAGTTCGGTCTTTTATCTCATTATTTATACTGTAATTAGTACAATATATGACCAACTTGAAAAACATTTTACGCCCCCAACATAAGGGGGGTCAAAATTAAGCGACCTGAAAAAAATGAGAAAGTTTTAAATTAAATAAATAATGCATTATAAAGATCATTTATTGATAAATAAACACTGAGAATTTCATTAAAATCTGATAATTCCCTGATTTTTGATAAATTATTTACTGTAGGGGGCTAAAGCCATTTTGTCAAAAACGCATTTTAGGCTCAGTTTGCCAGTCCCTACGTAACTGCCAAAAGGCCTTAACAGAGAGAAAACTATGAGAATCAACACCAACGCCATAACTGGTCTTTCATACTTGCTTGCTAAACATTTCACTATTGTTGGGTTTATCTATCCCGATGTGCATGGCTGTGCGCATGGGTATGCGCATGGGCAGTTATGATTTCTGAACTAGTTTATAAATGCACCCTCCGGACAAAAGTATTTCAGTTTTAATGTAATGAAATATATTAAATAATTCATAGGATTGATTTT
>CM042141.1:64855798-64893298 GCA_023376005.1 Doryteuthis pealeii | reverse complement strand
CATATGTAAATATATATATATATTATATATATATATATATAAGTAAAGTCATCGAGGTGGCCTAAGGTCGATATCAGGCAATCAGCGAGGGAGTCTATCCCCTTTTCACTAGCGCTAGATTAAGGAGGTTGTTTCGGCATCTGAGGTGGAGCGCCACACCTACCATCAGCTCCTTACTTTACCGCACAGATCCCTGTGCTACTCATACGCTGAGTTGGTGAGGGCCAGTATCGAACTAGGAACCTTGTGGTTTCTGGCCGAACGTATATGCACAACTATATATACATATACACACACAAACACACATATGTACACACGAATATATATATATATATATATATATATATATATATATATAACAATATATATACATGTACACTCATAAATACATACAGACACATAAATGATACATGCATACATACACAAACATGCACAAATACATAAACATGTTCACATAAATACATAAATAAATACACACACACACACACACACACATATATATATATTATATATATATATTATATATATAATATATATATACTGATGTCTGGGAGATATCCTCTGCAACATCCTGGTAAAATCGCTGTTTTTTATTAATTTTTTCAACGATTTTAAAGCAGAACGGTCTACATACGTTATTTAGTTTTTCATTTTTTATTTATCTATTTATTTATTTTTTTGTTTTTCATTAACATCACTGATGTATTCATCGTCAGGCGTTTGATATGCTCAGTTCTATTTCACTTATATATATATATATATATATATATATATAATATATATATATATATATTATATGTAACATTATAGATAGATATTAAGGAATGAACACAGAGGACATTCACCTTGGTTTTCTTCAGTAGTAATTAAACTAATGATATATAAGACGAAAACTTTTCGTTTAATTGCTGTACAGTTCGGCTTCATTAAATACACCTTAAACAAAATAGATTTGATTATTTAAATTAACAGTATATATGTCACATACACACAGACACGCAAATACACACGCGTACATACACGTGTGCACACAAGGAGAGAAAGAGGAAATCCGTACTTATGTCTACATATGAAATTCAATGTATGCTTATATATGTGCACACCTGAATTAATTCAACTTTACCGATATGAGATGGATATATTTGTCGATACAGCTGAATACCTGTACGCATCCACGTACACAAATAGCTAAGCATATACATACGTGTCCGTATATATATGATAATGGTGATACAAGGATTTCCTTATAGGGAATACAGACTAATGAACTCAAAATATATACATAGGCAGGCACACTGACAGATAGATAGATAGATAGATAGATGCGAACATAGACAGATATATGCGAACAGAGATAGATAGATAGATAGATAGATAGATAGATAGATATGAACATAGATAGATAGATGTGAACATAGACAGATACGAACAGAGATAGATAGATAGATAGATATGAACATAGATAGATAGATGTGAACATAGACAGATACGAACAGAGATAGATAGATAGATAGATAGATAGATAGATAGATAGATAGATAAATGGACGCGAACATAGTCAGATATGAACAGAGATAGATGGATAGATAGATAGATAGAAAGCTATGAACATATATGGACAGATAGATATGAAATTATATGGACAGATAGATATATACGAACAGATATGGATAGACAGATATGAACAGATCTAGATAGACAGATATGAACAGATCTAGATAGATAGATAGATAGATAGATAGATTATAGATAGATAGAATGAACAAGCATAGATAGATAGATAGATTGATAGATAGATATGAACAGATGTAGATATATATAAACAGATATAGATAGATATATATGAAAAGATATAGATAAATATGAACGGATAAAGATAGATAGATTGATAGATATGAACATATATAGATAGATTGATAAGATATGAACAGATATAGATAGATAGATAGATAGATAGATAGATAGATAGAAACTGATATGGATACAGATAGATAGTTGGATAGATAGATAGATATGCACAGATAGATAGTTGGATAGATAGATAGATAGATAGATATGAACAGATATAGATAGTTGGATAGATAGATAGATATGAACAGATATAGATAGTTGGATAGATAGATAGATATGAACAGATATAGATAGTTGAATAGATAGATAGATATGAACAAATATAGATAGTTGGATAGATAGATAGATATGAACAGATATAGATAGATAGATAGATAGATAGATAGATAATAGATAGATAGATAGATATAAACTTATATGGATACAGATAGATAGATAGATAGATATGAACAGAGAAAGATAGATCGATAGTCAGGAACAGACTTAAATATGTATTTTCTCTTCCTTCTCTCAAATCGCTTTTCTTGTGCCGTGTGCAGATCTGTCTTTCTCCTCACCTCTTCTCATGTACAATTCATTAAAAAAATTATCTTCGAACATTTTTTTTTTTAATTCTCCGTTTTTCTCCAACGAATTTTTTTTTTTATTCAAATGAAGGTCGAATTTTCTCTGTGTACGGAATATTTTTACATTTTTCTATTATTATTATTCCATTTCATTTGGTTATTCAATGATACTAATAGTTTGAATCGTGTACACACCCATAAACTGACCGAAACACATGTGTAAGTGATATTGATTAAATTCATCTTTTATTATCCATTCTGTACTTTCTTTTCTCTATTCATTCTTCCTCATATATATATATATATATATATGTGTGTGTGTGTGTGTGTGTGTGTGTGCGTCTGCGTGTGCGCTTGCGCGTGTGTGTGTGTGTGCTGTTTTTATAAATAATATCATTAATAATAGAGTTTATATACTTACTCTGATATCGCATAGGTGATAAAATAATATTGATCAAGCACCGTTAACCTTATATCTCTGCGCACACAAAAGCACGTCTGTGAGTGTGTGTGTGTGTGTGTGTGCGTTTATTTATTTATTTTTTTCATTTCAAACATTTTGTTAATGTTGTTACTGTACAGTAATAAAAGAAATGGGTGTACATACAAACGTATATATTGATACCAAATTCACGTATCCACATCTAAGAGCTAATATACTTATATACAGACGTCCAAGCGCCAATATATTTATTTGCAGACAAATAGCGTCCCGCGAATTTGCACACAAACACAACCCGTATAAACACAAAATAGAAAATACATGTACAACATTTACGCCTTACTGTTGGACACTTATATCTATCAACGCAATCCATTTAGCAAAGTAGTCCCTTTCCATTTTACCGGTGCCATTTTATCTCAAAGAGACATCATATGTCAACCGGGTGAAAAGGTGGATTCTAGGAAAAGAGACATGATCCGGATTTCTGTCTCAACACAACGGGCACTCCATAAGAATGGATAGGCGGCGAACAGTTGATTCACCGCCTAACATTTGGTTTATAACTCTTTAATTTTTCTGTGAATATTTTAGTCAGGTTAGTGGACTATGTCGTCGATTTTCGATGCATGAGGGTTTATTCAATGAACAACCTACACAGTGTTTTGTTTATACTGGTGAAGGCTTTAGATAGGAAAGAATTGGTGCACAAGGAATGCCACAAACACAATCAAACGACTGAGCTCAGGTTTTTTAAATTCAAAGTTTTCCTTCTCCTAGACTGGTTACCTAATATATATATATATATTATATTATATATATATATATATATATATATATAGTCCTCGTGTGTAATGGTTTTCGTAATAAAGAATAGTCACAGCGACCAGAGTTCAAATCCTGGACGAGGCTGGTGGCATTTCATATGGCACTAATACCCTTTCGAAAGGTATGAATACAACTATTTTCCCTCCAACCATGGACAAATAGTAGGGCAGACTAGGCTCTTCAAACTTGGTACGGCAACTGGTCTAGGAGAAAGAAACTCTGAATTCAGTCCTGGTTAACTCCGCTTAAAAATTCACCTTGTGTCACACCCTGCTCGTGCGAAGGAGTTGGTAAATACAAACACTATTTTACAACTATTACTCTGAATTTGTTAGATGAGCCTTGATAATTAGTATTAATTGGATTATTTGTTCAATTGGACACATGGCGTAGTGGATAAAGGCGTTGATTTAAGACAGTTTTAACTGAAAGTTATCTCTTGGCTGCAGGTTCAATCCTGGTCAAGGGCGACAGAATAATAATTAACACGACTTAACACTTGTATTCAGCTATGGTTTGCGGAATGAGAACAGGATACCCCCGTGGCTTGAATAAAGGGTTAGGTTCAAAGTTCCGCGATGGCTCCCGATTACGACAAGAAGGTTCCCGAGTTCGAAAAGAAGGTTCGCGAGTTCGAGAAGAAATACCTAAAGAAGGCCACAGGGAACATCGCCCAAAACGTTGTACAGATGACAATAAAGATGAGGACAATAGTCCGAACAATCCAAATAGTAGCATTTTACTAGTTTTAAGCGTTGGTACACAGGTACTTTTTTTCTTTCTTTTTCTTTTTTTTTCTTTTTTTTTTCTTTTTCTTTTTTGTTATTGAAGGATTTAATTCGACCGATGTTTCCGCTTTTTCAACTCGTCAACATGACTGATGACATCATTACGCAATAGAATAGGCAAAAAAAGCGCCCATCCGTACTTACGTAAATGATCCCATCATTTGTTACACAAACTATTCCAGTATTATAAAAGTGACATTGATTTAAACGAGAATAGCTGCATTTTTTTTTAGGGAGGGAAGTGAAGCAATGCAAAAAAAAAAATGGTCGTTTGCTGTCGAAAATAATTTGTTTCATCCTGTTTACTATGTTTTCAAAAGATCAGCTTAACGAAATTGGAAACCAAAAGTTTTTGAAAAAGAAAAACGCAAACTATTTTCATTCTTCGTTTTCTTTTGCGGGATAAATAAATCATTTTATTGTTGACAGTGAAAGACTCGCATATTAAGAAACAAATCTGTAAATTTTACAACTATTAAACAACTTGTTTTACCAACCGATAATATATATATATATATATATATATATATATATATATATATATATATATATATGCGTCATTGAATTTTGAATTTTGAAACTGCCGCAGGGTTTTATAAATACCCTGTCTCCCCCCTTCTCCTCTCTCTCTCTCTATATATATATATATATATATATATATATATATATATTATATAGAGAGAGAGAGAGAGAGAAGGGGGAGACAGGGTATTTATACAAATTCAAAATCCATAACGCATGTTGTACAAATTGTAGGCTAATTTAGTCAAAACCAAATGAAAGTTCAACTCTTGAAGTTTTATTTTTACATGCTTTTTGATTATCGCCTTTAAACATGACCAGCATATTTGTAGGTACATTTTAAATCTGCTGCAGGACTATATGACCAACCTATACATATATATATATATATATATATATATATATATATATATATATAGGGTGTTTTTTTTTAATTAATATAATTTTGCAATCTAATAACTTTACCTATTTTCGTTCAAATGATCTTAAATTTTAACAGTACGCGCGGAAGTAACTCAAAATCAGGTTTACTGTTTAAACACGCTTTCTTTTCCGTTGAATGGTAATTCCTTAACTGAAAAAAACAAATCAAGAACACAATTTTGTGTTATTTCTATATATACTGTTAAAATTTGAGATTATTTGAAGGAGAATTAGTCAAGTTAAAACAAGGGCCGGGTTAGCTCAGTCGCTAGAGCGTTCGGCTAGAAACCACAAGGTTCCTAGTTCGATACCCATCCTGACTGGCTGATACCGACATTAGGCCGCCCGACGACTTTACGACTTTACTACTAGTGTGAAAAACTTGTAAATAGATAATGATAATAATGGTAATAATGATAATAATAATAAATTATTGTTATTATTATTAGTTTAGTTTGACACAAGGCCAGAAGTAAGGAGCACCCCCTGAGAATTGTACACACTGACAACGATCTGCTAGCCACACTTACAAACCATTTTATGTAGGAAGCAAATTAATTCACTTAGTTTAGTTTGAAACAAGGCCGGAAGCATGGGGTATCCAGTGGGAATCGAACTCCCTTGTCAGCTGACAATTCCATTTGTCTTGTGGCGATCCGGAAGTTCATACTTCGACAGAAAGAGATCGAATGACAAAATGATTGTTTGCGCAGGGGATAGCGCATGTTAGAAAAAAGAGAATAAAAAAATAAAAATTCGTAAAATTCAACCAATCAGAGGCGTTCCCGCTTAAAAAGAAAAATTATCAAATAGAGCCTTGCGGAGCCTACCTAAATTCTATTTAAACCCAAACTTTTTTTCATTTTTCAATCAGAAAGATTTTGCCTGCCTAAGAGAATCCTTGTCACCTGTTTTTAAAACTTTTAATGCAGAAGGTACGAACGAACTCTCTCTCTCTCTCTCTCTCTCTCTCTCTCTCTCTCTCTCTCTCTCTCTCTCTCTCTCTCTCTCTCTAAATAATTATGGCTTTCAGAGACAAATTAAATATCAGTTCAACTATTGCCTGACTGCTGATTGTTGTGACTTAAAAACTTTACATTTCTTTCTCACTTTGTGAATTGTGAAATATCAGCTTACATTTTACACCGAACTTTAAAAAAGAACTTTTGGTTGAACCTCGCCCAGTATTCAATGCTGCCTTTTTGTATACATTCTGTTAATTTTGTTTGTTTAATCAAGAGTTTTGTCTTCTATGCCATGTGCTTGATTGTTTATGGTCTTTTTAATGTTTGAATACTTTTATTAAATATTGACATCAATGTTTGAACACTTTTTTAAATATTGACATCAAACAGCCCATACTCACCACCATAGTCTCGGCGCCCTACGAGTTGTAACTAAGTTTTCTCATTACTGCTCAATGATACCAGGTTATTTCCAAATAATAAAACAACCCAGAAACGTGGGAATGTTGCCCGCTGAATCCAACGCTGTAAGTCACAAAATATGTAGATGCATTACGAATTAACGCAAATTAATTAGCTCTTTTGAAGCTGCTAATTTAGTATCATTTTCACATATTTTAAAGGTTGCAATTAAGCCGACCGTCCTTGGGTCGAGGGACTGGTTGTTACAGCCTTCAAACTACGGACTGAGGTGTCTTTAGTAAGTCCTCAGTGTTATAAAGAAAATCTCTTTGAGAGTATTATCACTACCACTAAAGTGACTAAACCATCAAAAATAGATTAACTAGGACACTTCGATAACAGATTGACCTTATCTGACTACTGGCTTCTAATAAAGAGTATATGAACAGCAGGAAAAGGACCGAGAAATAAGTATTTAGATCAACAAGTAGCTAAACTACCTGAAGATTACGTATGTGAACCTTTTTTGAATGACACATTAAGTTTTATCTCCGAAAATGATACGAGGAAGATATGTTAGAATCTTTTTTAATGAATACCTAATTGACTTTAAGAAGGACAGCATATTAAAACACAAAAGAGTAAGTAAATTTAGAACGTTTAATTATAAGTGATCCAAATAATCACAAAACGACACATCGCCGATTTGATTGAGGGATTGATTATCTATCAATATATTTTAAGAATAATTTTACCAACGATTCCTACCCACGTTCAAAATTCTTTTGATGTATACATGAAATAATATCTAGAGTAATACTATGTAAAAACGAAAACATTTTGATGCACTTTATATATATATATATATATATATATATATATATATATAAAGTAAAAAGTAAGTCAAGTCGTCGGGGCGACCTAATGTCGGTATCGGCCATGCAGCGAGGGGGTCTATCCCCTTTTCACTAGCGCTAGATCAAGGAGATAATTTTAGCGTCTGAGGTGAAGCGCCACACCTGCCATCAGCTCCTTACTTTACCGCACATATCCCTGGGCTACTCATATGCTGAGTTGGCGAGGGCGGGTATCGAACTAGGAACCTTGTGGTTTCTAGCCAATATATATATATTATATATATATATATATATATATATATATAATGCTAAATCTGTGTAAATCAATGATTGTTTACTAAAGACTGTTTTCCTATTTAGTTTAATGACACAAAATGCATCTAAAATATTTTGGTTTTGGTATTAAGTTATGTTTGAAATTCATTTTATTTGATTCTAATTAGTCGTAATTTCCAATTAAGTCAAAAATACACCCGTCTCTTACTTCACATTCTGCATGTCACTTTCCCTCTATCTGTATATATCTTGACTAACTATTCCTTATATATGTTAGTTTATTCTGTGAGTGAGAAGAGAGAGATTGAAGGGTGTGGACGATAAATTGGACTATTCGTATGCTAATTTTCAGCAGCTAACGACTGGATAAAATATGATATGTGTCTTAATTGCAAATTTTAGCAAATTGATTTTAATGTTTGTTTTTTTAATTCTCTGGTCGTATTTTTAAAAAAAAAGTTAAATTCGTTTTGCAAACTACTTTGTAGCAAGAGCCAGGGTCGACTGTTGCTTTTCGGCCATGAGAAACGTCTAAGTTGAATAAAATAATTATCACATCAAAATTTTAAGTTGAATCATTATTTAAGCAATAGGTATTTAGATATAAAGATCAATTTTTATGCAAAGTTTGAAATGAGATATTTCCTTCTCTTTGACCGGTTGCCATACCAAAGTTAAAGAGACCAGTCCGCTCAGCTATGGGTCATAGCTGGAGGGAGAACAATTGGATGCATACCTTCCTAACGGCTATTGACGCTATGTGAAAATTCAAACAGCCTCGTCCAGAATTTAAACTCGGCATTCGTGTCCTTTTCCATTACACCGCAAACGCTTGCACAATCTCAAGATACAGATTAAATTCTGTTGAGTAATTCATCGAATTGTTCCCTAAAGTGCCCTCTTCATTTATTTTTCTTGACATTATTTCTGATATCATCCAATTCATTCTTTATTTTTTTTAAACTATTGCTGTTTTGGATCTGATTAGAAATGTTTTTCAAAAATAAATGATAGGGACAGTTGGTGAGAGTCATGGATATCCTTGATGATGATGATGATGATGATGATGATGATGATGATGATGAATAATTCTGGTTGAAAGGACTTGATAGCCCATTGTATTCAATCGGCGCACATTGTATAAATAACATCTAAAACGTACTAGACCAGCCAATGAAGAGGCTTCTTTCCAACCTAAGATATATGTGGCTAGAATTCTTCAAAACTTTAACATATGTCATGAATTAAGTGAAGCTACTTAAAATATCTTCCAAACTGCCCAGCAATGCATTGGACAATTATTTTTACTTTAAAGATAAATATAAATGATTTTTTTTTCTGTAAAAATACATTGGCCAATGATCTTTAATATAAAATTAGCAAAAAAGTCTGCCTTGACAGTAAATTTCCAGTTCGAAGAGAAATATTAAAGATATAAATAGAGATTTATTTTAGATGAATGATATAAGAATATGGAGGTGCTCATCGTGTAATGGTTATCATCGTAGTAAATGGACACAACGAACCGAGTTCAAATCCTTAAGGAAGCTGTTTACATTTCACATAGTGCTAATATCCTTCAGAAATGTATGCATCCAACCATTCTCCCTCTAGCTATGGGTAAATAGTAGGACAGTCTGAGCTCTTTAACCCTAGTTAGGAAACCAGTCTAGGAGAAATAAAAACTCTGTATTCAAACCTGTAAAACTTTGCTTAAAAATTGACCTTTTGTCACATCCTACTCGTACGGCATGGTTGGTAAATATATATATATATATACAGGGTGTCTATAAAATCCGGCAATTTAAAATATAACAAGATGACAGTTTTATTGAAATTAAATAATCAAAACGCACATAATAAATAAAACTACAAGAGTTGAACTTACCAGTGTTTTTTACTAAATGATTCTATCATTTGTAGAATGTGATTTGGTTTGGTTTGTTTTGTTTTACGGCATATCAACCTCAGTGGGTCATTTAATGCCGATAAAGTTTTGAAATAAATCAATTCTTAATGGATAATACATTTTTTTATAAATACATTTTTCTATTTAACCCATAAATGGGACCCTAACAGGTACTACCACTCCGGGTCAGAGTGGACCAGGGAGCAATGGTGATGAATGGGGTGCTCCACATTCCCCAAACCTCCAAATCTGGAACCTCACCATCAGATAGAGTTTAACGTCATTCCCAGGACATGTAGACCCGCAGCCACCGCCTTCTAGCACCCATATGATAAAAAGGGGTTTGGGGCTTGCCATAAGGGCAATACGGTTGGGAAAATCATATAGGTGCTAGGGCTTGACGTGACCAGCCGATTGATCGGAGGGGGCCTCTCCGACCGCCCGTCTAGCCCAAGATAGGGCCAAAGTGGAGTATTGCATGTCATGAACTGCTCATCCACCTGGGCTCTATCCTTAAGCATCACGGGTCGCCACCCACGGCCAACAGGTGGCCCCATTGGGGGAGTCTTACCCCTCTGCAGAGGTGCAGTCGGTGCATTCTAACGCCCCAGCCGACAGGGGGGGTGTAGAATGTGAGTTATCAAGTTGTTAATTTTAACACTGCTGCAGGATTCTATGAACACCTTGGATATGAGAAAAAGATGTTTATACTATGAAATATGTGTGAGCGTCCAATTGTGGTGTAATGGTTAACCACTTAGACCCGCAAATTAATTACAATTGATTAGCTAATTCGATACTCATTGTATATACAATACTTGTTGCTTTGGTTCACATCCTCTCTGAGGCAAACGGGTTAGGCAAAACAGGACTTCCCATCGTGGTGTAATAGTTAGCAAGCTAATCTCGCAGATCCATGACTACTGGATAGCAAGTTCGATCCTTGCTGGATGACCTATACTTGTGTCCTTGCGCCACATCCTACCCGTGGCGAACGGATTGGATGAGATTTGTCATTCTGTCAGTCAGATCTAGTTGGCATTCTCGCAGAATTTCTTTTAATTTTTTTTTCTGGTGGTAGATAGATGAGAACTGAAGATAAAGTTTCCCTTTCTATGGTATGGTTGCCCAAAATGATATATAATTATAACTATCTGTCAACGCTGAACCAGTCAAGAAATATATTAAGTTACACTGACATGCTGCGAATTTTTAAGGGAGAAACTGTTTGCTTTGGGTATCAAGACCTGCATATAAACTAGATTAATATGTTTTCTTTAACAAGAAATACTAGTAGAAAAATTAATTGGTTACAAAATCTATACATATATAAAGGTCTGTTGGTTTGTATGTATGAAACTACGGAAATACAACAATTAACGACAAAGTAAATATATATTCACATTAAATATCACCGGTTCTTGCTTTTTGTGCAATTTTAAAGATGTGATTTATATTCGAAGATATTTAATAATTAAAGTATACATAGAAATAGCATTGAAATTATACTGAAAAATGTCCAGCATTTGTAAATTGCAATAGTAAACAAATCAATACACCAGGGTTACCCCCTTCTACCCAGGCGTCGCTTGGTAGCCGTTTCTAGTTTAAAATAAATCAATAGATAAATAAATATGATTTATACTACAACACCTTGGGGGGTAAATAACTTTACTGACGATTTTGCCAAATTATTAAGCAATTTGTGATGACAATTCAAACTTGGTCTAAGGTTTGAATTGTCATTCTTACTTCAATAAACACGTATTGACATATCAATAAAATAAACGCATTTATCTTACATAACCATTTATTTTTATTCATATCCTTCCTTATCAATACAATCCAGTTGTGAGTGTAGAGATCAAATATTATCCTTGACATTTTTCTGTCTACTAGAGACGAAGGCGTAATGTCCAAAAACAAGTAGAACTACGTAGCCTGGGTGGGTTGATATGGAGGATGAGCTGTCGCCCAAGCAGCAGGCCCCACTTCTCCACACTGCTGTTGTTGTTCAAAGGAAAGGAAAGGAAAGGAAAGGAAAAAAATCAATGCAGTTTGGCAATGACAGTGTCGTAGAGGTTGCTGGCTGAAGTTCAGCACCACACCACCTTAGGAATTCCAGTTCCGGATTTGATTTCGGGGTTTAGTCCCCCGAGCCTTTCCTTGGAATAAGGTATAGCCGCTAAGCAGCGGAGGTTTTTATAACAGGCTTTTCCTTGTCCAAGAAGGATTGCCGACCAAGGCTAAAGAGACCCATTTACCCCATTTGAGGGATTTATGTGAGTAGTAAGTACCCTAATCCTACTATTATCGGTGTGGATGGCCGTTGGCTCCCCTGGAGCTCATCCACCGTTTGACAGCTCTTGTCTTAGTGATGCTGAGTATCCATACACCCAGTTCACCAAACAAGCCGAGGCGTGTCTGATGGAGGGGCCAATTTCGTCGATCTGATAATATACAATGACCTGTTCCGATCAAAATTTATCTTACTACACGCCAAGTGCGTTATGTAATGGTTATCGTCTTAGGAAAAGAATTAGGCTGTTTGTATTTAACATATGTACTTACCCCCCCCCCAAACAAGTAAGATGCGACGCGATACATTTCATTTTATAAAGTGCAGTTTAACAGGTTGAATTCAGAGCTTTCCTTCTCCTAGATCAGTTGCCATACCAAGGTTAAAGAACCCAGTCTGCCCTACTATTTACTCATAACTGATTGCTTTTTATAAGCACCAGCTTAAAATCAAAATTAAGTATATAATCTTTTTCTTGGTCAAGTGTTTGTATATAATCGATCATTTTTCGGTTGGTACAACCCTCTTGGTCTTTTCTTTTTTTCCTTTTTCCCCAGGTGATGTTTGGTAGTATATTTTTTTACTATCAAAACTATTTGCCCGGTTTTTCTACCGCAAGGCTTTACCAATAAGTTTTGTATATTATATGTATAATATATAATATATATCAATGTCGGTTTTTATTGAAGCAAGCAGCCATATTGCTTGTGAAATCGAGTATCGTTCATTTTCTTTTCTTCTCTCCACAGACCGGAAGAGGAAGTCGGGTTACTCAATCAACAAAATGAAAAGGAATGAATGCGTGGCTAATGGATCGTGGCTCGCTATGAATGGACAACAGAAGCCGACAATCTTTTAAAAAATGTTAAGCAAAAGAAAGCAACTAAAAAGAGAAAAAATCTAGAAATCTGACTTCCTAATAGGTCATTAAGTGCTTCTTGGACCCCATTCCGCATTGTCACCAATGTAATGTGTGACTGGGTGCGTTACGCATTAAAAGAAAGAATCTACCTACCCTCGAAGTTCGTTCATATTTCTGCATGGATCTGTTAGAGTCTGCTCGCAGAGACACCGATTGAATTTTTTGGTGTTTATTGTGCAAAACAAAGAAAATACAAATGTATCACCTGGTCTAAAATTGGAAAGAGAGGTTGTCTTTACTATCCTATCTTGAACTAGTTCCATTCACTGACCCAGAATATACTACAACCCCTGCAAAATATGGACTCACCGATTTCAGAAAACGTTTTTTTTTAATTTAATCCATAATTTGTTCTCTACCTTAGGTTGAAAAAAAAAATCAATAATTTAAAATAAATTATTCCAATTAATTTTATACATGAAACCAGAAAGGTTGACTATTAAATAAAACTAGCCGGACCTGTGGATATACCATAGTATGATAACTTTATCATTACAGCGTTTGATATGTTTACCTAAGAGCTATTGAAAATAGTCCAATATGTAAAAAGTATAATAATCTTGATTTACCTCTCTCTCGCTCTTTTTCTTTCTTTCTTTCCTTCTTTTCATCTTTTCATTATGTTCGATTGAAACAGATTAGCGCTTCGCTAACCCCCTCTCTCTATATTTACCATACTTTCTTTCTTTCTTTCCTTTCTATTTAGCTTGTCATTTTTCTTCCCTTTCTTTATCTATAATAAAAACAGAATGGTCCATTATTTAGCTATCACGACACTCATAAGAAATAAGAATTCCATGGATAAGTAACACCTGATAATCAGTATTTACATTTTTGTATTTAATCTTTGACGATTTTGGACGGTCTCATTTTTAACCAAAGGGTGTTGCAAGTAATAACGGTCGTACAATTTAAGGAACTCGAGTACTATTATATAGACTAGCAAGAATATGCCCCCTCCGGACGTAAGTATTTAAGTTTTAATGTAATGAAATTTATTAAATTAGAAAGACTAACGAAATTAAATAAGATTACACTTATTTTGATTATATTCTAATTGTCTTCTACATAAAATCTTTCATAGGATTGATTTTAATACGTTGGAGAATAAAGTAATAATATTAGAGATCAATAACACCAAGTAATTATGTATTAAACCTGGTTTTATTAAAACCAGTATGCAAATTAACCTCACCATATATTATGTAAACCTTTATTTCTTAGTGATATATAAGACATATTGTAGGATTTTAAACGCACAAATAACATGTGCTGTTTTGAGACAAATCTAACTCTGACTTTCTTAGATACATCGTTAATAATATTTATTCTATGTATCAATGACTGACTATGACTATAAAGGAAATATTGATAAACTTACGTAATTCCTGAGGGTATTGTGACGTAAACAGTGACGTAGTTTTGCTTACAGACAGACATCGAATCCATATCCTATTATAATGGAGATTGTGTGTTCGTCTGTCTATAACCGAAACTATATCACTACTCAAGTCACAATTCCCTTAGTGATTTACGTCTCATTCTCCATGAATTTATTTTTATTTAAACCTCAATTATTAATAAAATTGTTTTACATTATTAATACTGCTGGCCTTATCTACATACTTATAACATGCAATTGTATTTATATATACAACAAAATAACGGTTTACAGTGTTAACGGGAAGGATAATTTGCATCTTGATATTAAAAATTTGATTTTAATAAATATGTGTTTGGTATTATTGCTTTCTAATTGTTCGGTTTTATTTTAATTAATATGAACAAAAATCACGAGGATAAGCCTTAAAAGAAATCCATTAACAAGAAGAAATAACTGTAATTTTATTCTTTACTTCCTATTTTAACTAAATAGTTAAATTAGGAACGTTTAGCAATGAAAGACAAGAGTGATGGAAGAGTAAGTTTCAGTTGTTCTATTTTTTTATTATACCCCCCTCTGTTTCAAATCTTTTTATCTGCATTCTTATTTAGTTTCATTAGCCTTTCTAATTTAATATGATATTTTATTACATTAAAACTTAAATACTAGCATCCGGGGGATACATATATTTATTAGTTATAATAAGATAGATTTATTTGTGATTAGTTTTTTTTAAAGGATTGAAAATAACGCAATATACGTTTTCTAAGAATGATGAGTCCATATTTTTTGCCAGGTGTAATATATTATTTCTTCTTTTATAACATCGCATTTATTATGAAATGTTTTCATCTCGAACTCTTTTTATGGATTCTGATTAAGCAAATAATTTTGCGTTTTCAAAAAGGACAGGTTAATCCACCCAGTTTAGTAAAACTAGGTTTTTTGTCTTTTTATTAAAAGAAATAAATTAACGGTAGATTGTGAATTCAGGGGCGTACATTTTTAACCATAATCTCCCGGACAGATCTTAGTGGAATAGGAAATAAGTCCAATGTATATATATATACATTGTTTTTAAATGACAATACTTAAAAAAAAACAGCTCAATTTTTTTTTCATGAAGGCGAATTCTTTTCGTCACAGATCCTGATCGCTTTTTTATATCTACCAATTTAAAAAATGACTCAATTTTTTTTTCCTCAAATGCGAATTCTTTTTGCCTGAGACCCAGATTGCTTTTTATAAGCACCAGCTTAAAATCAAAATTAGGACTGAGAGACGGAGTTCGGCCAAAGGTGGAGGAATTTCACGCCCTTGAGTAAGAGGGGCTGGCCTCGGAGTTCTTTTTTTTAACTTACAGTTTAAATAAAGGATTTTGAATCTTTGAAAGGATCATGACCACCCATTCCAGGTAAGACTGGGTTTTTGTATTTTATTTTTTAAAATGTTTAACGTATGTAAGCTCATTGGCTCTATCTTAGTATTTTCAGTACCCACCATTTTTCGTTCTGCCTCCCCCATTAGATGACAGATGTGAGAGAGGAGGATTTTTTTTCTTACGTATCTTTTATCAACCGGTCAACTCATTTTCAGCCGTTATAGTTATTTACTAAGCTTAGATGTGACACAAGGTCAGAAGTATGGGGCGCCCACTGTGAATTGAACTCACTAACAATGGTCTGCAAATCTAGCTTGCTAACCATTACACTACTTGAGGTACCGTTAGTTACTTACTAAGCTTAGCTTAAGTGTGGCACAAGGCCAGAAGTATGGAGAGCCCAATGAGATTCGAACTCACTAACAATGGTCTGCTAATCTTGCTTGCTAATCATTAGGCTACATGAGGCGCCTATTTATCAGCCGTTATAGTCAGTGAGGGTGTCCGTACTAACAATCGTTTTATTTTTTTATTGTAAATTTAAAGTTTAGTTGGGGGAGTGGTCATCGAGGGAGCCTATCCCCTTTTCGCTTGCGCTAGACCTGGGAGATTGTTTTTGCTGAGGTGGAGCTCCAAGCCTACTGTCAGCTCCCTAATTTACCGCACAGATCTTATTACTCTAGCTATGCTACTCAGGCACTGAGTTGGCGGGAACTGGTATCGAACCGGTAACCTTGTGTTTCCTTGGCGGCTATTGTAAATATATTTTTAATTTTTGTGTTCATTCACATTTTGTTGGGGGTTTATTTTTTTGTAAATAAGATTTTCAATCAACTCTCATAATATCTATACAAATGGGATTATATTAAACACTCATAGAGTGACTGGTATGTTTTGGTGGCTTTAGTGTAAATGATTTTCAGAATAAAACGGGATGTTTTGGTGAAAGGAATAATATAGTATTTTCTAGGTCCATAAATGGAACTAGTTAAATTTAAGATAATTAAGACCAGCTTGCCCGAGTTTGAGGCCTTGTACCCAAATAGTACCTTTTTATTCTGCAATAAATAAAACTAGTCTCTGTTGAAATTCCTTTATTAGTACTTGGGACTGGAATCGAAATATACAAAATTACGTATCCTAACGATACGTTTAGGTATTCAATAAGTTTTTCATGTCCTGGAAATGACGTTAAACTATCTGATGGTGAGGTTCCAGTTTTGGAGGTTTGTGGAATGTGGAGCACCCCTTCATCACCATTGCTCCCTGGCCCACTCTGACCCGGTGTGGTAGTACCTGTTAGAGTCCCATCTATGAGTTAAATAGAAAAACATGAGTTTATAAACAAAATTGTATTATCCATTAAGAATTGATTTATTTCAAAACTTTATCGGCATTAAATGACCCACTGAGGTTGATATGCCGTAAAACCAAACCAAACCAATCAATAAGTCTTTCTTTGTTGAGGCACAAGGCAGGAGATATGGAGCACCCAATGAGATTCTAACTCCCTAACAATCATCTGCTAGTCTAGCTTGCTAACCATTCGCTATGGTGGCTGGGGTAGTAGAATACACAGACTACACCTCTAAAGAGGAACAGCCCCTCTGCAATAGGGACAACTATTGACCGTGAATGCAACCCATGATGCTTAAGGACGGAATCTTGGAGGCTGAGCAGTCCATGACATGCAACACTCCACTTTGGCCCATACGTAGGTTAGACGGGCAGGCATAGAGGCCCACTCCGATCAGTCGACTGGTTACGTCAAACCCTAGCATCTATATGATTGTCCCAATCCTATTGCCCTTATGCCGACCCCTAACCCTTTTATCATATGTGCTAGAAGGCGGTGGCTCAGTGTCCTGTGTATGATGTTAAACTGTATCTGGTGGTGAAGTTCAAATTCTGGAACTCTGGGGAATGTGGAGTAACCTTTTATTGCAATTACTCCCAGGTTCAATCTGACCCGGGGGTGAGTCTCATCTATGGGTTAACTAAATCAATAAATGGATATTTATATTTAGAAAGGTGTTTAAAAAATTGATTACCCAACGAGAATAAGCCCCAACCTTTTTTATCATATGGGTGCTAGAAGGCGGGGGCTGCGGGTCTACATGTCCTGGGAATGACGTTAAACTCTGATGGTGAGGTTCCAGTTCTGGAGGTTTGGGGAATGTGGAGTACCCCTTCATCACCATTGCTCCCTGGTCCACTCTGACCCGGAGTGGTAGTACCTGTTAGGGTCCCATCTATGGGTTAAATAGAAAAAATGTATTTATTAAAAAAATTGTATTATCCATTAAGAATTGATTTATTTCAAAACTTTATCGGCATTAAATGACCCACTGAGGTTGATATGCCGTAAAACAAAACAAAACAAACAAACCAACGAGAATGAATAAAACAAAATGTCTTCAGCATAAAATAATCCAAGGGTTGACATGCCGTAAAATCCAACTGACCGACTAGGTTTTTCTATAAAATGCGTTAGTAATTTTTTTTTTTTTGTCAAGGTATCTATAGATAAGAACACTAACTACAGTGACGTGCTGTTTTTGCTGGATTATGGCTACACACACACAAACATTAGGGGCCGGGTTAGCTCAATAGGTAGAGCATCTGCTTGGAACCACAAGGACCCCAGTTAGATACCAGTACCCTAACTACTCAGTCTAGGTATTTTATGACCCGGAGTGATAGTACATGTTAGGGTCCCATCTATGGATTAAATAGATCAATAAATGAGTATTAAAAAGTGTTTTTAAAAAATTGAATACCCAACAAGAATGAATAAAAGAAAAGGTCTTCAGCATAAAATAACCCAACAAGGGTTGATATGCTGTAAAAACCAACCAACCAACCATTACACCATGTGACGCCTTTTAATTTTATTTTTTTCCGCCCTGTCGGATGGGGCGTTAGAATGCACCGACTGCACCTCTGCAGAGGGGTAAGACTCCCCAATTGGGCCACCTGTTGGTCGTGGGTGGCGACCCGTGATGCTTAAGGATAGAACCCAGGTGGATGAGAAGTTAATGACATACAATACTCCACTTTGGTCCTATCTTGGGCTAGACGGGCGGTCGGAGAGGCCCCCTCCGATCAATCGGCTGGTCACGTCAAGCCCTAGCACCTATGATTTTCCCAAGCCTATTGCCCTTATGGCAAGCCCCAACCCCTTTTTATCATATGGGTGCTAGAAAGCGGTGGCTGCGGGTCTACATGTCCTGGGAATGACGTTAAACTCTATCTGATGGTGAGGTTCCAGTTTTGGAGGTTTGGGGAATGTGAAGCACCCCATTCATCACCATTGCTCCCTGGTCCACTCTGACCCGGAGTGGTAGTACCTGTTAGGGTCCCATCTATGGTTAAATAGAAAATGTATTTATAAAAATTGTATTATCCATTAAGAATTGATTTATTTCAAAACTTTATCGGCATTAAATGACCCACTGAGGTTGATATGCCGTAAAAACAAACAAAACAAACAAAATTTTTTAATTTTTTTTTTTACCTGAAAGATCTCATAGGAAAAAATCCTCAAATAACAAAACTTTTTAAAAAATACTAAAATCTACATAACTTGGACGACTTTTTTTTTCAATGAAAATATCAGGAAGAACAAACCAGATTCCTTGATAATCGCCCCAGTGTCTTTCTTTAATGAATGTGAACTAAATAAAAATTTAAAGAAAAGAAGCAACAAATTAGCGTTAAATTCGCACAGATTAAAGACAAAAAAAGACAAAGCAATAGTTTTTGATGTTGTTGAAATATGTCCGTCATTCAAAAGACTTGTTGGCTCTTTCAACAAAAAGAGAGAGAAAAAAAAACCCACTCCGCCCCCCTACGCTACGTGGTCTGAATTAGTAGAGGTCAGCGTAAGGTGGGTGGGGCTAGAGGGAAATTGAGAAAACCAGATGTTGACTGTGAAATGTGCTGTGAGACTGCCACCACGTAACTCCACAGAACACACATTGCCACGGGGTGCACTATTAAAGACAGAAAAAAATTCCTGCAGTGAATGGAATTTATTTTTCAAAAGAAAAAAAAAACAAAACAATGGAAAGCCAAGAAGGGAAAATTACAAAAAAAAGAGAATAAAAAAAAACAATGACTATAAAAGAGGTGAGCAAGTCATTTGAAATTCCCGTCTCTCCCCCTTTACACAAACGAACTGGTTTATATATATATATATATATATATATATATGTGTGTGTATGTGTTTATATATATATATGTGTATGTGTTTATATATAATATGTGTGTTATATATATATATGTGTTGTGTATGTGTGTGTATGTGTTATATATATATGTGTGTGTATGTGTTTTATTATATATATGTGTGTGTATGTGTTTATATTATATATATGTGTGTGCATGTGTTTATATATATATATATGTGTGTGTATGTGTTTATATATATATATATGTGTGTGTATGTGTTATATATATATATATGTGTGTGTATGTGTATATATATATATATGTGTGTGTGTATGTGTTTATATATATATATATATGTATGTGTGTGTATGTGTTTTATATATATATATATATGTATGTGTGTGTATGTGTTTTATATATATATATATATGTATGTGTGTGTATGTGTTTATATATTATATATGTGTGTATGTGTTTATATATATATATGTGTGTAGTGTTTATATATATATATATATGTATGTGTGTGTATGTTTATATATATATATGTGTGTGTATGTGTTTATATAATATATATGTGTGTATGTGTTATATATATATATATGTGTGTGTGTGTGTGTGTATGTGTTTTATATATATGTGTGTGTGTGTGTTTTGTATATATATTAGTGTATTTTAGAAACCTTCCATATATGTATGTGTGTGTATATATATATATATATTATATATATATATATATATATATATATATTGGAAGGTTTTTAAATGCAAAATGCTGACTTTCCTTGAAAGTTGCACAATTTTATAGTTGGTATTGAAAGCACATGTCAGGCCAAAAAACATAGAACCTTTGAAAGCCGTAATGCTAATAAACAAGGGGGTTCACCTTGTGTGGTGTAGTAGTTAGCGAGCTAGGTCAACTCATTGGTTCAACTTGACAGGGAGTTATTAGATCATTTTTAATTTGAAAATTTCACTGGACAATGCGTTCTTTCACTGGATAATATTTTTCATCGTTTGCTTACGAACTTATTGACCCCACTCTCTATCTATCTATCTATCTATCTCTGATGGTGAAGCTCCAGTTCTAGAGATCTGAGTAGTTTGAAGCGCACTTTCATTGACATTATTCCTCAGGTCCACTCTGATCCGGAGTGGTTGTACCTGTTAGGTCCTATCTGTAGATAAAAGTATATATGTTTAAAAAGGATTCGTATTTGATAGGGACTGTCTGCCTAAAAGTCTTAAGAACAACTACACAAAAATGTAGATATGAACGCAATTCCAACCTTTAGACTGGTTGACATGTCGTTAAAATCAATCAATTTAATACAAACGTTGAATAGATAGAATACAGAAAACCTCAACCGATGGACCGTTTCAATACTGGACAGGCAACTAAGCTATCGTTTTCATCGAACCGGTAAGATTTCTATAACTTTACGTACAGTCCTGTCACCAGTCATCTTGACCCTCTCCTCACAGACTGTTGGTTTTTTTTTCTGTTAAGATACTCAAGAAAAAATTTGATTATCAACTACCTTCCTTCTCATTTATAAACAGGTACATGGAAAAGGCGTTTCCTTTTTTTAAGTTAAATATTCTTTACGTTTATACTTTTTTGTTCCTTGATTATAAATATGCATGTCTAAATATTCAATGCATCTATGTTAAATATATGTTCATTTATGTGCATTTCACCCTGACCTGCTCGCATATTTAAATGTCTATCTACATACAGTGCATCATTAAAATGTGTGCCCTCTTCGCTTAAAATGACAACATTAGGTTACTAAGCAAATATATTGCACCTCCGAGTGCACGTATTTAAGTTTGAATGTGATAAAATATTATATTAAATTAGAAAGGCTTATGAAAATAAATAAGAATGCAGATAAAAAGATTTGAAACAGAGGGGGCTATAATCGATAAATACAACAATTTAAACTTACTCTCCCATAACTCCCATCTTTCATTGCTAAATTTTCCTAATTTAACTATTTAATAAAAATAGGAAGTAAAGAATAAAATTACAGTTATTTCATTTTGAAATGAAATTTATTGTGTACAGTGCTCAGGTGCACCACAACTCATCAAAGTCTCATGTCAAGTACACGGAATAATGTAGTGTCAGGAACATGAACAGTTTACAGTAGTAATATGCATGTATGTGTGCGCGTGTATGCATATGTATGTGGAGAGTGGCATCAGGTATAGTGTCGGCGGACCACAGGAAGCATGGAGGCTTTGAAAGACTCAGTGCTTCGGCAGCCTACAACAGACGCGGGCAGTTTATTCCATGTCTCCGCAATTCTGAGCATGAATAAAAAGATTTGAAACAGAGGTGGGGTATAATCTAAATATAAAACAACTGAAACCTACTCTTCCATCACTCCCGTCTTTCATTGCTAAATTTCCCTAATTTAACTATCTAGTTAAATTAGGAAGTAAAGAATAAAATTACAGTTATTTCTTCTGTTAATGGATTTCTCTTAAGAATTTATCCCGTAATATTGCTCATTATTTATTTAAATAAAATCAAACAATTAGAAAGCAATAATACCAAGCACATTTTTCAATATCAATATGCAAATTAAGCCTTTCCGTTCACACTATAAACCGCTTATGTTGTTGTATCTATAAATACAATTGCCATGTTATTAGTATGTAGATAAAGTTCAACAGTATTAATAAGTTAAAACAATTCTATTGATTAACTGAGGTTTAAATTAAAATAAAATCATAGAGACATGTGACGTAAATAACTAAAGGAATATGTGACTTGAGTAGTGATATAGTTCGCGTTACAGGACATACAAATACATTATAATAAGATGTTCCCCTTTTGGAGAATGTAAATCGAATGATAGGGTCATGAATCAGGATTACCACCATATAATTCTGGTCTCTATTGCTGAGTCCCAGCGCACTGGAGATGTTCTAAGAAGGTTGTGAATTCGAAATCAAAAGTCTTAAGCAGATTGGAAATGCACGCGGAATTTACCACTCTTTACCACAATTTATACACTGCGTACTGTTCAGTTAATATCGGTTACTACAGTAAGATTCAAAGTTAATAATTGAACAACAGCTCCGACAAGTTCTGAGACAAAACATTTAATAGGTGTACAGCACATGGTAACGATAAGTATATAAAGTACATAGATACATAAGATACAAATAAGATATAAGAGTAGAGATAAAAGGACACATTCATGAATGGTAAATACAAGATACCTATATTTAGGTATAAACGAGATACCCAAAATGTACGTAAAATATAAATGTTACAGACATGGAACTAAAGGATAGTCCATGCTGTATAAGGACTTACAGTAATGTAAGGGGGGGGCAAAGCCCCACCGAGAAGGGGGTAGTAGACTCTAGCTCATATCAGTTTGTTGAGAAGATCCAGCTTTAAAAAAGAGCAAGGACAAGTTCAAATAAGGCGCTTAAAATACCAGAGGTCCCCTAGTGGGAACAAACGACAACGCAGCGGGAAGAAACTCATTCCAGGCAAAGGGAAGATATCCCCTACACTACGAACACGTAATGTCATCAACAAGGCGAAAGTAAACGTTAAAAAAAATCACAAACTAAGTTCATTATGAAACTGCTTAACACCACACGACGACGGACGTTATTTTTATTTTTTAATTCTTTTTTAAATACATTGTCAGGGGCAAAAAGGCCTGGCTGTGCGCTAGTCCTACTTATAGTTGTGAGGCAGATGAGTATGAATATCAGTCCATGTATCGGAAGTCCCCGTGACGTTGTGACTAACGTGCTGGATTGTGATGTCGTGGTAAGGATGGAGATCAAACTGTTACAGAACTCATTTCGCTATATACTACATAACTCTACGCTTGTAACAGTGGTTATATCGAGCCGTCAGGGAGGTATGAGTTTCCAGTTGAGTTTGCCAGTATGGAGAGTTTTTCGTTGTTTTTGGTGTTATTTCTTCTTTAATCTTCCCAGGCGATTTTTTCTTTTGGCCTCGCTGTGTTCGCTGAAACGGAATGGGGGAAGGAGGAACAAGGAAGAAGGTAACCTACAAAGACTGAAACTATTATTCGGTAGCGAATAGATTTTGAGGCAGATGCATTCGCCCGTCAAGAACTAACTGCTTCATCTTCAAGTAAATCTTCTTTTTGTCATCTTTTTCGCGTCAGTTACCTGCTTTTTTTCTCCAGGCATGCTCAGATTGTGCTTCGTTCAAAACGGCATTCTGGGAGATTTATTTATTTACATTTTTTTTTTTTTTTTTGTTTTACTATTTTGTTGGTTTAAATGTTATTTATTATTTAATCCCCTTAAAGAAAGGCACATTATGCAAACACAAATCAAATGAGAGAACGGTATATTTAAGTAGTCTACAGGAGCATTATACCCCCCCCAATTAGAACGGAGTAAACTGCATTGTGATGAAGTCGGTAGAGCGTACGACTAGGAACCCCAAGGTTCTGGGTTCGATACCGGCCCTCGCCAACTCAGCGTATGAGTAGCACAGGGATCTGTGCGGTAAAGTGAGAAGCTGATGGTAGGTGTGGTGCGCCACTTCAGACGCCAAAAACTGTCTCCTTGGTCTAGCGTTAGTGGAAAGGGGATATATTCCCTCGCTGTCTGGCTGATACCGACTTTAGGCCACCCCGACGACTTTACTTACAAACTTGAGAGTCCTATTTTTTCTTATTGATTTTTATAATTTTTGTTTTTATTTATTTTTCGGACCATATGACCTTTAGGTACCCCTTTTTGATCTCGATTAAGAAATGACATGTTTTTCATTTACACCGTCAATATCCGGTTGTTTTAACAGACGATTTTTAGATTTTAAAAAATTATAAAACTAACCCCTAACAAACAACCGGATATTGACGGTGTAAATGAAAAACATGTCCTTTCTTAATCAAGATCAAAAAGCGGCGCCTAAATGTAATATGGTCCTATTTTTCTTTTCTTTCTCCCCCTTTTGATCTTAACATTTTTCTTTTTAGTCCTACTAGACTTGTTAGTTATACATAATGAACCAGTTATGTCGTTTCATTTTCTTTTTCTATTATTTGTTATTCAATCTCCACAAAGTCACATATACAGTTATTTTAAACTGTACATTAGATTGACAGACATGCAGTTATATAATATTTTCTAAAGACATGGGAATAGGTTTCAAAACATTCAAACTTCGGCTAGACTTACCCGGCCCCTCGGGGTCTGTGTCCAGTTGCGTCGGCCTCTGGACCGGTTAAGTAATTAACGGCGTAGATCCCAGGGGGCTATCCCTACAGGCAACACCTATCCCCGTGATTTAAAAAGGCATGGCTGAGTTTATTGCCCAATGCCTGCGGCGCTCCCTTAAGGGGGAATGCCGATGGTATCTACGCATTTTTTGCACCCACCATTCCATGAGCTTCGGTTCGTGGGTGGTTCCACATTAAATAGGCCTTGTGTCACACCCGCATACGTGGGATGCGAGGTAAATAACTTCGGCTAGGACTGTTGAATACACCGAATGCGCCTCTGCAAAGGGGAAAATCACCCCAATGGAGCCACCTGTTGGCCGTGGGTGACGACCTGTGATGCTTAAGGACGGAATCCTGGTAGCTGAGTAGTTCATAACATGCAACATTCCACTTTGACACTTATTTAGGCTATAAAGGCGGTTTTAGAGGCCCCTTCTGATCAATCGGCTGTTCACACCAAATCCTTGCACCTATATGATTGTCCCAACCCTACTGTCCTTATAGCAAAACCGAAATTTTTATTATATATGTGCTAGAAGGCAGTGGTTGAGGGTCTTAGTTTCCTGGGTATGACGTTAAACTGAATCTAGTGTTGGGGTTTCAATTCTGGAATTCTGGAGAGTGTGGAGTACCCTTTCATCGCCATTGCTCCCAGGTCCACTCTGACCTGGAGTGGTAGTACCTATTATGCTCCCACTTAAGGGTTGAATAGAAAAAAACGACTTTAAAAAATTGTGTTTAAGTTTGTTTTTTTTAATTAAATACCCATCTAAATGAATAAAAACAAAACATCTTTGGCATAAAATAACCCAACAAGGCTTGACATACTATTTCTCTGAATGTTTGAGCTGAGGCTTGTAGATTAGTATTATCTGCGTTATTCGGACTAGGTTCGAGAAGGTTCCCGAGTCCGACAAGAAATACCTGAAGAAGACCGGAGGACATATCGACCGAAACGTTGTACAAATAACAATGAAGATGAGGACAATAGTCCGAATAACGCAGATAATACTAAGGCTTGACATGCCGTAAAACGCAACCAGCCATATTCCAACTTATCCAAGTTGTGTCATCAATCCGTGTACGAATATTTCGCTGCACGTGCTTGCCGTACATATTTACGATGTCGGAGAAACATATGTCCCCAACTTTTATAAATATGTACGCATGGTTTTATTTGTATGTTTTGTATGTAATCATGTTTATCAGTGTAGGTATCTTGTCAAAACTTGTTTAAACTTATTCGTAAATCAGCACTTTGAATGTTTTCTCACTTATTACGTTATGATTATCACTTGGGCGTCCTATCGTGGTGTAATGGTTAGCAAGCTAGTCTCGCAGATCCTATTACTACTAAATACCGAGTTCGGTTCTCGCTGGATGCTCAATACTAAAGACCTTGCGTCACATCCTACCCGTGACAAACGGCTTGGATAAATACATACGCCGTGATTATCACTTTAACTTGAATCGACAAAAATATTCTTAGGGGCTGAAACGGGGGAAATTTCATTCAACGTTATTATCATTTCACTCCTTGTGAGTTTTTCACACCAGCGTTAGCTGATGGTCTTTTATTGGAGTCTGAGTGACAAGTCTCCACAGGTCTCCAGGATTCTTCTGAGTATTCTAGCCGATTTCAACAATGCTATTTTGTGGATGGTCTCAATTCTTTCTTTGATTTCCCGTTATTCTAGGGTTTTTTTCTAAGCTTTTTTGGGACCGTTTCAAGTGCACCAACTTCAATTGGTATCACTTTCACCCTCATATTCCACAGCTTTTTCAATTATCTTTTCGTTTTCTTTCATCCTCACCATGAGATCGACTGGAACTCCAAAATCTACCAGTTGACAAGTTCTCTTTTTCTTGTTAATCAATATTAGGTCTGGTCTTATAGCCGGGAAACTGTTTCTTTATATCAATTATGTAAGTGCGGTCGGATAAAACATTGATTTTTTTACTCTGTGCCTCATACGGTAATATAAAAGAAAAGTAAGAAATTCACGAATTATGTAACGGTTCAACAAAAGCCAACGACCCCACATAGTTTCAATATTGACTTTTTTTGTAATGTTACATCAAGACATTAACTAAAGCACTTAAGATTTTTGTCAGTTATTTCTTCTCTGTAAATATAGTGAAGCGATTGTGGCGATAAGGATTTTTTTTAAAATTCGTCTGCTTAACATTTGTGTGTTGTGTGTGTGTGTGTGTGTGTGTGTGTGTGTGTGTGTGTGTGTGTGTGTGTGTGTGTGTGTAAAAGAAATCCCCTTGGGGTAAGGCGATATCGTTATTAGCTTTATCTTAGCAGTTTAAGGTTTTAATATACAACTGAGTTGGCTCAAGCATTTCCGCTAAGCCGAGGTCTCTAGGCAGATAATGTGCACACCATGACACCGTCAAACACAACGTATCAAACATTTCGGAACACCTGCATCAACCCCTACCATCTAAATAACTTACAGGAATTTATGACAAGATCTTTCGGGGGAGAAATAATAACTAAAACAGATTTTACACATATTTCTGTTGAGTGATAAAACAATTTAGATTTACATTACAACCAAAAGTAATCAATTCTAATGTGAGTTTGGTTTGGTTTTGTTTTACGGCATATCAACCTCAGTGGGTCATTTAATGCTGATAAAGTTTTGAAATGAATCAATTCTTAATGGATAATACAATTTTTTATAAATACATTTTTCTATTTAACCCATAGATGGGACCCTAACAGGTACTACCACTCCGGGGCAGAGTGTACCAGGGAGCAATGGTGATGAAGGCGTGCTCCACATTCCCCAAACCTCCAAAACTGGAACCTCACCATCAGATAGAGTTTAACGTCATTCCCAGGACATGTAGACCCTCAGTCACCGCCTTCTAGCACCCATATGATAAAATGGGGTCGGGGCTTGCCATGAGGGCAATAGAGTTGGGAAAACATATAGGTGCTAGTACTTGACGTGGCCAGCCGATTGATCGGAAGGGGCCTCTCTGACCGCCCGTCTAGCCCAAGATAGGGTCAAAGTGGAGTATTGCAAGTCATGAACTGCTCATCCACCTGGGTTCTATCCTTAAGCATCACGGGTCGCCACCCACGGCCAACAGGTGGCCTCATTGGGGAAGTCTTATCCCTCTGCAGAGGTGCAGTCAGTGCATTCTAACGCCTCAGCCGACAGGGTGGTTTTAATGTGAGAAAGACATTAAAGAGAAAAATGGAATGTATATGTTGATATCCAAAAGATTATCGCCCAGTCGACAGGGCTTAGAATACACTGATTGTATCATTTGTAGAGGGGTAAACACCTATCATTGGTATGGCCCTAGACTGAATTTGATGGTGAGGCTCCTGGCTGGTCAACTCGAGAGTGTAGACCATCCCTTCATTGCTATTAACCCAAGGGCCGATGTTGCGAAGCCCAATTAAAAAATTCAGCCGGTAGAGCGTCCGACTAGGAAAGATCCCGGGTTCAATACCGACCCTCGCCAACTCAGCGTAGCACAGGGATAATAACGACCCTCGCCAACTCAGCGTAGCACAGGGATATTTGGGGTAAGGTGAAGAGTTGATTGTAGGTGTGGCGCTCCACCTTAGACGTCCAAACAATCTCGTTGGTCTAGCGCTAGTGAAAAGAGGATAGACTCCCACGCTGTCTGGGGGATACCGACTTTAGGCCACCCTGACGACTTTAATTACTGTTTCAGTAACTACCATAAGTACTTCTTCTAGATAGGGGGTGGGGCTACATAGGCTAGAGAACACAATCTATCTTACTATTTAACCTTTATCTGCTAGAGGAATAAATAAATTCATTCTTTTCCAAAGGGCATTGGTACAAAGTGAAACGGCCTCGTCCATTAATTAGCACTTAAATTTATATTAGAGAACTCTAATGATTTGTTGATTGATAACATAAAAGATATTTAATTATCAGTTTGTCTGAAAAATGAATTTAATATCAATATTAGAAAAGTATTTAATTTGAAGAAATTATAATCTCTCAGTTGTTCTAGAACCTTTTAGCTCAAAATCGACCAGGAAGCTCTCTCCATATTTATTAATAATGGATATTCGCTTCCGGTTTTTGTCTGTAACAAAAATTACGTCACTGATTACGTCACATTACCCAAAATCGTCATAACAGAATAAATACACTCAAAATTTGAACATGCAGCATTAGACAGTCCTCATTGTTTTTTTAAAACAAGTTTTAATAAATACATGACTGGTATTATATATCTATATATAGTTTGTTTTATTTTAATACATATCTAAAGTTTACATTTCAAATTGTTTTATTTTTTAATCCTTTAATGAATTTGATGATTTTACTTACTTAAGGTACAAACTCGCTGACATTGATTTTTTTTTACTCCCACCCCTCAGGCAATATGTTTCAAAAATCTATTTTTACATCGCCCGGAGAGTGTTTTTTTTATTTTGTACTAGTTATTCTAAATAACCTGCAGATTTAAAGCACAATTGAATTGCTACATTTAGCACAAAAATTCAGAAAAATTGGGCTTATATTTTTGAGATATCAAAGTTTTAATTTTTGTTCCTTAATTTTGGTCGCTAATGTGTGTGTGTGAGAGAGAGAGAGAGTTTTACTGTGTCTGCAATCCAAATCTTGATCCCATTGCTAGTATAAAATGGCTACTTCAGCTAGTAGTGTGATATAAAAAAAAAAGTAAAGTCGACGGGGCGGCCTAAAGTCGGTATCAGCCAGTCAGCGAGGGAGTCTATCCCCTTTTCACTGGCGCTAGACCAAGGAGATTATTTTAGCGTCTGAGGTGGAGCGCCACACCTACCATCAGCTCCTTACTTTACCGCACAGATCACTGTGCTACTCATACGCTGAGTCGGCGAGGACAGGTATCGAACTAGGAACCTTGTGGTTTCTAGCCGAACGCTCTACCGACTGAGCTATATTCACAATTCAGGCAAATTCATTCACCAGTTTCTGTTGGTGAGTTTTCATTCTTCCTAGTTCTGCTTTAATATAAGAAATTTCATTTTAGAGAGAGCTGGCACTAGGGACTGTGGGGCCCCAATTAGAAAATTGATAGTTATTTACCTCGCACCCCACGTATACGAGTGTGACATAAGGTATTTTTAATGTGGGACCACCCATGAACCGAAGTTTGTTGGATGGTAAGAACAAAAATGCGTAGATCCCGTCGGCATTTCCCCTCAAGGGGGAGCCTTAGGCACTAGGCAATAAACCACGCCCTGCCCCTTTAAATCAAGGTGGCAGGTGTTGCCCGGGGAGAATGTTCCCTGGGATCAACGCTGTTTAATTATTTAACCGGTGCAGGGTCGAAGCCACTAGACTCCCGACCGAAATCAGGTAATTGTTAGTGGGAGCCCTCTAACCTACTGATTCAGTAACTACCCCCTCAATTAGTGTTGTGTTTTAGTGTTTGTTTGTTTTGTTTTATTTTACGGCATATCAACCTCGATGGGTCATTTAATGCCGACAAAGTTGTGAAATAAGTTAATTCTTAATGCATAATACAATTTTGTTTATAAACTCATGTTTTTCTATTTAACCCATAGATGGGACCCTAACAGGTACTACCACTGGACCAGGGAGCAATGGTGATGAAGGGGTGCTCCACATTCCCCAAACCTCCAGAACTGGAACCTCACCATCAGATAGAGTTTAACGTCATTTCCAGGACATGTAGACCCTCCGTCACCGCCTTCTAGCACCCATATGATAAAATGGGGTTGGGGCTTGCCATAAGAGCAATAGGGTTGGGAAAATCATATAGGTGCTAGGGCTTGACGTGACCAGCCGATTGATCGGAGGGGGCCTCTCCAACCGCCCGTCTAGCCCAAGATAGAGCCAAAGTGGAGTATTGCAAGTCATGGACTGCTCATCCAACTGGGTTCTATCCTTAAGCATCACGGGTCGCCACCCACGGCCAACAGGTGGCCCCACTGGGTGAGTCTTACCCCTCTGCAGAGGTGCAGTCGATGCATTCTAACGCCGCAGCCGACAGGGTGGGTGTTTTAGTGTGGTTTCAGTTAAAACTGTTTCAATGTCTGCAGTGTACTTCCTAAATTCTGGCTTTTGTAAACTCTGGGAGTTATAGGAAATTGGAGGGGGATAGCAAGAAATAAAAACCAAAACTGATTTTACACATATTCCTGTTGAGTGATGAAGCAATCTTGTTTACATTACAACTAAGTTATTTACCACGCATCCCACTTATGCGGTTCAGACACAATGCCCTATTAATGTGATACCACCCACGAACCGAAGCTCACAAATATCTCTTTAGAAACACCTACATGAAAGATGGAGCTCGTTGAGTAATGGTCATCTTCGTTGGAAATGGACTTGGCAGACCGAGTTCAAATCTTGGACGAAGCTGTTTGCCTTTCACATAGCGCTAATATTTACGGAAAAGTATATCCAATTATTCTGCCTCCAGCTATAGATAAATAGTAGGACAGACTGAACTCTTTAACTTTGGTATGGCAACCAGTTTCGGGGATGAATAACTCTGAAGTCAAACCTGTTAAATTCCATATAAAATAATTGACCCAGTTTCGTATCTTGCTCGTGCGAAGGGGTTGATAAATACATAAGTAACAATGTAAATATGAACGAATAATTAACACAATTCCCTAACTGTTACACATAAAATAACCCTAGACAGGTTGATATATAGTTAGAATCAACCAATCAACCAAAAGACGAGCTGGTGTTGCTGAAGTCACTAGAAAAATAAAAACATTTATTTCATTTGAAACTATAAACGAGACTCAAAATGCATGCACACCTCGGATGGGAATTACTACTGTGTTACCTAATCCGAAAAGCATGTGTGCATGTTGCTTTTTTATAACTTTTAAAGCTTTGAGAATTAAATTTCATTACCAGTATAAATTCAGTTCAAATTTAATGTTTCAAACGTAAGTCTTATATCACGTATCTTTAAAGGGGGTTTTAATCGCCAAATAAAAACGATGTCAGTGCTATGATCTGGGAGACGTTTGTAGCCGACATAGAGGTAATATGGTAAAAAAAAAATTAAAAAAAAAAAACTAAACATAACGTATACTTCACCATCAAGAATAAATTCATTTTTTGGAATAGATTGTTTTTTCTATGTACACACACACACACACACACCACACACACACCACACGTACAACACCTGTCGACTCACTCAATCAACACCGATCGTTATGTGTGCCAGATATCGTAAGTTGTGCAAGACTTTGGCATGATTGAAAAGTTATGAACGAGCTCACAAACGGAAAATGAATGAAGGAATGGCAGGCGATCAATAGTGTGTGTGTGTGTGTGTGTGTGTGTGTGTGTGTGTGTGTGTGTGTGTAAACAAAATAAGAGTAGATTATGGACTCGAATAAATAAATAAAATTATTTTAAGTTAATTTTAGAGATTAATAAATAAAGACACGACGAATGTAAAAAAAAAAAAAAGAAAAAAAAAAAAACAAAGAAAAAAAACCTTTCTCCTATAAATCTTGTTGAGTGTAAAAAAATTAACTTTATTATCATTAATAGATTTTATTGTATTTCTATTTGCATTTTTAACTTCATTTTTCTTAAAATCTATAATTGGATGTTATTGAAAAGCACAAAAATTATTCTGATAATGTTCTGATAAAGAATACTGCTAAATAATCAAAATATAACTGAGAACACACTTAAGTTTATTAATTCACAAATATATATATATATATATATATATTATATATATTATATATATATATAAAGAAATAACAAAAGACTTGGAGATTTAGCATTATAGTCTATTTCAGGGAGCCTTAGAGATTTATTTATATATATATATATATAAATGATGATAATAATATTTGTTTGAGGAAAAGAGTTAGGGATCTGCCATGGTTTCAATCCAAATGTTTTCATCAGGACCCAAACGCTAAGCTTAACTAAGTGGATATAATTCCTTAGTTAAACTAATAAATATATATATATAAGAAAATAAAGCAATAGAATTATAAATGAATAACACAGTAAAACTCTATCAAAACCTGTTTTTTCTATGATTATGCAAATCAAATATCCCATGACTGTGATAAATGTCATTTCTTAGTAGATATAAAGCACACTGAACGATGACCACGTATATAAACAATTCAACATTATCTAGGCCGTTTTAATGTTAGCATGGGTGCGGAAATTCACATTTATATATATAATATATATATATATATATATATATATTATATTTACCTACCCTTCCGCACGAGCAGGATGCGACACAAGGTCAATTTCTTAAGCGGGGTTCAACAGGTTTGAATTTAGAGTTTTCCTTCTCCTAGACCGGTTGCCTAACCAAGGTTAAAGAGCCCAGTCTGCCCTACTATTTATCCATAGCTGGAGGGAGAGTAGGATTCATATCTTTCCCAAGGATATTAGCACTAAGTGAAATACAATTACCACAGCCAGGATTTGAACTCGGTGCGACTAGTCCATTTTCCATGATTTTAACCATTACACCACGCGCTTCCATCACATTTATTTATATAGGTTCGTTTAATTCAAAACAGTTGTTTTCAATGTAATGTAATAGTTATATTAATGTGCATTTTATTTCTAAAAATTGGTCTAAGCCCTGTCGGCTGAGGCTTTAGAATATACCGACTGTAGCTCTGCAGAGGCTAAGACTGCCCCCAATTGGGCTACCTGTTGGCAGACGATAGGGACCTGGGATGCTTAAAGATGGAATCCTGGTGACTGAGCAGTCCATGACATGCAACACACCACTTTGGACCTTACTTCAATCAATCGACTGATCACGTCAAGCTCTAGCACTTATATGATTGTCCCAAGCGCGTGGTCTAATGGTTAGAGTCGTAGGAAATGGACTCGTCAACGCGAGTTCAATTCCTGGACGAAGCTGTTGGCATTTCACATAGCGCTAGTACCCTTGGGAAAGGTATGAATCCAATTCTCCCTCCAGCTATGGATAAATAGCGGGACAGACTGGACTCTTTAACCCTGGCTAGGTAACCAGTCTAGGAGAAGGAAAACTCTGAATTCAAACCTGTTAAACTCCGCTTAAGAAATTGACCTTGTGTCGCCTCCTGCTCGTGCGGAGGGGTTGGTAAATATATATATATGATTGTCCCAATCCTCTTGACCTTCTGGTAAGCCCTAACCCTTTTTAACATATGTGCTAGAAGGCGGTGGCTGAGGATATTATTGTCCTGGGCATGACGTTAAACTGCATCAAGTGGTGAAGTTCCAATGCTGGAACTCTGAGGAATGTGGAGTACCCCATTATCGCCATCATTCCCAGGTCCACCCCTATCCGTAATGGTAGTATCAGTTAGTGTCCCATCTAATGGTTAAATAGAAGGAAAAAAGTTTCAAAAAGTGTTTAAAAATGAGTTTTTAAAAAAATTGAACACCAATCAAGCATAACTAGAACAAAACCTCTACGGCATAAAATAACCCAGCAAGGTTTGACATGCCGTAAAATCCAACTAACCAAACCAAACCAAAAACTAAGGACGTCGCAAGTAACTGCATAGCATTGTCTCTAACAGTAAATGTTTAAGAATGCGTAAGAGCATACAGAGGGAAATAAGATGACAATGAATAAAAAGCGACCCCCGAGATTAAACACAAAGAAATAGACGAAAGAAAAACATCTTATTCAATGAAAATGTTGTTCTGCGTTCTTGAAAGCTGAGATGAAAATCGAACGGCAGAACATTACAAGATGGCCGCACCTTGAGTAACAAGAAGAATGAGAACTTCGAAAAGGGCAAAGAAAATATTTAAAAAGAATGAAATAAAACAACTTTTGAAACAGGTATTTTGTGAACACGGTGCATCAGCACGTTGTTAATGTCTGTCCTTTTGATAAATGAGATGCCGGTTCTGTGTCAGTAATAGGCAAAGAAAACGGAATTCTTGGCTCTTTTACACCTAGAGTTTAATCTCGTGAGGTTGACCGGGGAGTAGGAATTTTTAAAGCTTCTTTTTATTTGGTATTGTTAGCCTTCTCACTCCAGCATATTTTTTTACTTTCTTCCTTTTTCATTCTTATATATATATATATAATATATATATATATATATATATATAATATGTGTGTGTGTGTGTTCTTGCTAACTTTTATTTTTTTTATTTTTTAATGATATCTCCTATAATTATTGCTTGTAAGAAATGTAGATGCTTAAAAAAATCAATGGTCCTTTCAATTTTCTTTGTGTGTATTTTTTTATTTTCTAGGTTCGTATCACGTATATAATGTTTACGTTGATTATTCTCTTCCAATTTCGTTTTATTGTGTGGGTTTAGTTTCTTTGTACTCTCTATGTACCCTAACATCTCATGAACATATGAGAAATGTTTAGACTCGTTTTGGCACGAAAATCTCCTTCTGAAAAAAAATGAAGCTATAAATCTGTACATACATATAAACACACATACACACAACATGTGTGTGTGTGTATGTATTATAATATATATAATATATATATATTATATTATATATATATATATATATAATATGCATATCATTATTCAGTTGACTATTTATTTACATTAGGTAAAAAAATATATGAACCACAAATGCAATATATTTATATATTTACACAAACATAATGAATACTTAATACTAAAAGAAAATTATCTCTCCTATTTATGTCGGTTTCATTATTTTGTTTCATGTATTTTAACACGTGAAACTTTAAGTAATGAAGAAAATTTTGGTTGGTTATTTTATGTTTAATGGCACATCAATCCTGATGGCGCGATCTTGTCTAATAATAATATATATATATATATATATATATACAGAGGTGAATTAGCAGGTGAATTTGTATTAGGATGATTTCTACAGAGCTTATAAATGGTAAGAAAAGAAGGCTTAAAAATCGGCCATTCTGCGGTTATAAATCTATTTATACCCATAGGTGTTTGTGTATATATACACAGGTACCTTGTAGGTAGAAATAGATCTATAACCTCAAAATGGCTGCTTTTTTAAGCCATTTTTCTTGCATAACATACAAGGGTGTTGTCAAAAAAATATCGAAATTTTTGTTACTTTTCGACAAAAAAAATAACGTTCCATCCATTCTTCATTTATTATCTTGGTAATTACAGCTTAAACTTGGCACTTTTTTGACACATCGTGTATTTCTGAAAACAATTAATGAATGGGACGTTATTTTTTTTCAGAATACAAGGTGTGTCAAAAAGTACAAAAAATCTAGATACTTTTTTTGCCCCACCTTGTATATCTATATAACTTATCTAACTTCTTCATTACTTAGTCCTGTCGTCTGGAACTATAGAATAACTCGGCGACTGCACCTATGCAGAATACTAAGACCCCCAATTGGGCAATCTGTTGACCGTAGTTGGCGACCCGTAAGCCTGAGGACAGGATCGTGGTGGATAAGCAGTGACATTTGTGTAGATCCCGATGTACTAACATGGTCCCGGATCATCGTAACACTTCTTCTTCTGCCTTAAATTCGGATTAAATGGCTGGTCATGTCAAAGCCTTGCACGTATATGATTGCCCAGCGTGTATTCTTCAAATTACTCTTTACCCAACCCTTTCTATCGTATGAATGCTACAAGGCGGTAGCTGAGTGTCAGTCACTAGTTCATCAATTCTACCAATTAACTAATACACGCGATTGATAATGAAAATTGAGTTCAACGCAATTTTATAATGACCAGAATCTATATTTACATACAAAACCATCACTTTAGAATATTAAATATATATTATAACTTGTACCAAACACACTGCGCTCCGCCATACGAGCAGAATGTTAACACATACGAAGCGTCAATTTCTTAAGCTAGGTGTTTAAATAAGTTTGGAATTTCACGAGTTTTCCTTACTGGCTAGAGCGACCGCCACTGATTAAGAGCCCAATCCAGCCCTACTATTTATCGCATAGATCTGAAGAGTGAAGAGAGTATGGATTTGGCACAGCATACCTGTTGCAACAATGTTTTAGCGCAATCTATGAAACTGCAGCTTCGTCCAGGGTTTGAACCGAATGGTCAATGAGTCAATTTCTACGACTCTAACCGTCACGACCCCACGCATCTCAACTCAAGAACAGTACGATTTAAATTTGAATTGCTCAATGATTGTGTCAGACGAGAATAATATTCTATAGTCCCTCTTGTCCTGTGAGTAAATAATAAAAAACACAGAAATTATATAATACTATATATTATATATATTATATCGTATATGTGTGTGTGCTATTGATGATAAAT
>CM042141.1:64837224-64855698 GCA_023376005.1 Doryteuthis pealeii | reverse complement strand
ATGCCACATATATTACATACATATATATATATACGCAACAGATTCTGTAATATTAATAATCCCGATCTATATATTATAATATATATGCCGGCCTAAATTCATTAATTATTAACTAATTAACTTTCAAAAATTAGGTATGAAATTCAAATTAAGCACGGTGTGTTTGATTTCTGTTTATTCCTATATCGCTCCAAAAATTGTCGGCTTAAAGCCATATAAAAAATACAACACATTTGTTTGTAATACTTAACCTCATATTATATATATATATTATATATATTTATATATATATATATTATATATATATATATTATTATATATATATATATTATATTATATATATATTATGATATTATATTATATTATATATATTATATATATAATTATTTATATACATTATAATATATATAATATAATATATATATATATTTATATATACATATATATATATATATTATATGTATACACATATATTATACAATATATATTATATACACACATTTATACATATCATATACACCCATTATACATATATATATATATATACACACAAATCATATATATATATACATACAGGAAAAATATACGCACATGTATAATATATGAATATACAACAAAATATATACGCAGGCACATATGTAATATATATATATATTATATATATATATCACACACTCAAATATATTATATTTATAAGTAAGTCATCGAGGTGGCCTAAGGTCGATATCAGGCAATCAGCGAGGCGTCTAATCCCTTTTCACTTTAGCGCTAGATTAAGGAGGTTGTTTCGGCATCTGAGGCGGAGCGCCACACCTACCACCAGCTCCTTACTTACCGCACGATCCCTGTGCTACTCATACGCTGAGTTGGTGAGGCTAGTATCGAAAACTAGGAACCCGCCTTGGGTGGTTTCTGGCCGAACGTATATGCACAACTATAATATCATATACACAAAAAACACACATATGTACACATGAATATATATATTATATATATTATATATAGTTATATATTAGTATATATAATATTATATATACAATATATACACTGTACACTCATAAATACATACAGCACACAAATGTATACATGCATACACACACAAACATGCACAATACATAAACATGTTCACATAAATACATAAATAAATACACACCACACACACACACATTATATTATATATATAATATATATATATATATATATATATATATATATATATTATACTCAATGTCTGTAAGATATCCTCTGCAACATCCTGGTTAAAATCGCCTGTTTTTTAATAATTTCTCAACGATTTTAAAGCAGAACGGTCTACATACGTTATTTAGTTTTCTCTTTTTTATTTATCTATTTTATTTATTTTTTTGTTTTTCATTAACATCACTGATGTATTCATTGTCAGGCGTTTGATATGCTAGTTCTATTTCACTTTATATATATTATATAATATATATATATATATATATATATATATATTATAAATCTATATATATATATAATATATAATATATATATATATATATTAATGTAACATTATAGATAGATATTAAGGTAATGACACAGAGGACATTCAACCTTGGTTTTCTAGTAGTAATTAAACTAATGATATATAAAGACGAAACTTTCGTTAATTGCTGTACAGTTCGGCTTCATTAAATACACCTTAAAAAATAGATTTTGATTATTTAAATTAACAGTATATATGTCACATACAACCAGACACGCAAATACACAGCGTACATACACGTGTGCACACAAGGAGAGAAAAGAGGAAATCCGTACTTATGTTACATATGAAATTCAATGTGCTTATATATGTGCACACCTGATTAATTCACTTTACCGATATGAGATGGATATATGTCGATACAGCTGAATACCTGTACGCATCCACGTACACAAATAGCTAAGCATATACATACGTGTCCGTATATATATGATAATGGTGATACAAGGATTTCCTTATAGGGAATACAGACTAATGAACTCAAAATATATACATAGGCAGGCACACTGACAGAATGATAGATAGATAGATAGATGCGAACATAGACAGATATATGCGAACAGAGATAGATAGATAGATGATAGATAGATAGATATGAACATAGATAGATAGATGGAACATAGACAGATACGAACAGAGATAGATAGATAGATTAGATATGAAATCATAGATAGATAGGATGTTGAACATGACAGATACGAACAGAGATAGATGATAGATAGTAGATAGATAGAAGATAGATAAATGGACGCGAACATAGTCCAGATATGAAAGAGTAGATGGATAGATAGATTAGATAGAAAGCTATGACATATATGGACAGATAGATATGAAATTATATGGACAGATAGATATATACGAAAGATATGGCATAGCAGTAGAACAGATCTAGATAGACAGATTGAAACAGATCTAGAATAGATAGAATAGATAGATAGATAGATAGATATGAACAGATAAGGATAGATAGATAGATTGATGAATAGATTAGATATGACCGATGTAGTATTATAACAATATAGATAGATATATATGAAAAGATATAGATAATATGACGGATAAAGATAGTACGATTGATAGATATTGAACATATCTAGATAGATTGATAAGATATGAACAGATTATAGATAGATAGATAGATAGAATAGATAGAAACTGATATGGATACAGATAGATGTTGGATAGATAGATAGATATGCACAGATAGATAGTTGGATAGATAGATAGATAGATAGATATGAAACAGATATAGATAGTTGGATAGATAGATAGATATGAACAGATATAGATAGTTGGATAGATAGATAGATATGAACAGATATAAGATAGTTGAATAGATAGATAGATATGAACAAATATCGATAGTTGGATAGATAGATAGATATGACAGATATAGATAGAAGATAGATCCAGATAGATTTAGATAGATAAATAGATAGATAGATAGATATAAACTTATATGGATACAGATAGATAGATAGTATAGATAGATATGAACAGAGAAAGATAGATCGATAGTCAGGAAAAGACTTAAATTGTATTTTCTCTCCTTCTCCTCAAATCGTTTTCTTGTGCCGTGTGCAGATCTGTCTTTTCCTCACCTGTTCTCATGTACAATTCATTCTAAAAAATTATCTTCGAACATTTTTTTTTTTAATTCTCCGTTTTTCTCCAACGAAATTTTTTTTTTATTCAAATGAAGGTCGAATTTTCTCTGTGTACGGAATATTTTTACATTTTTCTATTATATTATTCCATTTCATTTGGTTATTCAATGATACTATAGTTTGAATCGTGTACACACCCATAAACTGACCGAAACACATGTGTAAGTGATATTGATTAAATCATCTTTTATTTATCCATTCTGTACTTTCTTTTCTCTATTCATTCTTCCTCATATATTCATATATATATATATATATATATACTGTGTGTGTGTGTGTGTGTGTGTGTGTGTGTGTGGTGTGCTCTGCGTGTGCGCTTGCGCGGTGTGTGTGTGTTGCTGTTTTTATTTTAATATATCATTAATAATAGAGTTTATATACTTAACTCTGATATGCATAGGTGATAAAATAATATTGATCAAGCACGTTAACCTTATATCTCTGCGCACACAAAGCACGTCTATGAGTGTGTGTGGTGTGTGTGTGTGTGTGTGTGTGTGTGGTGTGTGCGTTTATTTATTTATTTTTTTCATTTCAAACATTTTGTTAATGTTGTTACTGTACAGTAAAAAAAGAATGGGTGTGCATACAACGTATATATTGATACCAAATTCACGTATCCACATCTAAAGAGCTAATTTACTTATATACAGACGTCCAAGCGCCAATATATTTATTTGCAGACAAATAGCGTCCCGCGAATTTGCACACAAACACAACCCGTATAAACACAAAATAGAAAATACATGTACAACATTTACGCCTTACTGTTGGACACTTATATCTATCAACGCAATCCATTTAGCAAAGTAGTCCCTTTCCATTTTACCGGTGCCATTTTATCTCAAGAAACATCATATGTCAACCGGGTGAAAAGGTGGATTCTAGGAAAAAGAGACATGATCCGGATTTCTGTCTCAACACAACGGGCACTCCATAAGAAGGATAGGCGGCGAACAGTTGATTCACCGCCTAACATTTTGGTTTATAACTCTTTAATTTTTCTGTGAATATTTTGTCAGGTTAGTGGACTATTCGTCGATTTTTGGATGCATGAGGGTTTCTTCAATGAACAACGCTACACAGTGTTTTGTTTATACTGGTGAAGGCTTTAGATAGGAAAGAATTGGTGCACAAGGAATGCCACAAACACAATCAAACGACTGAGCTCAGGTTTTTTAAATTCAAAGTTTTCCTTCTCCTAGACTGGTTACCTAATATATATATAATATATATATATATATATATATATATATATAGTAGTCCTCGTGTGTAATGGTTTTCGTAATAAGGAATAGTCACAGCGACCAGAGTTCAAATCCTGGACGAGGCTGGTGGCATTTCATATGGCACTAATACCCTTTCGAAAGGTATGAATACAACTATTTCCCCTCCAACAATGGATAAATAGTAGGGCAGATTAGGCTCTTCAAACTTGGTATGGCAACTGGTCTAGGAGTAAGAAACTCTGAATTCAATCCTGGTTAACTCCGCTTAAAAATTCACCTTGTGTCACACCCTGCTCGTGCGAAGGAGTTGGTAAATACAAACACCATTTTACAACTATTTCTCTGAATTTTTTAGATAAGCTTGATAATCAGTATTATTTGGATTATTTGTTCGATTGGACACATGGCGTAGTGGATAAAGGCGTTGGGTTAAAACAGTTCTAAGTGACAGTTATATCTTGGCTGCAAGTTCAATCCTGGTCAAGGGCGAGAGAATAATAATTAACACAGCTTAACACTTGTACTCAGCTATGGTTAACGGAAAACAGGATACCCCAGTGAATTGAATAAAGGGTTGGGTTCAAAGTTCCATGATGGCTCCCGATTACGACAAGAAGGTTCCCGAGTTCGAAAAGAAGGTTCGCGAGTTCGAGAAGGCTCCCGAGTCTGACAAGAAATACCTGTAGAAGGCCGCAGGGAACATCGGCCAAAACGTTGTACAGATGACAATAAAGATGAGGACAATAGTCCGAACAATCCAAATAGTAGCATTTTACTAGTTTTAAGCGTTGGTACACAGGTACTTTTTTTCTTTCTTTTTTCTTTTTTTTTTCTTTTTTTTTTCTTTTCTTTTTTTGTATTGAAGGATTTAATTCGACCGATGTTTCCGCTTTTTCAACTCGTCAACATGAATGATGACATCATTACGCAATAGAATAGGCAAAAAAAAGCGCCCATCCGTACTTACGTAAATGATCCCATCATTTGTTACACAAACTATTCCAGTATTATAAAAGTGACATTGATTTAAACGAGAATAGTTGCATTTTTTTTTTTAGGGAGGGTAGTGAAGCAATGCAAAAAAAAAAATGGTCGTTTGCTGTCGAAAATAATTTGTTTCATCCTGTTTACTATGTTTTCAAAAGATCAGCTTAACGAAATTGAAACCAAAAGTTTTTGAAAAGAAAAACGCAAACTATTTTCATTCTTCGTTTTCTTTTGCGGATAAATAAATCATTTTATTGTTGACAGTGAAAGACTCGCATATTAAGAAACAAATCTGTAAATTTTACAACTATTAAACAACTTGTTTTACCAACCGATAATATATATATATATATATATATATATATATATGCGTCATTGAATTTTGAATTTTGAAACTGCCGCAGGGTTTTATAAATACCCTGTCTCCCCCCTTCTCTCTCTCTCTCTCTCTCTATATATATATATATATATATATATATATATATAGAGAGAGAGAGAGAGAGAGAGAAGAGAGAGAAGGGGGAGACAGGGTATTTATACAAATTCAAAATCCATAACGCATGTTGTACAAATTGTAGGCTAATTTAGTCAAAACCAAATGAAAGTTCAAGTTTTATTTTTACATGCTTTTTGATTATCGCCTTTAAACATGACCAGCATATTTGTAGGTACATTTTAAATCTGCTGCAGGACTATATGACCAACCTATACATATATATATATATATATATATATATATATATATATATATATATATATAGGGTGTTTTTTTTTTTAATTAATATAATTTTGCAATCTAATAACTTTACCTATTTTCGTTCAAATGATCTTAAATTTTAACAGTACGCGCGGAAGTAACTCAAAATCAGGTTTACTGTTTAAACACGCTTTCTTTTCCGTTGAATGGTAATTCCTTAACTGAAAAAAACAAATCAAGAACACAATTTTGTGTTATTTCTATATATACTGTTAAAATTTGAGATTATTTGAAGGAGAATTAGTCAAGTTAAAACAAGGGCCGGGTTAGCTCAGTCGCTAGAGCGTTCGGCTAGAAACCACAAGGTTCCTAGTTCGATACCCATCCTGACTGGCTGATACCGACATTAGGCCGCCCCGACGACTTTACGACTTTACTACTAGTGTGAAAAACTTGTAAATAGATAATGATAATAATGGTAATAATGATAATAATAATAAATTATTGTTATTATTATTAGTTTAGTTTGACACAAGGCCAGAAGTAAGGAGCACCCCCTGAGAATTGTACACACTGACAACGATCTGCTAGCCACACTTACAAACCATTTTATGTAGGAAGCAAATTAATTCACTTAGTTTAGTTTGAAACAAGGCCGGAAGCATGGGGTATTCAGTGAGAATCGAACTCCCTTGTCAGCTGACAATTCCATTTGTCTTGTGGCGATCCGGAAGTTCATACTTCGACAGAAAGAGATCGAATGACAAAAATGATTGTTTGCGCAGGGGATAGCGCATGTTAGAAAAAAGAGAATAAAAAAAATAAAATTCGTAAAATTCAACCAATCAGAGGCGTTCCCGCTTAAAAAGAAAAATTATCAAATAGAGCCTTGCGGAGCCTACCTAAATTCTATTTAAACCCAAACTTTTTCATTTTTCAATCAGAAAGATTTTGCCTGCCTAAGAGAATCCTTGTCACCTGTTTTAAAACTTTTAATGCAGAAGGTACGAACTCTCTCTCTCTCTCTCTCTCTCTCTCTCTCTCTCTCTCTTTCTCTCTCTCTCTCTCTCTCTCTAAATAATTATGGCTTTCAGAGACAAATTAAATATCAGTTCAACTATTGCCTGACTGCTGATTGTTGTGACTTAAAAACTTTACATTTTCTTTCTCACTTTGTGAATTGTGAAATATCAGCTTACATTTTACACCGAACTTTAAAAAAAGAACTTTTGGTTGAACCTCGCCCAGTATTCAATGCTGCCTTTTTGTATACATTCTGTTAATTTTGTTTGTTTAATCAAGAGTTTTGTCTTCTATGCCATGTGCTTGATTGTTTTATGGTCTTTTAAATGTTTGAATACTTTTATTAAATATTGACATCAATGTTTGAACACTTTTATTAAATATTGACATCAAACAGCCCATACTCACCACCATAGTCTCGGCGCCCTACGAGTTGTAACTAAGTTTTCTCATTACTGCTCAATGATACCAGGTTATTTCCAAATAATAAAACAACCCAGAAACGTGGGAATGTTGCCCGCTGAATCCAACGCTGTAAGTCACAAAATATGTAGATGCATTACGAATTAACGCAAATTAATTAGCTCTTTTGAAGCTGCTAATTTAGTATCATTTTCACATATTTTAAAGGTTGCAATTAAGCCGACCGTCCTTGGCTCGTGGGGCGGGTTGTTACAGCCTTCAAACTACGGACTGAGGTGTCTTTAGTAAGTCCTCAGTGTTATAAAGAAAATCTCTTTGAGAGTATTATCACTACCACTAAAGTGACTAAACCATCAAAAATAGATTAACTAGGACACTTCGATAACAGATTGACCTTATCTGACTACTGGCTTCTAATAAAGAGTATATGAACAGCAGGAAAAGGACCGAGAAATAAGTATTTAGATCAACAAGTAGCTAAACTACCTGAAGATTACGTATGTGAACCTTTTTTGAATGACACATGAAGTTTTATCTCCGAAAATGATACGAGGAAGATATGTTAGAATCTTTTTTTAATGAATACCTAATTGACTTTAAGAAGGACAGCATATTAAGACACAAAAGAGTAAGTAAATTTAGTACGTTTACTTATAAGTGATCCAAATAATCACAAAACGACACATCGATTGAGGGATTGATTATCTATCTATATATTTTAAGAATAATCTTACCATCGATTCCTACCCAAGTAGAGGTATTTTTTTGTATTATTTTTTTGTAAATGATATGTGAAAATAGATAAAACACTTAATATGTTTGCCTTTTAATTTTATTTTATTTCTTAAATTATTTGTGAAAATAGATATCTATATTAAATGAACTAGCAAATATATGCACCCTCCGGGTGCAAGTATTTAAGTTTTAATATAATAAAATATTGTATTAAATTAGAAAGGCTAATGAAACTAAATAAGAATACATATAAAATATTTGAAACAGAGAGAGTATAATAAAAGATTTGAAACAGAGGAAGTATAATAAAAAATGGAACAACTGAAACTTACTCTTCCATCACTCTTGTCTTTCATTGTTGTTTTTTCTAATTTAAGTATTTAGTTATAAGAGGAAGTAAAGAATAAAATGACAGTTATTTTATCTTGTTAATGGATTTCATTTAAGATTCATTGAAGAGATTTTTGCTTATATTCATTAAAATAAAACCAAGCAATTAGAAATCAATAATACTAAGCACATATTTATTAAATTCGATTTTTTAATATTAATATGCAAATTAGCCTTCCCATTCACACTGTAAACCGCTATTTTGTTGTATATATAAATATAATTGCATGTTGTCTGTATGTAGATATGGTTAATAGTATTAATAATGTAAAACAATTTTATTAATAATTGAGGTTTAGATAAAAATAAAATCATGGAGAATGTGATGTCAATAACTAAGAGAATTGTGACTTGAGTAGGAATATAGTTTCGGTTACAAACGGAAAAACACACAATCTCCATTATAATAAGATATGAAAACTCTTTTAAATACAAATCTGACTACAATGTTTGAATTTTACATTTTATGCCAATTTTATCCTGTATAAACAAGAGGAAAAGAGACCAGTGTTACAGCAGGACAGATATCTTAGATTTTGTTGTTTATATTCTCTAGTCACTGAGCTATGCTATTAAAAAATTCTTAAGGAGTAAACTAAGTGTCAAAGTTCTTAGTCAACTTTGTTAGTCTTTCTAATTTAGTATATTTCATTACATTAAAACTAAAATACTTATGTCCGCAGGGTGCATATTCTTGCTAGTCTATAAATAATAGACATTGGGTGTATTTCTGTCTGTAACAAACTGACTGTACAATTTTAGTTTATGAAAGAATCTAAGTTCAAAATTTAAAGTTATAAAGTAATCTGTAACATATATGGTCATGAGGCAATCTGATTGTAAAATTTAAGGCCATTAAAGACAGGTGATCCCTTGATGTGTTCTGATCTCATTATCAGTTTATCAGGTGAGAAAATTTATCATTGGTTCAATCTAGTAAGTTGTTCCCATCAATCAAAATCTTTCCAGTGTCGTTAACATAAACTGAAACTTGTGTAACAAGAGCCAGGGTCGACTGTTGCTTTTCGGCCATGAGAAACGTCTAAGTTGAATAAAATAATTATCACATCAAAATTTTAAGTTGAATCATTATCTAAGCAATAGGTTTTTAGATATAAAGATCAATTTTTATGCAAAGTTTGAAATGAGATATTTCCTTCTCTTTGACCGGTTGCCATACCAATGTTAAAGAGACCAGTCCACTCAGCTATGGGTCATAGCTGGAGGGAGAACAATTGGATGCATACCTTCCTAACGGCTATTGACGCTATGTGAAAATTCAAACAGCCTCGTCCAGAATTTAAACTCGGCATTCGTGTCCTTTTCCATTACACCGCAAACGCTTGCACAATCTCAAGATACAGATTAAATTCTGTTCAGTAATTCATCGAATTGTTCCCTAAAGTGCCCTCTTCATTTATTTTTCTTGACATTATTTCTGATATCATCCAATTCATTCTTATTTTTTTTAAAAACTATTGCTGTTTTGGATCTGATTAGAAATGTTTTTCAAAAATATATTAATATATATAAATATATATTGATATTAAAAAACACACACACACATATATATATATATATATATATATATATATATTATATATTTTATATATATATATATATATATAATATAAAAATAGAATATAAAATATAAAATATAAAATTATCAAATATATCAAATAAAAAATTAAATATAAAATTATAAAATATAGATTAAATATAAAATATAATAAATTAAATATAAATATAAATATCAAATATAAAATAAATATAAAATTATAAATATAAACTAAATATAAAGTAAATATAAAATTATAAATATAATATATATATATATATATATATATATATATATATATATATATATATATTATATATATATATATATATATATATATATATATATATATATATATATATATATATATATATATATATATATATATATATATATATATATATATATATATATATATATATATATATATATATATATATATATATATATATATACAGGGTGTCTATAAAGTCCCGCAATTTAAAATATAACTAGAAAGATGACAGTTTTGTTGAAATAATCAAAACGTACATAATAAATAAAACTGCAAGAGTTGAACTTACAAGTGTTTTTTACTAAATGATTCTATCATTTGTAGAACTAGCAAATATATGCACCCTCCGGGTGCAAGTATTTAAGTTTTGATATAATAAAATATCATATTAAATTAGAAAGGCTAATGAAACTGACTAAGAATGCAGATAAAAAGATCTGCAACAGAGGGGGTATAATCGAAAAATAGAACAACTTTGAAACTAACTATTCCATCATTTTCCATTACTCCCCTCTTTCATTGGTAAATTTTCCTAATTTAACTATTTAGTTAAAATAGGAAGCAAAGGATAATATTACAGTTATTTCTTCTTGTAAATAAATTTCTTTTAAGATTTATCCACGAGATTTTTGTTTATATTTCTTAAGATAAAACCAAACAATTAGAAATCAATAATACCAAGCACATATTTATCAAAATAAAATTTTAAATATCAATATGCAAATTAGCCTTCTCGTTCAAACAGTAAACCGCTATTTTTTGTATATATAAATACAATTGCATGTTATTAGTACGTAGATATAGTTAACAGTATTAATAATGTAAGACAATTTTTATTAATAACTGAAGGTTTAAAAGAATGAAATCATGGAGAATTTGACGTAAATAATTAAGGGAATTGTGACTTGAGTAGTAATATAGTTTCGGTTACAGACAGAAAAACACACAATCTCCATTATAATAAGATGTGAGTTATCAAGTTGTTAATTTTAACACTGCTACGGGATTCTATGAACACCTTGGATATGAGAAAAAGATGTTTATACTATGAAATATGTATGAGCGTCCAATTGTGGTGTAATGGTTATCCACTTAGACCCGCAAATTAATTACTATTGATTAGCTAGTTCGATACTCATTGGATGTACAATACTTGTTGCTTTGGTTCCCATCCTCTCTGAGGCAAACGGGTTAGGCAAAACAGGACTTCCCATCGTGGTGTAATAGTTAGCAAGCTAATCTCGCAGATCCATGACTACTGGATAGCAAGTTCGATCCTCGCTGGATGCCCTATACTTGTGACCTTGCGCCACATCCTACCCGTGTCGAACGGATTGGATAAGATTTGTCATTCTGTCAGTCAGATCTAGTTGGCATTCTCGCAGAATTTCTTTTATTTTTTTTTTCTGGTGGTAGATAGATGAGAACTGAAGATAAAGTTTCCCTTTCTATGGTATGGTTGTCCAAAATGATATATAATTATAACTATCTGTCAACGCTGAACCAGCCAAGAGATATATTAAGTTACACTGACATGCTGCGAATTTTTAAGGGGGAAACTGTTTGCTTTGGGTATCAAGACCTGCATATAAACTAGATTAATATGTTTTCTTTAACAAGTAATACTAGTAGAAAAATTAATTGATTACAAAATCTATACATGTATAAAGGTCTGTTGGTTTGTATATATGTCCGGATGAAACTACGAAAATACAACAATTAACGACAAAATAAATATATATACACATTAAATATCCACGATTCTTGCTTTTGTGCAATTTTGAAGATTTGATTTATATTCGAAGATATTTTTTAAAAAAATAGAAAATATACATAGAAATAGCATTGAAATTCTACTGAAAAATGTCCAGCATTTGTAAATCGCAATAGTAAACAAATCAATACACCAGGGTTACCCCCTTCTACCCAGGCGTCGCTTGGTAGCCGTTTCTAGTTTAAAATAAATTAATAGATAAATAAATATGATTTATACTACAACACCTTGGGGGGTAAATAACTTTACTGACGATTTTTACCAGATTATTAAGCAATTTGTGATGACAATTCAAACTTGGTCTAAGGTTTGAATTGTCATTCTTACTTCAATAAACAATATCAATCGACATATCAATAAAATAAACGCATTTATCTTACATAACCATTTATTTTTATTCATATCCTTCCTTATCAATACAATCCAGTTGTGAGTGTAGAGATCAAATGTTATCCTTGGCATTTTTCTGTCTACTAGAGACGAAGGTGTAATGTCCCAAAAACAAGTGAAACTACGTAGCCTGGGTGGGTTGATATGGAGGATGAGCTGTCGCCCAAGCAGCAGGCCCCACTTCTCCACACTGCTGTTGTTGTTCAAAGGAAAGGAAAGGAAAGGAAAAAAATCAATGCAGTTTGGCAATGACAGTGTCGTAGAGGTTGCTGGCTGAAGTTCAGCACCACACCACCTTAGGAATTCCAGTTCCGGATTTGATTTCGGGGTTTAGTCCCCCGAGCCTTTCCTTGGAATAAGTTATAACCGCTAAGCAGCGGAGGTTTTTATAACAGGCTTTTCCTTGTCCAAGAAGGATTGCCGACCAAGGCTAAAGAGACCCATTTACCCCATTTGAGGGATTTATGGGAGTAGTAAGTACCCTAATCCTACTATTATCGATGTGGATGGCCGTTGGCTCCCCTGGAGCTCATCCACCGTTTGACAGCTCTTGTCTTAGTGATGCTGAGTATCCATACACCCAGTTCACCAAACAAGCCGAGGCGTGTCTGATGGAGGGGCCAATTTCGTCGATCTGATAATATACAATGACCTGTTCCGATCAAAATTTATCTTACTACACGCCAAGTGCGTTATGTAATGGTTATCGTCTTAGGAAAAGGATTAGGCTGTTTGTATTTAACATAAGTACTTACCCCCCCAAAAAAAAAGTAAGATGCGACGCGATAAATTTCAGTTTATAAAGTGCAGTTTAACAGGTTTGAATTCAGAGCTTTCCTTCTCCAAGATCAGTTGCCATACCAAGGTTAAAGAACCCAGTCTGCCCTACTATTTACTCATAACTGATTGCTTTTTATAAGCACCAGCTTAAAATCAAAATTAAGTATATAATCTTTTTCTTTTGGTCAAGAGTTATAGTATTAATCGATCATTTTCGGTTGGTACAACCCTCTTGGTCTTTTCTTTTTTTCCTTTTTCCCCAGGTGATGTTTGGTAGTATATTTTTTACTATCAAACTATTTGCCCGGTTTTTCTACCGCAAGACTTCACCAATAAGTTTTGTATATTATATGTATATATATATATCAAGATGTCGGTTTTTTATTGAAGCAAGCAGCCATATTGCTTGTGAAATCGAGTATCGTTCATTTTCTTTTCTTCTCTCCACAGACCGGAAGAGGAAGTCGGGGTTACTCAATCAACAAAATGAAAAGGAATGAATGCGTGGCTAATGGATCGTGGCTCGCTATGAATGGACAACAGAAGCCGACAATCTTTTACAAAAAATATTAAGCAAAAGAAAGCAACTAAAAAGAGAAAAAAATCTAGAAATCTGACTTCCTAATAGGTCATTAAGTGCTTCTTGGACCCCATTCCGCATTGTCACCAATGTAATGTGTGACTGGGTGCGTTACGCATTAAAAGAAAATAATCTACCTACCCCTCGAAGTTCGTTCATATTTCTGCATGGATCTGTTAGAGTCTGCTCGCAGAGACACCGATTGAATTTTTGGTGTTTATTGTGCAAAACAAAGAAAATACAAATGTATCACCTGGTCTAAAAATTGGAAAGAGAGGTTGGTCTTTACTATCCTATCTTGAACTAGTTCTATTGACTGACCCAGAATATACTACAACCCCCTGCAAAAATATGGACTCACCGATCTCAGAAAACGTTTTTTTTAAATTTAATCCATAATTTGTTCCTCTACCTTAGGTTGAAAAAAAAATCAATAATTTAAAATAAATTATTCCAATTAATTTGATACATGAAACCAGAAAGTTTGACTATTAAATAAAAGTAGCCTGTGGATATACCATAGTAAGATAACTTTATCAATACAGCGTTTGTTATGTTTACCTAAAAGCTATTGCAAAATAGTCCAATATGTAAAAAGTAAAATAATCTTGATTGAACTCTCTCTGTCTTTTCATTATGTTTGATTGAAACTGATTAGCGCTTCCCTTCTGCACGCTCACCCCCTCTCTATATATTTCCCATACTTTATTTCTTTCTTTCATTCTTTCCTTTCTATGTAGATTGTCATTTTTCTTCCCTTTCTTTATTTATAATAAAAACATAATGGTCCATTGTTTAGCTGAGATAACGACACTCATAAGAAATAAGAATTCCGCGGATAAGTAACACCTAATAATCAGTATTTACATTTTTATTTTAATCTTTGACGATTTGGATGGTCTCATTTTTAACCAGAGGGTGTTGCAAGTGATAACGGTCGTATGATTTAAGGAACTCGAGTACTATTATATAGCCTTAAAAGAAATCCATTAACAAGAAGAAATAACTGTAATTTTATTCTTTACCTCCTATTTTAACTAGATAGTTAAATTAGGGAAATTTAGTAATGAAAGACAGGAGTGATGGAAGAGTAAGTTTCAGTTGTTCTATTTTTCGATTATACCCCCTGTGTTTCAAATCTTTATCTGCATTCTGATTTTAGTTTCATTAGCCTTTCTAATTTAATATATTTTATTACATTAAAACTTAAATACTTGCACCCTACGGAGGGTGCATATATTTGGTAGTTATAATAAGATAGGTTTATTTGTGATGGGTTTACTTTAAATGGATTGAAAATAACGCAATATACGTTTTCTAAGAATGATGAGTCCATATTTTTTGCCAGGTGTAGTATAACATTTCTTTTATAACATCGCATTTATTATGAAATGTTTTCATTTCGAACTCTTTTTATGGATTCTAATTAAGGAAATAATTTTGCGTTTTCAAAAAGGACTAGTTAATCCACCCCAGTTTAGTAAAATTAGGTTTTTTGTCTTTTATTGAAAGAAAGAAATTAACGGTAGATTGTGAATTCAGAGGCGTAAATTTTTAATCAAAATCTACCGGACAGATCTTAGTGGAATAGGAAATAAGTCCAATATATATATATATATATATATATATATATATATATATATATATATATATATATATATATATATATATTTGTTTTTAAATGACAATACTTAAAAACAGCTCTTTTTTTTTCCTGAAGGTGAATTCTTTTCGTCCCAGATCCTGATCGCTTTTTTATATCTACCAATTTAAAAAATGACTCATTTTTTTTTTCCTCAAATGCGAATTCTTTTTGCCTGAGACCCAGGTTGCTTTTTATAAGCACCAGCTTAAAATCAAAATTAGGACTGAGAGACGGAGTTCGGCCAAAGGTGGAGGAATTTCACGCCCTTGAGTAAGAGGGGCTGGCCTCGGAGTTCTTTTTTTTTTTAACTTACAGTTTAAATAAAGGATTTTGAATCTTTGAAAGGATCATGACCACCCATTCCAGGTAAGACTAGGTTTTTGTATTTTGTTTAAAAAATGTTTAACTTAGCTGGATTATGTAAGCTCATTGGCTCTATCTTAATATTTTCAGTACCCACCATTTTTCGTTCTGCCTCCCCCATTAGATTACAGATGTGAGAGAGGAGGATTTTTTTTCTTACGTATCTTTTATCAACCGGTCAACTCATTTTCAGCCGTTATAGTTATTTACTAAGCTTAGCTTAGATGTGACACAAGGTCAGAAGTATGGGGCGCCCAATGTGAATTGAATTCACTAACAATGGTCTGAAAATATAGCTTGCTAACCATTACACTACTTGAGGTGCCGTTTGTTACTTACTAAGATTAGCTTAAGGGTGGCACAAGGCCAGAAGTATGGAGAGCCCAATGAGATTCGAACTCACTAACAATGGTCTGCTAATCTTGCTTGCTAATCATTAGGCTACATGAGGCGCCTATTTATCAGCTGTTATCGTCAGTGAGGGTGTCCGTACTAACAATCGTTTTATCTTTTTATTATAAATTTAAAGTCTAGTTGGCGGAGTGGTCATCGAGGGAGCCTATCCCCTTTTCGCTTGCGCTAGACCTGGGAGATTGTTTTTGCTGAGGTGGAGCTCCAAACCTACTGTCAGCTCCCTAATTTACCGCACAGATCTTATTACTCCAGCTATGCTACTCAGGCACTGAGTTGGCGGGAACTGGTATCGAACCGGGAACCTTGCGATTCCTAGGCGGCTATTGTAAATATATTTTTAATTTTTGCGTTCATTCACATTTTGTTGGGGATTTATTTTTTGTAAATAAGATTTTCAATCAACTCTCATAATATCTATACAAATGGGATTATATTAAACACTCATAGAGTGACTGGTATGTTTTGGTGGCTTTAGTGTAAATGATTTTCAGAATAAACGGGATGTTTTGGTGAAAGGAATAATATAGTATTTTCTAGGTCCATAAATGGAACTAGTTAAATTTAAGATAATTAAGACCAGCTTGCCCCGAGTTTTGAGGCCTTGTACCCAAATAGTACCTTTTTATTCTGCAATAAATAAAACTAGCCTCTGTTGAAATTCCTGTATCAGTACTTGGGACTGGAATCAAAATATACAAAATTACGTATCCTAACGATATATTTAGGTATTCAATAAGTTTTTCTTTGTTGAGGCACAAGGCCGGAAATATGGAGCACCCAATGAGATTCTAACTCCCTAAAAATCATCTGCTAGTTTAGCTTGCTAACCATTACACAACTCGCTATGGTGGCTGGGGTAGTAGAATACACAGACTACACCTCTAAAGAGGAACAGCCCCTCCCCTTGCAATAGGACCAACTATTGACTGTGAATGCAATCCATGATGCTTAAGGACGGAATCTTGGAGGCTGAGCAGTCCATGACATGCAACACTCCACTTTGGCCCTTACGTAGGTTAGACGGGCGGGCATAGAGGCCCACTCTGATCAGTCGACTGGTTACGTCAAACCCTAGCACCTATATGATTATCCCAATCCTATTGCCCTTATGCCGATCCCCCAACCCTTTTATCATATGTGCTAGAAGGCGGTGGCTCGGTGTCCTGTGTATGATGTTAAACTGCATCTGGTGGTGAAGTTCAAATTCTGGATCTCTGGGGAATGTGGAGTAACCTTTTATTGCAATTACTCCCAGGTTCAACCTGACCCGGGGATGATAGTACTTATTAGAGTCTCATCTATGGGTTAACTAAATCAATAAATGGATATTTATATTTAGAAATGTGTTTAAAAAATTGATTACCCAACGAGAAAGTGCTAGAAGGCGGTGGCTGCGGGTCTACATGTCCTGGGAATGACGTTAAACTCTATCTGATGGTGAGGTTCCAGTTCTGGAGGTTTGGGGAATGTGGAGCACCCCTTCATCACCATTGCTCCCTGGTCCACTCTGACCCGGAGTGGTAGTACCTGTTAGGGTCCCATCTATGGGTTAAATAGAAAAAATGTATTTATAAAAAAAATTGTATTATCCATTAAGACTTGATTTATTTCAAAACTTTATCGGCATTAAATGACCCACTGAGGTTGATATGCCGTAAAACAAAACAAAACAAACAAACCAACGAGAATGAATAAAACAAAATGTCTTCAGCATAAAATAATCCAAGGGTTGACATGCCGTAAAATCCAACTGACCGACTAGGTTTTCTATAAAATGCGTTAGTAATTTTTTTTTTTGTCAAGGTATCTATAGATAAGAACACTAACTGCAGTGACGTGCTGTTTTTGCTGGATTATGGCTACACACACACAAACATTGGGGGCCGGCTTAGCTCAATAGGTAGAGCATCTGCTTGGAACCACAAGGACCCCAGGTTAGATACCAGTACCCCTAACTACTCAGTCTAGGTATTTTATGACCCGGAGTGATAGTACATGTTAGGGTCCCATCTATGGATTAAATAGATCAATAAATGAG
>CM042141.1:64822224-64834724 GCA_023376005.1 Doryteuthis pealeii | reverse complement strand
GGGTTCACCTTGTGTGGTGTAGTAGTTAGCGAGCTAGGTCAACTCATTGGTTCAACTTGACAGGGAGTTATTAGATCATTTTTAATTTGAAAATTTCACTGGACAATGCGTTCTTTCACTGGATAATATTTTCATCGTTTGCTTACGAACTTATTGACCCCACTCTCTATCTATCTATCTATCTATCTATCTCTGATGGTGAAGCTCCAGTTCTAGAGATCTGAGTAGTTTGAAGCGCACTTTCATTGACATTATTCTCAGGTCCACTCTGATCCGGAGTGGTTGTACCTGTTAGGGTCCTATCTGTAGATAAAAGTATATATGTTTAAAAAGGATTCGTATTTGATAGGACTGTCTGCCTAAAAGTCTTAAGAAACAACTACACAAAAAATGTAGATATGAACGCAATTCTCTAACCTCTAGACTGGTTGACATGTCGTTAAAATCAATCAATTTAATACAAACGTTGAATAGATAGAATACAGAAAACCTCAACCGATGGACCGGTTTCAATACTGGACAGGCAACTAAGCTATCGTTTTCATCGAACCGGTAAGATTTCTATAATCTTTGCGTGGAGTCCTGTCACCAGTCATCTTGACCCTCTCGTTACCAGACTGTTGTTTTTTTTTTCTGTTAAGATACTCAAGAAAAAAATTTGATTACTCAACTACCTTCCTTCTCATTATAAACAGGTACATGGAAAAGGCGTTTCCTTTTTTTTAAGTAAATAATTCTTTACGTTTATACTTTTTTTGTCCTTGATTTTATAAATATGCATGTCTAAATATTCAAATGCATCTATGTGTAAATATATGTTCATTTATGTGCATTTCACCCTGACCTGCTCGCATATTTAAATGTCTATCTACATACAGTGCATCATTGAAAATGTGTGCCCTCTTCGTTTATAAATGACATCATTATTGTTACTAGCAAAAATATGCACCCTCCGGATGCAAATATTTAAGTTTTAATGTAATAAAATATTATATTAAATTAGAAAGGCTTATGAAACTAAATAAGAATGCAGATAAAAAGATTTGAAACAGAGGGGGCTATAATCGATAAATACAACAATTTAAACTTACTCTCCCATAACTCCCATCTTTCATTGCTAAATTTCCCTAATTTAACTATTTAGTAAAAATAGGAAGTACAGAATAAAATTACAGTTATTTCATTTTGAAATTAAATTTATTGTGTACAGTGCTCAGGTGCACCACAACTCATCAAAGTCTCATGTCAAGTACACAGAATAATGTAGTGTCAGGAACATGAACAGTTTACAGTAGTAATATGCATGTATGTGTGCGCGTGTATGCATATGTATGTGGAGAGTGGCATCAGGTATAGTGTCGGCGGACCACAGGAAGCATGGAGGCTTTTAAAGACTCAGTGCTTCAACAGCCTACAACAGACGCGGGCAGTTTATTCCATGTCTCCGCAATTCTGAGCATGAATAAAATATTTGAAACAGAGGTGGGGTATAATCTAAATATAGAACAACTGAAACCTACTCTTCCATCACCCCGTCTTTCATTGCTAAATTTCCCTAATTTAACTATCTAGTTAAATTAGGAAGTAAAGAATAAAATTACTGTTATTTCTTCTTGTTAATGGATTTCTCTTAATATTTATCCCTGTAATTTTTGCTCATATTTATTAAGATAAAATCAAACAATTAGAAAGCAATAATACCAAGCACATTTTTCAATATCAGTATGCAAATTAGCCTTTCCGTTCACACTGTAAACCGCTATGTTGTTGTATACATAAATACAATTGCATGTTATTAGTATGTAGATAAGCTCAACTGTATTAATAAGGTAAAACAATTCTATTGATAACTGAGGTTTAAATTAAAATAAAATCATAGAGAATGTGACGTAAATAACTAAAGGAATTGTGACTTGAGTAGTGATATAGTTTCGGTTACAGACATACAAATACATTATAATAAGATGTTCCTCTTTTGATGAATATGAATCGAATGATAAGGTCATGAATCAGGATTACCACCATATAATTCTGGCTCTATTGCTGAGTCCCAGAGCACTGGAGAAGTTCTAAGAAGGTTGGGAATTCGAAATCAAAAGTCTTAAGCAGATTGGAAATGCACGCGGAATTTACCACTCTTTGCCACAATTTATACACTGCGTACTGCTCAGTTAATATCGTTTACTACAGTAAGATTCAATTAAATTAAAACACCTATTAAAACACCTATTAAAAACATTTAATAGGTGTACAGCACATGTTAACGATAAGATACATAAAGTACATAGATACATAAGATACAAATAAGATATAAGAGTAGAGATAAAAGGACACATTCATGAATGGTAAATACAAGATACATATATTTAGATATAAACGAGATACCCAAATGTACGTAAAATACAAATGTTACAGACATGGAACTAAAGGATAGTCCATGCTGTATAAAGGACTTACAGTAATGTAAGGGGAGGCAAAAGCCCCACCGAGAAGGGGGTAGGTAGACTGTAGCCTATATCAGTTCGTTGAGAAGATCCAGCTAAAAGAACAAGACAAGTTCAAATAAGGCGCTTAGATACCAGAGGTCCCTTAGTGGGAACAAACGGCAACGCAGCGGGAAGATAACTCTTCCAGGCAAAGGGAAGATAATCCCCTACACTACGAACACGTAATGTCATCAACAGGCGAAAGTAAACGTTAAAAAAAATCACAAACTAAGTTCGTAATGAAACTGCTAAGATGAACGGACGTTATTTTTATTTTTTAATTCTAATTTTTTAAGTACATTGTCAGGTGTCAAAAAAGGCTGCTTGTGGCGCTAGGGGTGGCAGTCCTGCTTATAGTTGTGAGGCAGGTGAGTATGAATATCAGTCTATCTATCGGAGAGTCCCCATGACGTTGTGACTAACGTGCTGGATTGTGATATCGTAGTAAGCGAGATCAAACTGTTACAGTAACTCATTTCGCTAATATACTACATAATACTACGCTCGTAACAGTGGTTATATCGAGGTCAGGGAGGTATGAGTTTCCAGTTGAGTTTGCCAGTATGGAGGTTTTCGTTGGTGTTGGTGTTATTTCTTCTTTAATCTTCCCAGGCGATTTTTTCTTTAGCCTCGCTGTGTTCGCTGAAATGGAATGAGGGAAGGAGGAACAAGGAAGAAGGTAACCTACAAAGACTTAACTATTAGTCCGGTAGCGAATACATTTTGAGGCAGATGCTTCCCCGTCAAGAACTAACTGCTTTCACCTTCAAGTATATCTTCTTTCTGTCATTTTTTCGCGCCAGGTAGCCTGCTTTTTTTTCCAGGCATGCTCGGATTGTGCTTCCCTGTCAAACGGCATTCTGGGAGATTATTTATTTTACATTTTTTTTTTTTTTTTTTTTTTTTTACTATTTTGTATTTAAATGTTATTTATTATCTAATCCCCTTTAAAGAAAGGCACATATGCAAACAACAAATCAAATGAGTGTACGGTATATTTAAGTGGTCAACAGGGATATTAGTGCCCCCCCCCCCAGTTAGAACGGAAGTAACTGCATTGGATGAACTAGGGCCGGTTTAGCTCAGTCGGTAGAGCGTTCGACTAGGAACCCCAAGGTTCCGGGTTCGATACCGGCCCTCACCAACTCAGCGTATGAGTAGCACAGGGATCTGTGCGGTAAAGTGAGAAGCTGATGGTAGGTGTGGTACTCCACTTCAGACGCCAAAAAAGCGTTAGTGAAAAGGGGATATACTCCCTCGCTGACTAGCTGATACCGACTTTAGGCCACCCCCGACGACTTTACTTACGTACTTACTATATTACAAACTTGAGAGTGCTATTTTTTTCTTATTGATTTTTATAATTGTTGTTTTTATTTTTTGGACCATATGACCTTTAGGTACCCCTTTTTGATCTCGATTAAGAAATGACATGTTTTTCATTTACACCGTCAATATCCGGTTGTTTTAACAGACGATTTTTAGATTTTTTTAAATTATAAAACTATCCCCTAACCCCTAACAAACAACCGGATATTGACGGTGTAAATGAAAAAAAGTCCTTTCTTAATCGAGATCAAAAAGGGGTGCCTAAAGGTAATATGGTTCTATTTTTAATTTCTTTCTCCCCCTTTTTATCTTAACATTTTTCTTTTTAGTCCTACTCAACTTGTTAGTTATACATAATGAACCAGTTATGTCGTTTCAATTTCTTTTTCTTTTATTTGTTATTCAATCTCCACAAAGTCACATATACAGTTATTTTAAACTTTACATTAGATTGACAGACATGCAGTTATATAATATTTTTTAAAGTCATGGGAATGGGTTTCATATTCAAAATTCGGCTAGACTTACCCGGCCCCTCGGGGTCTGTGTCCAGTTGCGTCGGCCTCTGGACCGGTTAAGTAATTAACGGCGTAGATCCCAGGGGGCTATCCTTACAGGCAACATCTATCCCCGTGATTTAAAAAGGCATGGCTGAGTTTATTGCCCAGTGCCTGAGGCGCTCCCTTAAGGGGGAATGCCGATGGTATCTACGCATTTTTTGCACCCACCATTCCATGAGCTTCGGTTCGTGGGTGGTCCCACATTAAAAAGGCCTTGTGTCACACCCGCATACGTGGGATGCGAGATAAATAACTTCGGCTAGGGCTGTTGAATACATCGAATGTACCTCTGCAAAGGGGAAAATCACCCCAATGGAGCCACCTGTTGGCCGTGGGTGACGACCTGCGATGCTTAAGGACGGAATCCTGGTAGCTGAGTAGTCCATAACATGCAACATTCCACTTTGACCCTTATTTAGGCTATAAAGGCGGTTTTAGAGGCCCCTTCTGATCAATCGGCCGTTCACACCAAATCCTTGCACCTATATGATTGTCCCAACCCTACTGTCCTTATAGCAAAACCGAAATTCTTTTTATTATATATGTGCTAGAAGGCAGTGGTTGAGGGTCTTAGTTTCCTGGGTATGACGTTAAACTGCATCTAGTGTTGGGGTTCCAATTCTGGAATTCTGGAGAGTGTGGAGTAGCCTTTCATCGCCATTGCTCCCAGATCCACTCTGACCTGGAGTGGTAGTACCTGTTATGCTCCCACCTAAGGGTTGAATAGAAAAAACGAGTTTTAAAAAATTGTGTTTAAGTTGTTTTTTTTTTAAAATTAAATACCCATCTAAATGAATAAAAACAAAACATCTTTGGCATAAAATAACCCAACAAGGCTTGACATGCTATTTCTCTGAATGTTTGAGATGAGGCTTGTAGATTAGTATTATCTGCGTTATTCGGACTAGGTTCGAGAAGGTTCCCGAGTCCGACAAGAAATACCTGAAGAAGACCGGAGGACATATCGGCCGAAACGTTGTACAAATAACAATTAAGATGGGGACAATAGTCCGAATAACGCAGATAATACTAAGGCTTGACCTGCCGTAAAACGCAACCAGCCATATTCCAACTGATCCAAGTTGTGTCATCGATCCGTGTACGAATATTTCGCTGCACGTGCTTGCCGTACATATTTACGATGTTGGAGAAACATATGTCCCCCAACTTTTATAAATATGTACGCATGATTTTATTTGTATGTTTCGTATGTAATCATGTTTATCAGTGTATGTATCTTGTCAAAACTTGTTTAAACTCATTCGTAAATCAGCACTTTGAATGCTTTCTCACTTATTACGTCATGATTATCACTAGGGCATCCCATCGTGGTGTAATGGTTAGCAAGCTAGTCTCGCAGATCCTATTACTATTAAATACCGAGTTCGGTTCTCGCTGGATGCTCAATACTAGAGACCTTGTGTCACATCCTACCTGTGACCAAACGGCTTGGATAAATACATACGCCGTGATTATCACTTTAACTTGAATCGACAAAAATATTCTTAGGGGCTGAAACGGGGGAAATTTCATTCAACGTTATTATCATTTCACTCCTTGTGAGTTTTTCACACCAGCGTTAGCTGATGGTCTTTCATTGGAGTCTGAGTGACAAGTCTCCACAGGTCTCCAGGATTCTTCTGAGTATTCTAGCCGATTTCAACAATGCTGTTGTGTGGATGGTCTCAATTCTTTCTTTGATTTCCCGTTCTTCTAGGTTTTTTTTCTAAGTTTTTTTGGGATCGTTCCAAGTGCACCAACTTCAATTGGTATCACTTTCACCCTCATATTCCACAGCTTTTTCAATTATCTTTTCGTTTTCTTTCATCCTCACCCTGAAAAAAACTCTACCAGTTGACAAGTTCTCTTTTTCTTGTTAACCAATACTAGGTCTGGTCTTCTAGCCGGGAAACTCTGTTTCTTTATATCAATTATGTAAGTGCGGTCGGATAAAACATTGATTTTTTTCACTCTGTGCCTCATACGGTAATATAAAAGAAAAGTAAGAAATTCACGAATTATGTAACGGTTCAACAAAAGCCAACAACCCTAAATAGTTTCAATATTGACTTTTTTTTTGTAATGTTACATCAAGACATTAACTGAAGCACTTAAGATTTTTGTCAGTTATTTCTTCTCTGTAAATATAGTGAAGCGATTGTGGCGATAAGGATTTCTTTTTAAAATTCGTCTGCTTAACGTGTGTGTGTATGTGTGTGTGTGTGTGTGTGTGTGTAAAAAGAAATCCCCTTGGGGTAAGGCGATATCGTTATTAGCTTTATCTTAGCAGTTTAAGGTTTTAATATACAACTGAGTTGGCTCAAGCATTTCCGCTAAGCCGAGGTCTCTAGGCAGATAATGTGCACACCATGACACCGTCAAAACACAACGTATCAAACATTTCGGAACACCTGCATCAACCCCCTACCATCTAAATAACTTACAGGAATTTATGACAAGATCTTTCGGGGGAGAAATAATAACTAAAACAGATTTTACGCATATTTCTGTTGAGTGATAAAACAATTTAGATTTACATTACAACCAAGAATAATCATTTTTAATGTGAGTTTGGTTTTGTTTTGTTTTACGGCATATCAACCTCAGTGGGTCATTTAATGCCGATAAAGTTTTTAAATGAATCAATTCTTAATGGATAATACATTTTTTTTATAAATACATTTTTCTATTTAACCCATAGATGGGACCCTAACAGGTACTACCACTCCGTGTCAGAGTGGACCAAGGAGCAATGGTGATGAAGGGGTGCTCCACATTCCCCAAACCTCCAAACTGGAACCTCACCATCAGATAGAGTTTAACGTCATTTCCAGGACATGTAGACCCTCAGTCACCGCCTTCTAGCACCCATATGATAAAATGGGGTTGGGGCTTGCCATAAGAGCAATAGGGTTGGGAAAATCATATAGGTGCTAGGGCTTGACGTGACCAGCCGATTGATCGGAGGGGGCCTCTCCGACCGCCCGTCTAGCCCAAGATAGGACCAAAGTGGAGTATTGCAAGTCATGGACTGCTCATCCAACTGGGTTCTATCCTTAAGCATCACGGATGGCCCCACTGGGTGAGTCTTACCCCTCTGCACAGGTGCAGTCGGTGCATTCTAACGCCCCAGCCGACAGGGTGGGTGTTTTAGTATGGTTTCAGTTAAAACTGTTTCAATATCTGCAATGTACTTCCTAAATTCTGGCTTTTGTAAACTCTGGGAGTTATAGGAAATTGGAGGGGGTTAGCAAGAAATAAAAACCAAAACAGATTTTACACATATTCCTGTTGAGTGATGAAGCAATCTTGTTTACATTACAACTAAGTTATTTACCACGCATCCCACTTATGCGGTTCAGACACAATGCCCCATTAATGTGATACCACCCACGAACCGAAGCTCATAAATATCTCCTAAGAAACACCCACATGAAAGATGGAGCTCGTTGAGTAATGGTCATCTTCGTTGGAAATGGACTTGGCAGACCGAGTTCAAATCTTGGACGAAGCTGTTTGCCTTTCACATAGCGCTAATATCTACGGAAAAGTATATCCAATTATTCTGCCTCCAGCTATAGATAAATAGTAGGGCAGACTGAACTCTTTAACTTTGGTATGGCAACCAGTTTCGGGGATGAATAACTCTGAAGTCAAACCTGTTAAATTCCATATAAAATAATTGACCCAGTTTCGTATCTTGCTCGTGCGAAGGGGTTGATAAATACATAAGTAAAAATGTAAATATGAACGAATAATTAACACAATTCCCTAACTGTTACACATAAAATAACCCTAGACAGGTTGATATATCGTTAGAATCAACCAATCAACCATAAGACGAGCTGGTGTTGCTGAAGTCACTAGAAAAATAAAAACATTTATTTCATTTGAAACTATAAACGAGACTCAAAATGCATGCACACTTTGGATAGGAATTACTACTGTGTTACCTAATCCGAAAAGCATGTGTGCATGTTGCTTTTTTATAACTTTTAAAGCTTTGAGAATTAAATTTCATTACCAGTATAAATTCAGTTCAAATTTCATGTTTCAAACGCAAGTCTTATATCACGTATCTTTAAAGGGAGTTTTAATCGCCAAATAAAAACGATGTCAGTGCTATGATCTGGGAGACGTTTGTAGCCGACATAGAGGTAATATGGTCAAAAAAAAAAACTAACCATAACGTATTACTTCACCATCAAGAAATAAATTCATTTTTTGGAATAGATTGTTTTTCTACTTACACACACACACACACACACGCATACAACACCTGTCGACTCACTCAACACCGATCGTTATGTGTGCCAGATATCGTAAGTTGTGCAAGACTTTGGCATGATTGAAAAGTTATGAACGAGCTCACAAACGGAAAATGAATGAAGGAATGGCAGGCGATCAATAGTGTGTGTGTGTGTGTGTGTGTGTGTGTGTAAACAAAATAAGAGTAGATTATGGACTCGAATAAATGAATAAAATTATTTAAGTTCATTTTTAGAGATTAATAAATAAAGACACGACGAATGTACAAAAAAAACAAAAGAAAAAACAAAGAAAAAAAAACTTTCCTTACAAATCTTGATGAGTGTAAAAAAATTAACTTTATTATCATTAATAGATTTTTATTGTATTTCTATTTGCATTTTTAACTTCATTTATTTTTTAAATCTATAATTGGATGTTATTGAAAAGCACAAAAATTATTCTGATAATGTTCTGATAAAGAATACTGCTAAATAATCAAAATATAACTGAGAACACATTTAAGTTTATTAATTCACAAATTATATATATATATATATATATATAAAGAAATAACAAAAGACTTAGAGATTTAGCGTTAAGTCTATTTCAGGGAGCCTTAGAGATTTATATATATATATATATATATATATATATATAATATATATATATATATATATATAAATGATAATAATAATATTTGTTTGAGGAAAAGAGTTAGGGATCTGCCATGGTTTCAATCCAAATGTTTTCATCAGGACCCAAACGCTAAGCTTAACTAAGTGGATATAATTCCTTAGTTAAACTAATAAATATATATATAAGAAAATAAAGCAATAGAATTATAAATGAATAACACAGTAAAACTCTATCAAAACCTGTTTTTTCTATGATTATGCAAATCAAATATCCCATGACATGTGATAAACGTCATTTCTTAGTAGATATAAAGCACACTGAACGATGACCACGTATATAAACAATTCAACATTATCTAGGCCGTTTTAATGTTAGCATGGGTGCGGAAATTCACATTTATATATATATATATATATATATTTACCTACCCTTCCGCACGAGCAGGATGCGACACAAGATCAATTTCTTAAGCGGGTTCAACAGGTTTTGAATTTAGAGTTTTCCTTTCTCCTAGACCGGTTGCCTAACCAAGGTTAAAGAGCCCAGTCTGCCCTACTATTTATCCATAGCTGGAGGGACAGTAGGATTCATATCTTTCCCAAGGATATTAGCACTAAGTGAAATACAATTACCACAGCCAGGATTTGAACTCGGTGCGACGAGTCCATTTTCCATGATTTTAACCATTACACCACGCGCTTCCATCACATTTATTTATATAGGTTCGTTTAATTCAAAACAGTTGTTTTCAATGTAATGTAATAGTTATATTAATGTGCATTTTATTTCTAAAAATTGGCGTAAGCCCTGTCGGCTGAGGCTTTAGAATATACCGACTGTAGCTCTGCAGAGGCTAAGACTGCCCCCAATTGGGCTACCTGTTGGCAGACGATAGGGACCTTGGATGCTTAAAGATGGGACCCTGGTGGCTGAGCAGTCCATGACATGTAACACACCACTTTGGACCTTACTTCAATCAATTGACTGACCACGTCAAGCTTTAGCACTTATATGATAGTCCCAAGCGCGTGGTCTAATGGTTAGAGTCGTAGGAAATGGACTCGTCAACGCGAGTTCAATTCCTGGACGAAACTGTTGGCATTTTAGATAGCGCTAGTACCCTTGGGAAAGGTATGAATCCAATTCTCCCTTCAGCTATGGGTAAATAGCAGGGCAGACTGGGTTCTTTAACCATGGCTAGGTAACCAGTCTAGGAGAAGGAAAACTCTTAATTCAGACCTGTTAAACTCCGCTTAAGAAATTGACTGTGTCGTATCCTGCTCGTGTGGATATATATATATGATTGTCCCAATACTCTTGACCTTCTGGTAAGCCCTAACCCTTTTTAACATATGTGCTAGAAGGCGGTGGCTGAGGATATTATTGTCCTGGGCATGACGTTAAACTGCATCAAGTGGTGAAGTTCCAATGCTGGAACTCTGAGGAATGTGGAGTACCCCTTTATCGCCATCATTCCCAGGTCCACCCCGATCCGTAATGGTAGTATCGGTTAGTGTCGCATCTAATGGTTAAATAGAAGAAAAAAAAGTTTCAAAAAGTGTTTAAAAATGAGTTTTTAAAAAAATTGAACACCAATCAAGCATAACTAGAACAAAACCTCTACGGCATAAAATAACCCAGCAAGGTTTGACATGCCGTAAAATCCAACTAACCAAACCAAACCAAAAACTAAGGACGTCGCAAGTAACTGCACAGCATTGTCTCTAACAGTAAATGCTTAAGAATGCGTAAGAGCATACAGAGGATGAAATAAGATGACAATGAATAAAAAGCGACCCCCGAGATTAACACAAAGAAATAGACGAAAGAAAACATCTTATTCAATGAAAATGTTGTTCTAGCGTTCTTGAAAGCTGAGATGAAAAATCGAACGACAGACATTACAAGATGGCCGCACCTTGAGTAACAAGAAGAATGAGAACTTCGAAAGGGCAAAGAAAATATTTAAAAAGAACGAAATAAAAACAACTTTTGAAACAGGTATTTTGTGAACACGGTGCATCAGCACGTTGTTAATGTCTGTCCTTTTGATAAATGAGATGCCGGCTTCTGTGTCAGTAATAGGCTTAGAAAACGGAATTCTTGGCTCTTTTACACCTAGAGTTTAATCTCGTGAGGTTGACCGGGGAGTAGGAATTTTTAAAGCTTCTTTTTATTTTGGTATTGTTAGCCTTCTCACTCCAGCATATTTTTTTTACTTTCTTCCTTTTTCATTCTTATATATATATATATATTATATATATATATATATATTATATATATATATATGTGTGTGTGTGTGTTTCTTTGCTAATTTTTATTTTTATTTTATTTTTTAATGATATCTCCTATAATTATTGCTTGTAAGAAATGTAGATGCTTAAAAAAATCAATGGTTCTTTCAATTTTCTTTGTGTGTATTTTTTTTATTTTCTAGGTTCGTATCACGTATATAATGTTTACGTTGATTATTCTCTTCCAATTTCGTTTTATTGTGTGGGTTTAGTTTCTTTGTACTCTCTATGTACCCTAACATCTCATGAACATATGAGAAATGTTTAGACTCGTTTTGGCACGAAAATCTCCTTCTGAAAAAAAATGAAGCTATAAATCTGTACATACATATAAACACACATACACACACACGTGTGTGTATGTATTATACATATATATATATATATATATATATATATATAATATGCATGAATGTCTTTGTGCATTATCTTATTCAGTTGACTATTTATTACATGAGGTAAAAAAATATATGAACCACAAATGCACATATATTTACACACATACAGTGAATACTAAAAGAAAATTATCTCTCCTGTTTATGTCGGTTTCATTATTTTGTTTCATGTATTTTTAACACGTGAAACTTTAAGTAATGAAGAATTTTGGTTGGTTATTTTGTTTTAATGGCAGATCAATCCTGATGGGTGATCTTGTCTAAATATATATATATATATATATATATATATATATTATAATTACATACAGAGGTGGATTAGCAGGTGAATTTGTATTAGGATGATTCTAACAGAGCTATATAATTGGTAAAGAAAAAGAAGGCTTAAAAATCGGCCATTCTGCGGTTATAAATCTATTTATACCCACAGGTGTTTGTGTATATATACACAGGTACCTGTAGGTAGAAATAGATCTATAACCTCAAAATGGCTGATTTTTAAGCCATTTTCTTTGCATAACATACAAGGTGTGTCAAAAAATATCGAAA
>CM042141.1:64814724-64817224 GCA_023376005.1 Doryteuthis pealeii | reverse complement strand
AGTGAGTTCAATCCGAAATCTACGAATGAGGGCATGGCGTTGTGGCTAAAGCACTCGACTGCAACATCGTAGTAAGTGCGTTCAATCTCCAGTCCCGCTATGACGATCACTTTCGGACTAATATCATTCGGAGAAGTATTAACCCCCGTATTCCCCTCCAACTATGAGTTAAATGATACCACTACCGTTCTTCTACACGAATGGATTTGGCATTAAATAACCCGCGAAGATTGATATGCCATTAAAAAAAAACAACCAATCAACCAACCGAATTTGATTTTTTTTTTTATACACGTGGCCTAGGGAAATTTTCATTATCATCATGTCACGCTGAAAACACACATCCCCTGACTCTCGCTCACCACACGTCCCTATCGGTTCCAGTATCCGCACAGATCAATATACATATCTACCAACCCCTCCGCAATATAATCAATATCAGTATGTCTTTGCTAGTAGGTCCACTCTAGTGTGTCCATGTGTCCACAGGAGAACGTATTTTTTATTATAAGTAGAATAAAACAAATTAAATAAATTCAGAAAAAAATTTCTTACTAAACATTATATATATATATATTTACCAACCCCTCCGCACGAGCAGGATGTGACACAAGGTCAATTTCTTAAGCGGAGTTTAACATGGTTTAAATTCAGAGTTTTACTTCTCCTAGACCGGTTGCCTAACCAAGGTTAAAGAGCCTAGTCTGCCCTACTATTTATCCATAGCTGGAGGGAAAGTAGGATTCATACATTTCCCAAGGGTATTAGCGTTAAGTGAAATGGAATTACCACGTCCAGGATTTGAACTCGGGGCGATGAGTCCATTTCCCATTACGTTAAACATTACACCACGCGTACATATATATATATATATATATATATATATATATATATATATATATATATATATATATATATATATATATATATATATATATATATATATATATATATATATATATATATATATATATATATATGTGTGTGTGTGTAATGTTGACAAAAATGCGATCTCTAAGGTATATCCAATCATACATATCTTAATGCATATAAAAAATAAATTGGCGTATATAGGTGTATACACGTATGCGAATTTTATTCATCGTAAACAACTAAAAAGCTTTTTTAAAAAAATATAATGATAAAGACTTCATTTCTTTTCTCTTTTATCAGTAAAAATATCAGAATTACAATATTGGGTCGTCTCGCCCCTGGGCATTCTTGTATAATTTATAGTGTTTATCATATCTTTAATTGTAAACATTTTTGATATTCTGATTCATATCGCAGATATAAGCACACACACACACACACACGTGTGTGTGTATTCATTATTGAATTCATGCACGCATATATATGTATATATATATTCATTATTACATTCATGCACGCATATATATGTATACATATATTAATCATTACATACATGCGCACACACACACATATATACATTTGTGATGAATATTTGAGAAACATTTTGGTTGTCTTGGAAGTATGGAAAAATACATGTTATGTAGTTAAAATAAGATAAAAATCTTAGTGATGACTATTGTGTTCTTAATCATATTATTTTTATTATATTTCGGGGTACCTTCCCCTTTGTCAAACTGTAGTCTAATGATGAAAAAAATAGCAATTATTTCATTGAGATGTATTTATGAACATAATATAGAGATTGTCTGTAACCGAAACTATATCACTGCTCAAGTCGCAATTCCCTTAATTATATACGTCACATTCTCCATGATTTTATTTTTATTTTTATTTGAACATTAATTATTAATTAAATTGTTTTACATTATCAATACTGTTGACCATATCTGCATACTTATACCATGCAATTGTATTTATATATACAACAAAATAGCGGTTTATCGCTTGAACGAGAAGACTAATTGGTATTATTGGTATTAAAACTTTTGATTTTGATAAATATGTGCTTAGTATTATTGATTTCTAATTGTTTGGTATTATCTTCTTGAATATGAGCAACAATCTCGGGGATAAATCTTAAAAGAAATCCATTAACAAGAAGAAATAACTGTAATTTTATTCTTCCGATTTTAACTAAGCAGTTAAATTAGGAAAACTTAGCAATGAAATACGGGCTTTTCAGTTATTCTATTTTTCGATTATACCCCCTTCTGTTTCAAATCTTTTTATCTGCATTCTTATTTAGTTTCATTAGCCTATCTAATTTACTATAATATTTTATTACATTAAAACTTAAACACTTGCACCCGGAGGTTGCATATATTTGCTTATATATATATATATATATATATATATATATATATATATATATATATATAGATTTTGGTGTTTTTTTTTTTATTTTATTTTTTTAGAAGCATTGTTGAATAAAGTATATATTATTATTTATATTTTTGCTTGAAGCAATTACAATGCGTATATCGCATAAAATTCGATAATTATAGAAGATAATAATGACAAGTGAATTTCGGTAAAGAATTATTCGGTGTGTAGAACATCGTACAGA
>CM042141.1:64749724-64809724 GCA_023376005.1 Doryteuthis pealeii | reverse complement strand
CGAATTAATTTCGGATTCTAGGGTCATCACTGTATATATCATTTCAAAGGGATATAATCAACTTAGATATTTGACAATGATATGTGTAGGGACCGAGGTTGTTTGGTGAATGTGTGGTTGATGATTGAAGAAGATCCGAGTTATGGGTCCCCACAATTTAGATGTATAAGACTACGGAAATGTAGTTTCCATAGGTAACAAAAGAAGAAGACAAAATTGATAAAGGAAACAAATTTATATACATTAATTTACAATTGGTATATTCAATTGTTCTTTCAGCGGTGTTGCAGACTGTATGTGTCTGTACATAGTCGTGTGTGACATGTATTGTTTATATTTGTGCGATTGTAGCAGTTTTGCCTGAAATTTGTTGTTGTTGAGCGAGATAGAGAAAATTGGAAACGAAAATACGAGACCAGCTGATATATCATTTTGTGTCTTCGGGCAACAACTTCTCCCCATTGTGTCGATGTTGGGGGAGAACTTTCGCTCCTACTGTCGAGTTAGGAGCATCAGCTCCAACTCTGTCAAGTCGGGAAGAGCGTAAGCTCCACTCTCTGTCAGTCGTTTTTCAGCTGTATGGGCCGTTTTATAATGTTCTTATTGTCATTGTTTACGTGATCATTAAGCTAAAATATTCCTCAAATATCAGGTGATTTGAAATGATGCAATATCGAATGATTTTGGTACATTCCGATGGCGTACATATTTTTCCATGGAATTTAAACCATTGTTTCTATTGTTTCTAAAATATTTCTAAACTAATATTCATTCGATTCTCTTTTGTTTACCTAATTCTAATTGTAAAATTAGTTATTTAAGAAAACTTAATTATTTTAACTAGCAAATATATGCACCCTCCGGGTGCAAGTATTTAAGTTTTAATATAATAAAATATCATAAAAGAATTCAAATAAAAATATTTGGAACAGAGGGGGTATAATCGGAAAATAGAACAACTTTGAAACTAACTCTTCCATCATTTTCCATTACTCCCGTCTTTCAGAGGTAAATTTCCCTAATTTAACTATTTAGTTAAAATAGGAAGTAAAGAATAAAATTACAGTTATTTCTTTATGTTAATAGATTTCTGTTAAGATTTATCCCCGAGATTTTTGCTCATATTTATTAAGATAAAACCAAACAATTAGAAATCAATAATACTAAGCACATATTTATTAAAATCAAATTTTTTAAGACAATATGCAAATTAGCCTTCCCATTCACACTGTAAACCGCTATTTCGTTGAATATATAAAATATAATGCATGTTATTAGTATGTAGATATGTTAACAGTCTTAATGATGTAAAACAAGTTTACTAATAATGAGTTTAAATAAAAAATAAAATCATGGAGAATGTGTGTAAATAACAAAGGGAATTGTGACTTGTGTTGTAGTATAGTTTTGGTTACAGACAAACCCACAATCTCCATTATAATAAGATTTGGTCAATTCCACATGCCGTAAAAATATAGGGGCCAATCCCTATATATGCATTGTCAAACATCTAAGTTGATTATCTCCCCTTGCAATTATATATACACGTACACTAAGATTATTCTTCACACACAGAAAAAGTCGTAGTCTTTTTTAAGGATCCGTACGTCTTTTTTTCTAAGCTTCTATATTCATTCATTTCCTGTGGAGACTTGAGTATAATGATTGGCTTAAGCACTCAATAATCGATTCATTTGTTGTAAATTGTTATATGTAATCTTAGAATTATATACTCCTAAATCTTTGTAAGTAATTCTCTTTTTTACTTTTACTTTTTTATCAATAATAACTAAATTACTTTGTACGTTAATGCGTAGGTAGTACTAATAAGAACGAAAAAGAAAAGAAAATTGAAAGATTCAAAATTGATACCTTAATGAGAAAAGATATAAGTTTAATTATTAATTACTTTTCATCATTTTCTCTTATTAAGTCGCTATTGATTTTGATCAATTTTTTTTTTTTTTTAGTTATATCGAATCTTTAATAATGAGAATATTTTAGATGCGTAATTAAAGATGAAAATTTCAATCACTCTTCTTTTCAACTATAATTATGATGATCGATTTTATGTCTGGTCAACCTCGCGTATAAGTTCGATCTTCATCATTTGACGATCCAGCCTTGGACAAATTAGTTTAAACAAATCAGATGTTTTTGCCTCAGTTAAACAAAAAGTTTCTTAGATAATTGGGTAGATAAAATTTCCTATACTTTTACTCTTATTCAGAATTTACCAAATTTGTCCATAATTATTGACTGTCTCACCAAATGATTAATCAGCTTGCTCCCAAGCTGAAAAGGAAAAGAAAATAATTGTATATTATCAAGGTGCTCGTGGTGTAATGGTTATCGTTGTGGAAAATGACACGGTGACACAAGTTCAAATCCTGGACGTTATATTTCACATAAGGCTAATACCTTTAGTATTAAAAGTATGAATCCAATTATTAAAAAGTATAAATCCATTTATTTTCCCTCTAATCAATGGGTAAATAGTAGGACAGACTGGGCTTTTTAAGCTTGGTGCGGCAACTGATCTAGAAAAAATGCTCTGAATTCAAACTCCGCTTAAATATTGACCTTGTGTCACATCCTGCTCATGCGGAAGGGTTGGTAAAAACAAATATAGATAAAATATTGTTATGTAATTCATCCAATAGTTTAATTTTTCATTAATGTAACATAGCAGGGATGGGTGACCCAACTTGCATAATATAAGAGTCATAAATGTTAAAGCTAAACCCTATAACTGTGCAAATTATTAGCTAGGAATACTTGATATCATATAACTCTGTGCAACTTGTTAAGTGTTTAAATGTGACGATAAGGATTTGATAAGACAAACTTTCTATCAATCAGAACTTTGCAAAATGTATCTATTTACAGAATCCCCTAATCCACGAGCAGGGTGTGACACAAGGTCACTTTCTAAGTGGAGTGAAGCTGGTTTAAATCCAGAATTATCCTTCTCCTGGACAGGTTGCTTTACCAAGGTTAAAGAAGTAAATGACTAAATATTTATCCATAGCTAGACGAGGAATAGCTGATGGATTCATGCCTTCCCCAGGGGCATTAGCGTTAGGTGAAACGCAAACAGCCTAGTCCACAATTTGCACTCGTGTTACCAATTCTATTTCCTACGACAATAACCGTTACGCTATTTTCGAAAATTCTTACATTTTGAAATTCTTGAGGTGCTCAAGATTTTCAAAATGTAAGAATTTTTCGAAAATACAAAACCACAAAACCTTTTTAATTCTTTACAACGTAAAACATATTCACTTGTTTATAAAACCTATTAGTGTTCAACAACTTTTTTTTTTAATTAAGACTATTACGTTCTTAAAATATAAAAAAGATAAGAATTTCAATGGATGTAAATATTCAAAGTTTTAAAAATAATCTAATTAAACAGAAAGCCAATTGACAACGTTTAATCACACCACTGAGACCAATCCCGTTTTTGTGACAATTTTCGGAATTAAATCAAACCCTATCTTTTCAGTAAGACCAAGAAGATCATTATTGTCTCGTTTAAAGGACACCGAAGTCGGTGGCCTGAATTAGGAATGAAAATTTACTAGCAATTCAGTAAGAATGTCTCCATTGAAAACGTCGTCTTTATCTAATATGGTTGCAGCTGCAAAAAAGATCGGAATAGCAGCTGTGTGACTGGAAGACTGTGACAAGGGAAAAGATTAAGATATGAAAACTAAGAAGACGACAAAAGTTAAGAGAAAAAAAGGTCGATGACGAAGTAAAATGGTACATTGAATTACGAGTATCCCAACTTACGAAATTTTCGAGTTACGAGCTATCACGTGTTTGATTTTTGCTTTTTTGTTGAAAGCTGAAATTTGAGGTACGAGCGAGCTTCAGGTTATGCTTATCTTAATAAGTTCACTAAAAACATTTAAGTGTCCAAATTTGTTACGCCAAAGAAAAATATTATTCATAAAAATAAATAAATAAATAATAAATAAACTTTAAAACATTTTACAGCACATAATTCTTTACATTATATTTTATTATATTTTTTTTACAATACAGTGCTATTTTCATATTTAAAAAAAAAAACACACCAAAAAGGGTGTTTTTTGTTTTTTCAGTTTATTTCAATGGAGAAAATTGATTTGATATACGAGTAAAATGAGTTACGAGTGAATTGAATTAAATTCCTAAGTTAAGATACCACTGCACATTTGTTTTCCAAATATCTTCTGGCTTCCTTCCAGATTGAATATTCAGCAATAAAACTTTAACTTTTAGCTGCTTTTTTAACGTCTATGCATTAATTATATTATGGACTCTCGTCGATTTTCGACGCATGAGGTTCACACACACAATGAACACCCACACAGTGATTTGTTATAGAGGCGAAGCTTGGAGTAATTTGGTGTAATGATCAGCAAGCTAGTCTTGCCGATCAATGATTAAATAGCGAGTTCGATGCTCGCTGGATGCCCCACACTTGGCACCTTGTGTCACATCCTATCCGTGGCGAACGGATTAATGGCATTTCAGTTTATTTCAATGGGGAAAATTGATTTGATATACGAGAAAATTGAGTTACGAGCTGAATGAATTAATCTCGTAAGTCAAGGTACTACTGTAAATGTGATTGGAAAAGAAAAAACTTTTGGATTAGAGATGAAATGAGAATAGAATGTAAACTTATTGAAATGTATAAATGATCTATATTTTCCCATTAATACTTATTTTAGATTTTAAAAAAGTTCCCGGATGTAGTATAATAGCAGTATTAACACTAAGTTACTTTTCAGTAAGTAGCGTGAATATGAGTTTCCCTGCCTCACAAAAGCTAAGCTCTTATATACTATTGGAGGAGGTAAATTGTATCGTTTAGTGCTTCCTGTAGAAGTCCCCATTACTTAATGGGACAGTCTATTTCTACTCTACACTGAACCGTAAAGGGGTTAATGTAATTCATAAGCAATGGATGAGAGCCACAAATGCGACTGCATTCCAAACATTTTCTTTTATATATTAAGGCCGTAGTTGCAAAAGTGAGCTTAATTGTAAACGGCGAGCCGAGTTCAAATCTCGGACGAGGCTGTTTACATTTCCCTTAGTGCTAATCAGCTTGTAAAAACTATGAAAATACCTCCTCCCCCAGTCAGATTATAGGTAAAAACCAGAATTCCAAACCTATAGTGATGCCAATCTCCTGGAATAATCACGAAGAACCTGGAAAAGAGACCGTGAACTGGAATTTTGAAGAACTGAGACAGTCCAATTTCTTTAGTATGTATCTTGAAGTATCTATAGTATAGAACAGAAATGGGTAGAAAAATAACTGTATAGATTCTATATAGTATTTTTATACCCCATAAATACCAGAATGGGTAGAAAAATAACTGTATAGATTCTATATAGTTATTTTTTTATACCAGAAATGGGTAGAAAAATAACTGTATAGATTCTATATAGTTATTTTTTATACCCAGAAATGGGTAGAAAAATAACTGTATAGATTCTATACAGTTATTTTTTATACCCATTTCTGTTTTCTATATTTTATTTGTTATTTTCCTGTTTGTTCGTAAGTTATTTTTGTTTGTTTGTTTTGTTTTATGGCATATCAACCACAGTGATTTAATGCCAACTAAGTTTTGAAATAAATTAATTCTTAATGGATACTCAATTTATTTTTATAAACACATTTTTCTATTTAACCCATAGATGGTACCCTAACAGATACTACCACTCCGGGTCAGAATGGACCAGGGAGTAATAGTGATGAAGGGGTACTCAACATTCTCCAGACTTCCAGAATTGGAACCTCACCATCAAATAGTTTAACGTCATACCCAGGACATTATTTTTGTTGATAATACTGTTATTGGATGCTGTAATTAACTTCTCTTTGCTCTTATTTCCTCGAGTCCTTGAATTGCTGGATCTACACAATCTTCAATGCTGTAGAGACCTATTCCGCCTTTTCTGATCACATAATCTGTCATCTATTGAATAGATGGCCTTATTCATCGTCATCAATTTCCTTTTTCTGTGGTTTAAATTTCCAACCTCCCCTCTTGCAAGGGTAAATTCTCATGTATTTATTTTAGATGTTGCCTTGCATTGTCTTCAATTTCCTTATTCTATGCTCCATTTCCCTGAGATCCTCTCTTGTCCATTTTAGGAAGGGTCCAGAGTATCTTACAAGAGAGACTGCCCAATATTCATTCCTTCGATTTAATTTCTGCTGCGGAGTTTGATTTCAAGAAGTTTTCTTGTTCTTTTAATCTATTTCATTTTTACCTTTTATTTCATCTCCGTTTGCTTGATGGTATTCCCAGGTATTTGTAGTTTTCCTTTTTGTCCATGTATTCTGATACTTTCCTGATGTTTTATTCCTCCAGTTGTTTTCCTGTTCTCGTTTTGTTTTTCATTATGAGCATGGCACATTTTCAATCTTCAAAATTCAATTCCAATTTCTTAGCTGTACAAAGTGTGTCAAAAAAGTATCGAGATTCAAGATGCATTTACAAAGATAGAAATGAAGAATGAAGGGGACATCATTTTTTTTTCAGAATACAAGGTGTGTCAAAAAGTACCAAAATCTCGATAATTTTTGACACACATTGTAGATTGATATCAAGGTTATGAAAAATAAATTGTTTTTAAGCATGAAAGCTGACTTACCGGTGTCGTTTGGATTGATAGTGTAGCTAATACTCGTTTTAAGGAGATTCATTTAGTAACTGTCAGTTGTTGGCGTTCGGTTTAGAAAATGTGGTAACTAATTATGACTTGATATAAAAAAAAAGATTCGAAGTTAATTGAAAGGACATGCTACACAGAAAAAATATAATAAGAAAGCGGAAAGATAGAGGGGGTGAACAGAATCGAAGAGATAACACTAATATGTTTCAAACGAACATAATGAAAAGATGGAAAAAAGAGTGAGGGAGATATAATGAAGATTATTATACTTTTTACATACTGATATATTTTGAAATAGCTCTTGAGTAAAGATATCAAAAGTTGTAATGATTAAATTATCATATTGTGGTATGTCCACAGGTCCTGCTAGTAGTTATTATTATTATTATTATTCGCGGGACCTGTGGATATGCCACAGTATGATAATTCATTTATTATAATGTTTTATATTTAAGAGCTATTGCTTTTCATTATGTTCGATTGAAACCGATTAGCGTTATCGCTCCCTATTTCTTCCTTTCTTCTTATATTTTTTCTGTGTAGAATTTTCTTTTTCTTCTCTTTCTTTCTTTATAATAAAAATGGAATGATCTTTTATTTAACTGAGGTGATGACGCTCATAATTCCATAAGAAATAAGAATTCGGCGATTAAGCAACACCAGATAATCAGGGGTTTTGCATTTCATTTTGGACAGTCTTATTTTTAATCAGGGGGTGTTGCAAGATGATAACGGTCGGAACATTAAAAAAAACAAGCGTATTAATATACGTAGCTGGTGGTTTACTGGAGGCTGAGTGACAGCAAGTCTCCTCCGGTCACCAGGACTCGTTTGAGTATTCTAGCCGATCTTAACAGTGCTGTTGTTTGGATGGTCTCAATTCTTCCTCTGATTTCTATTATTATTATTATTTGCTCCTTTTGAGTTTTCACATCAGCATTAGCTGATGGTCTTTCACTGGAGTCTGAGTGACAGCAAGTCTCCTCAGGTCTCCAGGACTCTTCTGAGTATTCTGGCAGATTGCAGCAGTGCAGTATTCTGAATGGTTTCAATCCTTCCTCTGATTTCCAAACATTCCAGACCCTTTTCCAATCCTTTTGGGACTGTTCCAAGTGCACCAACTACAATTGGTATCACCTTCACTTTCATATTCCATAACTTTTTTAGTTCTCTGGCAAGGTCCAGATATTTGTCTATTTTTTCATTTTCCTTCAGCTTCACCCTGTGATCTGCTGACACTGCAAAATCCACCAGTTGACAAGTTCTTTCTTTTTGGTTTATCAACACTAGTCTGGTCTCTTACTGGATAAGGTGATCCGTTTTTATTTCAAGGTCCAGAGAATTTTATGCGTTTCGTTCTCAAGAACAGTTTCTGGTTTATGCATATACCATTTTTTTGCATGGTCAAAATTAATTTTTTTGCATAATTCCCTGTGGATCACCTTCCCAACCCAGTCGTGTCTAGTTTTGTATTCTCGTTGTGCTAGTTTGCTACATTCGCAGAGTATATGGTTTACAGTCTTATCTCTATTCCCGCAAAGTCTACATTTACTATTTTGTTGGGTCCTATCGATTTTTATTATTATTATTATTATTATTATTATTATTATTAAATAAGCTTTGAAACAAAGTCTGTTAAAAGTAAATATAGCCCAATGAAATAATAAGACAGTAAACCTGTAAACTTTCACAATTCATATGTTCTGTCTTTTTTTTTTCTTTCTTTCTTTTTTTTAAACCTAATCTGATCTGTTTTAATACGGTTAGTGAATGCAATGTAAATTTTTGGACTGGATGTGTCCGGAAAATATTTTTAGATAGAAAGTTTAAAGTTCGATACTGGTTCTCACAGAAAAAAAACCCAAGGCGATTGTCATTAATAATAATAGAATAAACGAATTAGATTGCATTTGAATAAAGGATTAAAGAGATAATGGTGGGATCTTTACAGTGTTTGGAATACAACACGAAACTTAAAAACAACTGCAAAGAGTTTCGTGAACATGCAGTCCTCTAAAGCTATAAAAGACACACACACACACACACACACACACACACACATATATATATATATATATATATATATATATATATATATATTATATATCTCGAATAAAATTTTTTGGGGGGGTTCATCAACTTTTATGGATTATTTCATCCTAAAGCCATTCTTGTACAACGTGGATGGTCTTATTTTCAACCAGAGGGTGTTGCAAGATGATAAAAGTTAAACTTTTAAGGAATAAGAGTATTAATATCTAGATATAATATATATTTGATATATTTATAAGTAAAGAGTGTTCAATATCATTAATAGAGTATGTATATCTTAGATAGGTTAACAAAGACAAAGTTAACAGTACTTTGTAACTGTCAGTTACCAAATCAATTCGATAAAAAATATACCTACACTCTCACATGAAATCTACATGAAATTACTTATAAACTATATATATATATATAACCTAAAATTATCTCACATGCTCATGCAGCCCCGCCCAACGGGTGGGGATTGCTATAATTAACGGCGTCGATCCCAGGGGGCCATCCCCCCGGGCAACACCTGCCCCCTTGATTTAAAGGGGCAGGGCTGGGTTTATTGCCCAGCGCCTGAGGCGCCCCCTTGAGGGGGAATGCCGACGGGATCGACGCAATTTTTCACCTGCCATCCATGAGCTTCGGTTTGTGGGTGGTCCCACGTTAATAGGGCCTTATGCCTAACCCGTACAAGTGGGGTACGAGGTAAATACAATGTAGACCTGTTTCATCTGACGATTGCATTTTTTCATATGCTTGAACCTTTGAGATTGGGAGATGAGATAGTTTCTTCTATGCTTTATCCTATTCTGCTGATCAGTATTTAACCATTTTCTTGATTTAAGAAAAATATTCTTAAAGGGATTTGCTCATTCACTTTTTATATATATATATATATATATATATATATATATATATATATATATATATATATATATATGTAAACACGGTATGTTTGGAATGGCTTTTTTGCCGACAATTTTTGGGAGAATATACGCTTAATTGGAGTCGTACCTAATTTTGAAAATTAGTTAATTAATAATGAAAATAGGCATTCCCGCCTAATTCATTATTAATTAATTAATTTTCAAAATTAGGTACGACTCCAATTAAGCACATATTCTCCCAATATATATATATATATGTGTGTGTGTGTCTTTACCAAATTCGAACAGGAAATGACCCAAGGTCAATTTCATAAGTGGAGCTTAACAGTGTGAATTCAGAATTTTCCTTCTCCTAGACTGGTTGCCTGACTACTAACCATATCTGGACGATAGAATAATTGAATACCATGGGTATTAATGCGATGTGAAATGCTAACAGCATGGTCCAGGATTTGAATTCAGGTTGCTGTGTCCTTTTTCTACGACAATAACTATTTCCCCGCGAGTGCCTTACACAGAGAGAGACTAACAGACAGACGGACTGATTATGTTCCGAAAGGTTCAAACGGAAATGTATTAACTCTGTTTTTAAAGCAGTTTAAAGCATATCGCTATGGACTTTTGCTCACATACGTGCGCACACACACACACACACACACATATATATATATATATATATATATAATATATATATATATATATATATATATATATATATATATATATATATATAAGGGGAGATCGATTTTTCCCTTTCTTAAAATATTAAATTACATGAAACACTGAAAGTTGTGTATTGATCAGTTAAGTACTGATACCAAAAATTACATCTTGAACTTCTACCAATTTTTGAGGAAATGGCATCAAAGATCGTAGACAAAACTGCACTGAAAAATCCTCGGTTTTTCAAAATTTGGCCCAAAATTGTACAGAAAATCTAACAATTTCAGTATTAGAACCAGGGAATGCTTTCATTTTATTTTATCAAAATGAAATTAAATGACGAAATTATAACTAAAGTTCAAATTAGAAATATGCCCCCACCCCATTGCAAAACCGAGGATTTTTCAATGCCTTTTTGTCTACGATATTTGATGCAATTTCTTTAAAAAATGGTGCAAGTTCAAGATCTAATTTTTGGTATCAGTACTTAGTAGACTAATACACAAATTTCAGTGTTTCATGTAATTTGATATTTTTAAAAAGTGAAAAATCGACCTACCCTATATATATATATATACCAAACTTATTGGTAAATCCTCGCGGTGAGAAAAAAACAACAAATAGTTTGATTGTAAAAATATACTACCAAACATCAACCGGGGAGAAAATTTTTTTTGGAAAAAAGAAAAGACCAAGATAATCGTACCAACAAAGAATAATCTATTAGTACAATATTTTGGCCAAAAGAAAAAACAATTTATGAACTGAAGAGAATTAAGCGAAACTTTTAGTAGGTTAGTCTGACTCATTATATTTTTTTTATATATATATATATATATATATATATATATATATATATATATATATATATTCACGCTTCCATACACGCATAACCTACAGCTAATACTTCACTACAATTAACTGTTCCCGTTGATACTCTTTCACTAATACGCATCCTGTTGAAATAAGCACATATTCACGCTTGTCGTGGCTGTGTATTCAAAAAAGACTCCATCCACCCACCCCCACGCAACCTGAAGCAAAAGAAAAGACGTGACCGACTTTTTTTTCTTCTTATTCAGAGACTTCATTGCAATTCTTCAAAGTTCAAAAGCCCTGAATGCTAATTGTTCTCCTTATGCCTATTTCAAACGTCGCCCATTCTTGTTTGCCAAAATGGCTGATCTGTTTTTGACTTTGTGATTGTAATAGCGACCTGGTCAAAAACACATTAATACCACAAGTCTTTTAAGAAAAGAAAGAAAAGAAGAAGAAAAAAAAGGCAAAGGAAAAACGTCAGCGTTTGATAAAAGTAAGAAGGTAAATGACTGGAAAAGAGAAACGAGAGAATGATAGACGAAAACATGCTAATTGGTTTGCAAACATGGTCCGGACATTTTGATTCTATTATTTTGCTCGGTCGGTAGAGTGTTCGGCTAGAAACCACAAGGTTTCTAGTTCGATACCAGCCCTCGCCAACTCAGCGTATGAGTAGCACAGGGATCTGTGCGGTAAAGTAACGAGCTGATGGTAGGTGTGGCGCTCCACCTCAGATGCTAAAATAATCTCCTTGGTCTAGCGCTAGTGAAAAGGGGATAGACTCCCTCGCTGTCTGGCTGATACCGACATTAGGCCGCCCGACGACTTTACTTTACGTTCTTTATTTCCTATAAGTGTAACATAATCAAAGGGAAACCACTCTTGAATGATAAATTATTTATATATTTTCCCATTACACTAACCCTAACCCTAAACCCGTCTTCTTTTTTCCTAGTAGATCAATAAGTAAATAAATAATTTATAAGTCAAGTTTATGTTAGACTTATAGGAAATAATCTATAAAGTTTTAAAGTTTTACGAGGTGTCCTCGTAGCCTAGTGGTTGGTTGGTTGGGTGGGTTTTACGGCATATCAACCCCATTGAGTTATTTTATGCCGAAAATTCTTTTTGTTTTCTTCATGCTTGATGAATACTCAATGTTTTTAAACACATTTTTTCAAACTCAATTTTTTTCTAATTAATCCATAGATGGAACCCTAACAGGCACTACCACTCCGGGTCAGAGTGGACCTGGGTTTAATGGTACTCTACATTCTCATGAGCTCCAGAATTGGAACTTTACCATCCGTGGCCTAGTGGATAACATGCTGGACTGCGACAACGTAGTAAGCGAGTTCGAACACCATTCGAGTTATAACATTCACTTTGAGACTAATACCCTTTGAAAATGTATTACCCACGTCACCCACCTACCCAAGCAATGGGTTAAATAGTACCACTACTATTCTTCTACAAGACTAGGGTGCTCCCGTAGCGTTGTGGCTAACATGCTGGACTGCGACATCGTAGTAAGCGAATTCGAACTTCAATCGGGCTGTTATGTTCACTTTCGGACTAACACTCTGTGAAAGATATGAACCGCCTTATCCCTCTAGCTATGGGTTAAATAGTATCACTACTGTACTTCTACAAGGAGTGTTTTGGCATTAAATAATAATGGCACCACAAACGCCCCCCCATTTCTCTCTATCTATCTATATCTCTCTCATCTATTGTTATACTGAAGCTAAGAGAATCAACTTTTGTCTCCTAAAGGCTTTTTTACTGTTTAGTTTAATGACACGAAAATTATACTAAATTATTCCTTACTTTTAGGATTGAATTATGTTTGAAAATATCCGTTTTAATTGGTTCTAATTAGTCGTAATTTGCAATTAAGTCAAAAATTTACCAATCTCTTACTTTACTTTCTGTCTATCACTTTCTTCCCCTCTATGTATCTCTTGATTACCTCCTCGTTATATATAATGTTAGTTTCTCTGGGAGAGTAAAGAGAGAGATGAGAAAATTTGAAATGTATTACTATATTAAATTTCATAAGTAGCAGCCCGTAGCTTAAATTTGGTCAAATATTCCCTTTCTTAGAAAGCTTACAAAATGATTTTAATGTTTTGTTCAGCCGTATTTATTTTCTTTTTAAATTTTATTCGGTTTGCAAACTCACTTTTCCCTAACCTCAATTATCTACCCAGAGCTGAATGGATGACCCAACGAGTCACGTTTTCTCTCTCTCTCTCTCTCTCTCTCTCTCTCTCTCTCTCTCTCTCTCTCTCTCTGTGTAGAATAATTACAATTTTTATTTTTCATTAAGAATAATTAAAGAGCCATGTATCATGTAAAACATCCCAATTAAACGATTATGTCCAGATTTTTATAATGCTGTCAAATATCTTTGCATGATTGAATATATGAAGAGGTGCTCAAAGGTTCTAAGTCTGACCAAGTTTTGAAACAAAATCTAAAGCTCTCCCCCATTTATAACACTGTGTCAGACTTCAAATTAAGGAGCTTCGCCACGAAGTAATAGTAAACAAGTTATTCTAGCAAACTATTACTACTGCAGATGGGACTTTAACAGGTACTACTATTCCAAGTCAGAGTGGACTTGATAGTAATGGCAATGAAGGGTTGCTTTACACTCTCAAGAGCTCCAGAAGTGGGGCCTAACCACCAGATACAGTACCTAGGACACCACTTTTCTTTACCCCACTCTGTGCATGAGACATTAGGTGTATTCCAAGCCCCACTAACGGAACTATCATGGCATGGGTAAACTTGTATCTATCTTATTAATAATAGAGATTGTTTGTATTTCCGTCTGTAACAAAAACTACGTCACAGCTTACGTCACAATATTCTTATGCTATATACACCCAAAATTTGAGTAAGCAATTTTTAAAATTGTTTTTTACTCTCGTCCCTTTTTTTTTTTTTTTTACAATAACAAGAAGTTAACTAAAAAGTCTACAAATAAATAAATACCTACGATTTTGTGGAAAATTGATGTGGAAAATATTCAAAATAATTCTCTGATTATTACATGCATGCAACATTTTATTTGAGAGGGACGGGGCTCAGTTTTCATTTCAAATTGTTTTTTTGGGGGTTTTTTTGGTTTTTTTTTACTCCTTAAATAAATATGAGGATTTGTCTTACTTATGATACAAACCCTCTGACATTGAATTTTTAACTCCCTCCCTCTCAGGCAATGTCTTCAAAAATTATTTTTTACGACGCCCGGAGGGTGTTTTCTGTTGCTAGTAAATATAATGTATCTTTCCACTCACTGTATGTAGATACCCAATCTCTCTGCTGCAGACAGGTTGCAACACAAGGTCAATTTTTCAAGGAGAGTACAACCGGTTTAGCTTAGTCGGTAGAGCGTTTGGCTAGGAATAACAACTTTCCTGGTTCGACACCGAACCTCGCCAACTCAGCGAATGAGTAGCACAGGGATCTGTGCGGTAAAGTGAGGAGTTGGTGGTAGGCGTGGCGCCCCACCTCAGACGCTAAAATAATCACCTTGGTCTAGCGCTAATAAAAAGGGGATATACTCCTCGCTGTCTGGCTGATATAGACATTTGTCCGCCCCGATTACTTTTTACAGTTGATTTGTATTCAGATTTTTTTCGTTTCAGACTGGACACTCGGGTAGGTCGATTTTTCACTTTTTAAAATATCAAATATCAATCTATGCGAAAGTTGTATGTTAGTATACTGAAAACTGATACTAAAAATTAGATCTTTTACTTGCACCATTGTTTGAGGAAATTGTATAAAAGAACATCTACTAAAATGCACTAAAAATCCTTGTTTTCACAAAATTTAGCCTTTAGAAAACGAGGATTTTTAGCGCATTTTAGTAGACGATCTTTGATGCTATTTCCTCAACCAATGGTGCAAGTAAAAGATCTAAATTTTGGTATCAGTATTCAGTATACTAACATACAACTTTGATGGACGATTTGATATTTTTAAAAGGTGAAAAATCGACCTACTCTACTGGACACTGTACCAAGGTAATAAAAAAAAAACTGTCTCAAGTTTTTTGTTGTTTTCTTTATTTAAAGAATCAAAATCATTTCTAACTTGGTTGTGCCGATAACTTTTCTGCAACTCACACTTTTGTGTTGAAATCTTATCCCGTTACCTGCTTTATTTGAAGCCTTTATGAACATAAATCAAGTAAAATTAACGCATTAGCGCCTTACAGCTAACTCACTCATACTGTAAACAAGTATGGGTGCAACTTTCTTTTTTTTTTTTTTCTTTTAGTTAATTTAAAGTAGACAAACAGCATTTTTCACGAAGGTATCAAAAGATTAATTGTATGAATTCATCGGCTTATTCATTAAATATCATACCGGTTAGAAGTTTATGATTTATTTTTTATTTTTATCTAAAAATATTTTTTTTAAGTTTAACTTCGGGGAAAGATAAATCTCAGTCGTCGCCATTTGACAGGTTCTGGTTTATGAAATCCAAAAATGTTATTCAAGAGAAAGAAAAACAAATTCTTGTTTGAAATGAATATCTAAAACCTTCTAAAAAAAAATCTTTCGCTTCCGAATTTTCCAAATTTTTAGTATCTCGCAGCACTGCACTTTCCAACAGAAAACCGCTACACCCCCCCCACGCAAATTATTTTAAAACCTTTAAATTTCATTAGAATTACTAGTACAAAATTTAAAAACACCTCCGGGCGATGTAAAAATAGATTTTTGAAACATATTGCCTGAGGGGTGGGAGTTAAAAATTCAATGTCAGCGAGTTTGTACCCTAAGTAAGTAAAATCATCAAATTCATTAAAGGATTAAAAAATAAAACAAATTTGAAATGTAAACTTTAAATATGTATTAAAATAAAACAAACTATATATAGATATATAATACCGGTCATGTATTTATTAAAATTTGTTTTAAAAAACAATGAGGACTGTCTGATGCTGCATGTTCAAATTTTGAGTGTATTTATTCTATGTTATGACGTTTGGGTAATGTGACGTAAGCAGTGACGTAATTTTTGTTATAGACAAAAACCGGAAGCGAATCTCCATTATTAATAGATTTGATAATCAATATAGACTGGCAGGACCTGCAGATATACACAGTATGATAATTTAACTATTACAAGGTTTGATATGTTTACGTAAGAGTTATTGCTAAATAGTTCAATATGTAAAAAGTATGATAATCTTCATTTAACCTCCCTCACTATTATTTTTCTTTCTTTCCTTCTTGGTATCTTTTCATCATGCTCGTTTGAAACAGATTAGCGTTATTGCTTCCGCACACTCACTCATTCTCTATATCTTTTTCTTACTCTCTTTCTTTCTTTCTTATCATATTTTTCTGTGTAGTATGTCTTTTTTCTTCCCTCTCTTTCTTTATAATAAAAACGGAATGATCCATTATTTAGATGGGGTGACGACACTCATAAGAAATAATTCGGCGCAACACCAGATAATCAGGATTTACATTAACTAGTGGGCGTTGCAAGATGATAATGGTTGTACAATTAAGGAACACGAGTATTAATAAATAGATGTTATGAACTCGTTAGACCAATAGTTATGGGTATTAGTCCGAAAGTGAACATAATAGTGTGACTTGAGTTTGAACTCGCTTACTACGATGTCGCAACCCAGCACGTTAGCCATTACACCACGGGCACTCCCTCACCCAGACAGATATAATTTAAAAGGAAATGTATATTTCACTTAACAATTATAAAAGAAAATGTCACCTGGAGTGAATTATATACATAAATATATACCCCTCCACACGAGCATGCTGTGACACAAGGTCAATTTTTAAGTGTTTATTGTAAAGTTGTCGGGGTGGCCGGATTGCGAGGGAGTATATCTCTTTTTCGCTAGCGCTAGAACAGGGAGATTGGTTTTGCTGGGGTGGAGCGCTACATCTACCGTCAGCTCTCCACTTTACCGCACAGATCAGATTACCCAATCAGTGCTACTAATTCAGAGTTTTCCTTCTTCTAGGTCGGTTGCCCAACCACGGTTAAAGAGCCCACTCTTCCTTACTCTCTACTCATAGTTGGAAAGAGAATATTTGGATGCATACCTTTCCCGAGGGTATTAGCGCTATGTGAAAATGCAAACAGCCTCGTTCAGGATTTGAATACGGGTCACCGAATTCATTTCCTATGACGATAACCATTACAGAATACGCCACTTAATTATTGCAAAGGGGCAAGAATGGATTGACCAGCTCGTGTATATAGAGGATATTGAAATTTTTGCTAATAATGAAAGGAAATACACAAACTATTTGAATCTACAGTACTGATATAGGAATGGATATAGGAATGGACTCTTGGATAGAAAAACGGACGCATACCTTTCCCAAGGGTATTAGCGCTATGTAAAAATGCAAACAGCCTCGATTTGAACTCGTCAGGTCGTGTCCGTTTCCGACGACGATAACCATTAAACAACGCGCCTGAAGTGAAGTATATATTTCACCTCACACTTTGGAAAATGGATTAGAAAGTCAATGTCATAGCTTATGAACATATCTCGATAGATTAAATATTCAAGGTTAGATAGGATTTTCACAATGTTATGCTTTTTTTAAATGTTATTATCTGAAACTGGGACATCTCATTTGATAAGTGACATTCGAGTAGATGATTACGATGAAAATGACGTAATCTACCGATATGATTTTATCACAAAAGCAAAAAGACGAGAATACCGTGTTTCCCCGAAAATAAAACAGGGCCTATATCAATTTTCACTCCGAAATATAGCACTAGGGCTAATTTTTTGGAGGCTGTCAGGTGTTTGCGTCGCATGATGTGATTGTGAAGAATGTTTATTTCTGTCGTCTGTCTGTCGCTCTTAACAAGGGCTTAAATTTAAGGGGAAGGCTTATATTAAAATCGCCCTGTAAAATCATGCTAGATCTTATTTTTCAGGTAGGTCTTTTTTTTTTTCTTTTTCTTTGGGGGGGGGCAATGTTGTTAGCATAAGGGCAGCAACCAGCCAGAGGTTTCATTACAGATTCCCAAAATAAATGATTTGAACCTCCAGAGAAGCTGGTGGGGGGGGGATCATGCAGACCATTAAGGATACTTGAAGAACAATGGGCATAGAGAGAGATAGAGAGCTAATTGGATAAAGAATAGAAGATATATATATATAGGGTGTTCGGGAGAAATTTGACAGTTTCATAAGGAAAAAGATAAGATACTTGGTAACTACAAAATTTCCTGGATCGTAAAGAAATTCAACAGGTACGGAAATTACACTACTATCAACAAGTATCACTCAAAATAACCGCCATTAGCGTCGATAACAGTCTCAATCCTGCTCCGTAACCTGAAGCAAGTTGATGTTACAGTTTCCCTGAGAAGGGTCTCAAAAACTACCTTAATTCTGTCGATTAACTGGGCTTTTGTAGTACAGGTACGGCGATTGGTGTCTTTCTTAACAGCGCCCTATACATAATAATCCATGGGGTTAAGATCTAGGGAGTTCGGAGGCCAAACATTGGGTGTAGTCGTAAAAATTCACCGACAACTATTTTTTACTTTTCCCAGAGGTGTGGCAGGAGACCGAATCCTGCTGCCATACATATGGCCTAATATTGGCTACTCTACGTAGGCATCTGAGGGTCCTCCAACACTTTCTTCAGTAGATTTTCAAGGGATTCTGCTGTACGAACGCAATCAGATCGTCTGTTATGTTGCTTTTTTCTAGACACAGCCCCGTAGTCTCCATTGCAATTCTCCAGTTCATGCCTGATTGTTTTTACAGTGTTCAGTGAAAATTGGGCAGCAACCATAATCTCCTTATTTTGATGGCCGGCGCAGATCATCAGGATACAAGTTATTCTCTTCCATGATTCAGGTGGGTTCCAGTCATCCATTCTATCCTTCATCAGTATATGAATGAAGAAGGGCCCAAGCTTTTAAATGATTCGTGGTGTGCGTCAATACCTTCAAACTACGGAGAAGATAATCAAATATAAATATGTCAAATTTATACCGAACACCCTGTACACACACACACACATATATATATATATATATACGAGGGTGGGTAAAAAAAGGCTATTTTCTTTAGCATAGGTATAATTACCAATACAGGAATATGTATCATACATCAAAATGAAGCTGGTCCTCTGTGCATCATATCCCTACTTCTCCTTCAGACTATCATTTCTTCGGCTTCATGAAAGAGGCTTTGAGAGGCATATATATATAAGTCGTCCGGGTGGCCTAAAGTTGGTATGAGCCAACCAGCGAGGGAGTCTATCCCCTTTTCACTAGCGCTAGGCCAAGCAGATTGGCGTCCGATGTGGAGCGCCATTCCTACCATCATCTCCTCACTTTACCGCACAGATCCCCGTGCTACTCATACGCAGAGTTGGCGAGAGCCGGTATCGAACCCGGGACCTTGTTGTTCCTAGTCAGATGCTCTACCGACTGAGTGAGAGGCTATATATATATATATATATATGCGTATGTGAAATAAAAAGAATAAAACATTTTTTCTGAGAACGATACATTTTGCGGACCTTCTTCTTTTTTATAAAATATTACATTTTCTCCCGTTGGAACCAGAACAACACATTTTTATATATATATATATATATATATATATATAAATAAATCATGGATTTCGTTATTCGCTGTGAAAGGAGGTATGAGAAAAGTCCTGTTCCGAGAAAAATGAATATGTTGTTCGCTGTCCATTTCTTCTTGCTTCCACGGCCTCGGAAACTTTTAAAGAAAGAAAATAAGACTGAAAAAGATGTGTCTTTCTGTATTTTTACTCCCCATCGGACGATTATCACTCACCGACATAGCAGTTACTGGTGACAACACAACAGTTGAGAGTAATGGTAATGAAGGGGCACTCCATACTCACAAGATCTCTAGAACTGGTGCCTCACCACAAGATGCAGTTTAGTGTCATACCAAAGACACCCTTTTTGTGGGGATCATATAGGTTTGTTTTGGTTCCTTTGTTTAAGGGCATATCGACATCCTTGGGTTATTTAATACCGGGGCAATCCTTGTAGAAGAATAGTAGTGATATTATCTAACCCATAGCTGATGTTTGTACCTTTCCAAGACTATTGGTCAGAAAATTTACGTAATAGCGCGACTGGAGATCGAACTCGCTTACTACGATATCACAGTCTAGCACGTAAGTCACTAAGCTACAGGGATTTCCCTTGGAGGGATACAGTCAGAGTATTCTAAGCTTCGCTGACAGGGGGATCTATAATTTAGTTAGGTTGATTTGCATTAGTTATTATACTATCAGGACCTGTGGATATACCACAGTATGATAAGTAAACATATCAAACGTTGTAATAATTGAGTAAAAAGAATTATTAATCTTGATTTAGCTCCCACTCTCTTTTTTCATTCTTTCCTTCTTCTCGTTATGTTCGATAGAAACAGATTAGCGTTATCACTTTCACGCGCTCACCCCCTCTCTATCTTTTCCCTACACTTTCTTTCTTTCTTACAGTATTTTTCAGTGTAGTATGTCATTTTTTTTTAACCTTTTAATGGCATGGTCTATTATTTAGCTGAGGTGACAACAATCATAAGAAATAAGTAGTCGGTGATTAAGTGACATCAGATAATCAGGATTCACATTTTTGCATTTTATCTTTGACGATTTCGACTATCACATTTTTAACACGAGGGTGTTTCAAAATGATAACGGTCGGAAGACAAGGGAACAAGCGTATATTGATAAGTGTACATTTTTTTAATGGAAGAAAGGTCCAAAAATAGGAGCGCGTGATTTACGTCAAAAATTAATTGTATTTTTGAGAGTGGAAATATTACTGACATCAAACGCTATTTGGCTCGCAGACTCTAATAAAAAAAAATGACGTTTTCTTTTTATTGCTTATTTATTTGATTATTTGTCGGTCTCGGTACCAATTTATTAGGGACATTGGAGGGGAGCGAGAAAGAACAAGAAACAAAGCCTCCCTGTCACGATCTGACTGTCAACCCCGACCGTGTGGGCTGCCAATGCCCACAGGCGCTGAAAATAACCCGGAAAAGAAATCAAATCAGGGTTTGCTCTCGTTTTCCTACCCCTCCCCTTTTAGCGGAAGTGATTTCAGCCGTGATATATTCATCTTTGGTCATGTCATTAGTCCTATATATATATATATATATATATATATATATATATATAACGCCCATGTTTTTCCATTTATTAAGTTCAAGCTTTAAATGCGTTTCTCAAAATCAGCGGTCCCAAACCTTTTCAGCCCAAGGGCCAAAAGGCTTAACCCAATTATGGTCAGAACAATGATCTTAGAATGATCGTAGTAAAGTCGCCAGGGTGGCCTAAAGTCGGTATCAGTCAGACAGCGAAGGGGTCTATCCCCTTTTCACCAGCGCTAGTCCAAGGAGATTTTGTTTTTGGCGTCTGAGGTGGAGCGCCACTCCTTCCATCAGCTCCTCACTTTACCACACAGATCCCTGTGCTACTCATACGCTGAGTTGGCGAGGGCTGATTATCGAACCCGGAACCTTGTGGTTCCTTGTCGGACGCTCTATTGACTGAGCTAACAACTAAATTCATCAAATAACACTTATAATTTATTAATCTTATTTTCCTAACCTCCAACCAATCCAGAAGCCCTGTCGGCTGGGAATTTATAATACGCCATCTGCAGTTCTGCAGAGGGGTAAAAAAAAACAATTGTGCCACCTGTTTGTCGTGGGTAACGACCAGTGATGCTTAAGGATGGAACTCTGGTGGATGAGCAGTTCATTACATGCAACACACTACTTTGGTCCTTGCCTAAGCTAGACGAGTCGTCGGAGAGACCCCTTCCGATAAATCGGCTGGTCACGTCAATCCCTAGCACCTATATGATTGTCCCAACCATATTACCCTTATGTCAAGCCCCAACTCTTTTTAACATATATGTGGTAGAAGGTGGTCGCTGAGGGTATTAATGTCCTAGGTATGACATTAAATTTCCAACTCTGGAGGTCTGGGGAATGTGGTGAACCCCTTCATCATCCTTTCTTCATCGTTACTCCCAGTTCCACTTTGGCCCAGAGTGGTAGTACCTGTTAGGGTCCCATCTAGATTGGTTTTAAAATTTTTTTTTTTTAAATTGAGTTCCATCAGGAATTAATTTTTTTTAAATACTTCTTCGGCATAAAATAATCCAACAAGGGTTTATTATTCACCCGATGGGACGTTTATTTATATTCAGAAGCGAATCAGGCAGGTGGTCAGGTGTGAAATGTTATAGACTCCATGGGTGGGGTCGCTTAATGCTGTAAATCTCATTAAGGTATTGGCAACCCTAACCTATGTTTTTGTTATTTTATATCAGCACCCAATGCCATCCACCCATTAAATCTTGGTACCGAGAGTTCTCTCCAAAAACTCCCCAACTCTATTATATTCATAAAATTACATTTCTAAAGTTTACACAACTATAATACAATGAAAGATAAAAATTAAATATATATATATATATATATATATTTTTTTTTTTTATCCATCTATTTCAGTAGAGGGTGAAGTGCTCATGTATATATATACACATACATGTAAGAATTCATTTTCATATTATCAACCAAAGCCTGAAGAAGATACCAGAAGATCTGAAACACGTGTTGCACATGTAAAACAAAAAGAATAAAAAAAATTTTTTCCTGAGAACAAAATACATTTTGCGGACCTTCCTTTTTTATAAAATATTGAATTTTCTCCCGTTGGAACCAGAACAACACTTATATATATATATATATATATATATATATGTATGTAGTATATTAAGAAAGAATGAAAAACACAGGTTTAAATGAGTTAAGTGGTGAGTTTAAACCTGTGTTTTTTTCATTCTTTCTTACATACCGTCGGATTCACTTCCTTTCTTCATATATATATATATTATATATATATATATATATGATCTAAAGATCAGGCGAAGAAATCTGTCTTACGGCGTAGTAGGTTTTTAAAATGTCATAGTTTGCAGAGCTCAATGTGTGATACTAGACAATGTCTCTAGGCTCCCAGAAATAAGCTATAAAGCTAAGAATCTAAATCTGTTATTTTACTGATATATATATATATATATATATATATTATATATATATATATATATATATATATATATATAGCAGTTAACCAGAGCCACCACAAGGATAGATTAGTTTACCCCAATTAAATCTCATATCTGATTTCATGCCAATTTTCTAAGTCCAGTCCCAGAGGACCGTCTCTCCAAGTGGTGCCTTCCCCATTGCCTGAAGATGCGACGATATCACTGTTGTGTGCGAAATGATATATAGTTAATAATAAATTAGAACTAATTACTCCATAATAATTAATTGGAGATAAGTTTATGCTAATCTAACCTGAACGTCAAATTAAGTGCAATTACTTCACACTCATTAATCTCTCACTCCTCGTATCAGGTCAGAGATAGTAATATGTAACCCAATAAAATCTGTCATATGTTACTTGGAGAGTAGATGAGCATACCAAGTAACCTCTGCTACCCCTAAGAAATGATCTGGATATTCGAGCGGGATACCCCGACGATCTACTGTGTCTACTAGTTTGAAAGTGAACGTAATAGCGCAACTGGAGTTCGAACTCACTTAACACGATGTCACAGTCCAACACGTTAACCACTGCATCACGGGGATTCTCCCCATCGAGTTCACTATTCAGATGAGCTTGTTAACCATTACACCGTAACAGAATTATAATAACTTAATATTATAAAATATATTATAAAATATATTTATTTTACATAAAATATAAAATATACTATAATATGAACAGACATATATTATTTTAATATAATATTATATATTATAAATTTATTTATTTCATATAAAATATATTATAATATGAACAGACATATATTATTTTAATATAATATTATATATTATAAATATATTTATTTTATATAAAATATAAAATATATTATAAAATCAGGATTTTGTAAAGTAACTCCCTTACCTATTTTTAAAAAATCTTATAATTTATTTCTGAATCATTATTTTTACAAATGGAGTTTATTTTAAATTCTATATGAGCACCAACATTCGCCTCCAGCCTCTCAAACCGCTTGGGAACTCTTGTGGAATGGCAGAAATAAATTCTCGTATTCGACCCGTTACCATACCAAATTTAAAGAGCTTAGACTTCCCTACTATTTAACCATAGTTGGGGTGGGGGTGTTTCGGTTTATACCTTTTCTAAGGATATTAGCGCTATGGGACATTCAAACAGCTTCGTTTAGGATTTGAACTCGGGTAGTATTTCCTGCTGTGATGACCATTACACAACATATTTAAAAATTCTCTGATATAAAAACGAAGATCGTTTGCTCTAGCAAGCGGTAGATAAATACATATATACACAAAATAGGATAGATACATACCTAAGGAGGGTCGCTGATTGTTCAAAGAAGCGTTTCCCGGCCGGGGAACCTTAAGTTTACGCCAAGTGAGATAAGCAAATGCACTTTTGTATTTTTATTTAATTTCATATACGTAATATATATTCTTGATTATTGTAATATAGACATCGTCCTAACCTATAATGTTATTAAAAATATAACAATCATTGGGAAATACAAGGTGTGTCAAAAATGTATCGAGATTTTTTGTACTTTTGACACACCTCTTATTCTGAAAAACAATAACGTTCCATTCATTCTTCATTTCTATCTTGGTAAATACAGCTTTAAACTTGGTACTTTTTTTTCATACCTTGTATTCTGAAAAAATTGATAAAATGAAACATTATTTTTTCAGAATACAAGGTGTGTCAAAAAGTACAAAAAATCTCGATACTTTTTGACACACCTCGTATGTTTCAGTGATGTTTGTACGGCACAATTTAGCATTACCGAAAAAATAGAAAAAGTGGTTTTAACTTCTTAAACCAGTTATTCAAAAATATATATACTATGATATTTACCACGTGAACTACGATGAAAATAAAATGAGAAAGATATGGTATATAATTTTTTTTTTTTTGTGCAGGGGTTCTTTGAGACATGTAATTTATTTCAAGGGTTACGCAAGGGTAAAAAGGTTGAGAAACGCTAGTTTAAAAACTGAATAGAAAGATACGAGAAAACGCAATCAACATTTCAGTATATTGCACCCATGCATCGATGATTGAGAAATCGTCCCTACCCCCGTCTAGTAACAAATAAAAACATTTATGGGACATAAATCCTTCAGTTAAAAAAAAGAAGCCAAACGAACAAGAAATGAACACGTGTCAGATAACGACATTTATGACATACACACACACAGACACGCACACACAAAAAGAATGATGTAATTGTTGTCTCGAATAATATATTCACGAAGTGTACATCAAAATTTGAGGAAAAATCGTGTTAATGTTGTAAAAGAAAAAAAATCCATCAGGTATTTCTCACCACCTACAATTATTTTCTAAATCAGATAAGAAAAAAAAACGGGTGAGAAAAAAGTGTTCATGGAAATTTAAGCCGATCATATAAATTACGGTGAGATTTCAGTGAGCCATATAATCTAGGCTTAAATCATAAATGTGTGTGTGTGTGTGTGTGTGTGTGTGTGTGTGTGTGTGTGTGTGTGTGTACGGTCGTTCACTCGTTTTTTTATTTTTAGTATTTTTTTTTTTAAACCCGCTCTTTTCTGAAAGAATCTAGTTGTTTTTCAACATATTTATTGTTATATATATATATATATATATATATATATATTCGTTAACCTATGTCTTTAAGATTTGAGGTTTTAATCCACTCTGCTTTGAAGACATCAAATGTTTTTGTTTTTTTGGGTTTTTTTTTTTCAAATGTCTTGTCAATATATATAAAACTCTTTAACCCTAATATGATAACCGATCTAAAGGAAAACTCTGAATTCGAACCTGTTAAACACCGCTTAAAAATTGACCCAGTGTCGCATCCTGCTCGTGTGGAGTTGGCTAAATATATACAGGATGATTGAAAGGTAATTCCCTATTTTAAATTATCCATGAATATGAATTCTGGCCAATATTCTTCCAATACTTGGGAGAATATTGAAAGACTTGATTTTTATGCAAGAAGGCGCTCCTCCATATTTTGCTTTTATTGTTCGTGAATGGCTAAATTAGCATTTTCCTGGTAGATGGATGGGCAGACGTTGTCCGCATGAGTGACCGGACAGGAACTCTGATTTAACTCCCTGTGTCTTTTCTCTTTGGGGTTGGTTGAAGGAGCAAGTCTACACTACGAAACCTACGACTTTGGAAGAACTTGAAGGACGAATACGAGAATTTATTTCTGCCATTCCACAAGAGTTCCTGGGATGATCAGTTGATGTGATTCCCGAGCGGCGTGAGAGGCTGGAGGCTAATGTTGGTGACCATATAGAATTTTAGATAAAACTCCATGTTATGGGTGTTCTTCTCATATTCATTTAATAATTCAGAAATGAATTATAAGATTTTTAAAATAGGGAGTTACTTTAAAATCACACTGTACAAGGTGATCAAAAAAGGTTCGAGTTTTATTGTACTTTTTGACACACCTTGTATTCTGGAAAAAAATAACGTTCCATTTATCAATGTTTTTCAGAATACAAGGTGTGACAAAAAGTACTAAGTTTAAAGCTGTATTTACCAAGATAGAAATGAAGAATGGATGGAACTTTTTTTCAGAATACAAGGTGTGTCAAAAAGTACAAAATCTCGATACTTCTTTGACACACCTCGAAAGTTTTGAGGAAACGATGTTTCTCAAGAATGTATCCCTCACCGAATTATCATTCGGTTGCAAATTGCAATGGAAATTATTTTATTCCAATAAAAAGTCTATCTGAGATAAGCATTAGACAAAGAGCTCCATGGCTGGCTAAAATTGCTGTAGAAATGTTTGTTTATATAAACTATTATTATTGGATCCTTTCCGTCCACTAAGGACGATGGCGTAGTGTCCAAAATAAAAATAAAATATTTTATCTACATCTCCGCAAGTGACTCTGCAGGCCAATTCTTGAGTGACAGTCTTTGGTGCACTGAATGCACACAAATTGTGATGCTTTCTGGGGCTGCTTGCTTTTCTCTCTCTTTCTGGCTCTTTCTGTCGAGGCTACTCTCCTCTTTGCCTCACCCCTCTCCGTGCCTTGCTTAACGTTGAGGCGCCAGACCGCTCTATTTTTTTGCATCTATCTCCCACGTATTTGTGTCAATATGGCATATTCTCATAGCTCTCCTGCAGACATCTTTAAATTGTAGGCATGGTCTACCAACCGATCGGGAGCCTTTTACTAATTCGCCGCACAAAAGATCTTTTGGGATGCGTCCATTTTCCATATATATATATATATATATATACATATATAAATCTAATGAGTCAGACGAACCTACTAAAAGTTTCGCTCTTCAGGGCTGAGATCCGAGTCAGATCTCAGTCCTGAAGAGCATTAAGCGAAACTTTTAGTAGGTTCGTCTGACTCATTAGATTTATCTTTATTATTTGCTCTACTTAGATATTGAGCACTTTTTACTTATTAGCTTTAGTCTCCTGGCGGTTTTATATGAATATATATATCCTTTATATATATATATATATATATATATATATATATATATATTATATATATATATATATATGTGCATATAAATTGTTTTTTCTTTTGGACAAAAATTTGTACCAATAGATTATTTTTTGTTGGTACGATTATCTTGGTCTTTTCTTTTTTACAACAATTTTTTTCTTCCCGGTTGATGTTTGGTAGTATATTTTTACAATCAAAATATTTGCTGGGTTTTTTCTTACCGCGAGGGTTTACCAATAAGTTTAGTATATATATATATATATATATATATATATATATATATATATATATATATATATATATAGTGTTGTTATGCTACCTATAAGTATTCATGTGAGTCATTTTTTTCTATTACATAAAAGTGTAAGAGTGAACAGTATTGATAAACAAGCTGTTTACCAGGTATTTGACTAATCATCATTTTCGGACTTGCTTGATTGATTTCAAGGTTTAAATATGCATAAGCATTGACTGTCGATTATGGAAATCTTTAGGTTAATAGAATGACAACTATTAACATTTAAATAACAAACGTTAGGGGCCATTTTTGGTTTCTATGGGTATCATATAATAGCAGGTAAATTGTCACTTTTATATTTTATATTCTAAAGCGACATTAAATCGGTGACTGCCACTTCTTTACAAAAGAAGACTATCTCCTCAATCAAAAAAAAAAAACACTCATGCCAATGCATGTGGCTCCTCAGGCCAGTTTCATCCTTGGAAGCGATCCTATCAAACAAAAGAAGAGTATTTCCAATTGACATTAACCCCCTTGTACTCTCATCACTTCTCAGAAATATATATATATATATATATATATATATATATAATATATATATATATATATATATATATATAAAGAAAATTTGAAAAACAAGTATTCCGAAATTGGATGAATTTAATAATCGATGTTTAAAACATTTATTAAATTCATCCCAATTTCGGAATACTTGTTTTTTCAAATTTTCTTTATATTGTCGGATTTAATTTCCATATTTACTCCATATATATATTATATATATATATATATATATATATATATATATATTATATAAGTAAAGTCGTCGGAGCGGCCTAGTGTCGGTATCAGCCATGCAGCGAGGGGTCTATCCTCTTTTCAATAGAGCTAGACGAAGAGATTGTTTTTGCGTCTGAGGTGGAGCGCCACACCTACCATCAGCTCCTTACTTTACCGCACAGATCACTGTGCTACTCATAACGCTGAGTTATATATATATATATATATATATATATAGTCATCCACAGACACGTGTTTCGACTTATCAAGTCTCTTCAGTGTGGCTAGACATGTGTAAGCTATTTACAGCCGGAATTGAAATCCGATCGGTTCAGTGTCAGACACCTTAACCGCCAGGCTGTCATCACCTACAGAATGCGAAGGGGATTTTTACTGTTTTAATACACACCTCGCTTTGAATGTAAAGGCCGCCATAGAGTGTTCCATCCCTTATATAGGAGAGCGTTGCGTTTACGCTTTAGTTGGCGGTTGTCATATATATATATATATATATATATATATATAATATTGGAGGATATGTGCTTAATTGAAGTCATACCTAATTTTCAAAGTCAATTAGTTAATAATTAATGAATTTAGGCATGCATATATGTTCAAATGTAAGGCTAAACAAATCGAGAAAATGTCAATCCCTGAATGTACATTTCGACCTATTCAGGGATTGATATTTTCTCGATTTGTTTAGCCTTACATTTGAACATATATGCCCGCCTAAATTCATTAATTATTAACTAATTAATTTTCAAAATTAGGTATGACTTCAAGTAAGCACATATCCTCCAAAATTGTCGGCTTAAAGCCATATAAAAATAAACACATTTTTTGTTTACTTAACCTCATATATATATATATATATATATATATATATTATATATATATATTATGCCCGCCTAAATTCATTAATTATTAACTAATTAACTTTCAAAATTAGGTATGACTTCAATTAAGCACATATCCTCAAAAAAAATTTTTTTTTTAATTGTCGGCTTAAAGCCATATAAAAATAAACACATTTGTTTGTTTACTGAACCTCATATATATATATATATATGTACATATATATATATATAATCATCCACAAAACGTGTTTCGACTTATCAAGTCTCTTCAGTGTGGCTAGATATTTGTAAGCTACATACAGCCGAAATTGAAATCCGATCGATTCAGTGTCAGTCAGACACCTTAACCGCTAGGCTACAGTCATCAACAGAATGCGAAGGGGATTTTAACTGTTTTAATACACACATCTCTATGTATGGGGTGTTCCATCCCTGATATAGGAGAGCATTGCGTTTACGCTTTAGTTGGCGGTCGTCAGTGTGGTACCTTGACTTACGAGTTTAATTCGTTACGCTCGTAACTAAAATTAATTCGTTCCAGCCCCGCGGATTAATTAACACCCAAATATTTTTGTTACGTTTTTTTTAAATTAAAAAAAACAGTATTGTATAAAAACAATAAGATGTAATTTAATGCAGCCAGACATACCTTTTATATGCCTTTAGAATACTCCGACTTCAGTGGGGTAAAATCCCCCCACCTGAGTGGCGGTCAGTGATGCTTAAAGACGGAATCCTGGTAGATAAGCAGTCAGTGACATCCAACACTGGGAATCGAATTCATTCTATGTTGGTAAACTGAACATTATAACCTGGAGCAATAAAATACGTCGGCTGAACCTCTGCAGATGGGTAAAATCCCCCCAATAGGGGCCACCTGTTGACCGTAGGTGGCAACCCGTAATGCTTAAGGACGGAATAATGGTGGATGAGCAGTCCATGACATGTAACACACTACTCTGGCCCTTACTTAGACTAGACGGGCGGTCAGAGAGTTCCCCTCCGATCAATCGGCTGGTCACGTAAAAACCTAGCACTTATAGGATTGTCCCGATCCTATTGCCCTTATGGCAGTATAACCCTTTTTATCATGTATGTGCTAGAAGGCGGTAGTTGAGGGTCTTAGTATCCTGCATCTAGTGGTGAAGTTCCAATTCTGGAGCTTCGGGGAAGCTTGGAGTACCCTTTCATCGCTATTACTCCCAAGTCCACTTTGACCTGGAATGCAAACAAACTGTGATGCTTTTTGGGGCTGCTTGCTTTTCTCTCTCTTTCTGGCTCTTTTTTCTGTCGAGGCTACTCTCCTCTCTGCCTCACCCCTCTCCGTGCCTTGCTTAACGTTGAGGCGCCAGGCCGCTCTATTTTTTGTCCCATCAGTGAGTTAAACAGATCAAAAATGAGTTTTTTAAATTTGTTAAAAAAATTGAATACCCATCAAGAACTAATAAAACAAAACGTCTTCGGCATAAAATAACCCAACAAGGTTTGACATGCCGTAAAATCCAACCAAACCTACCAACCGGAACATTAAACAAAGGAGTGGCTCCCACTTGCACTAAATTTATATTCTAGAGCCTTTTTAAAAGGTTCCGGCTTAGCTCAGTCGGTAGAGAAACTGCCTAGGAATCACAAGGTTCCAGGTTCGATACCGGCCCTCGCCAACTCAGCGTATGAGTAGCACATGGATCTGTGCGGTAAAGTAAGGAGCTGATGGTAAGTGTGACACACCATCTCAGACGCCAAAACAATCTCCCTGGTCTAGCGCTAGTGAAAAGAGGATATACTCCATCGCTGTCTGGTTGATACCGACTTTAGGCCACCACCACTCCCCGGGTGGTAGCATTTATTCTGAAATAAACGTTCTATTGTTTAAAATTCTTTTTCTTGAATCAGTCAATATTCTACTTTGTACTTTTCAAGGTTTTTTTTTATTCATTTATTATTATTAATTTTAACTTCAAAGAAAACATACGTGTAATTCTTAGGCTCGGTAAATAAAAGAAGAGACAAATTAATTCTTTTGAATTCAAAAGTTAAAAAATAAAGTAAATTAAAAAAGCTTTTTTTTTCTTTTTTTTTTCCTTTATCACCGGAACTGTGACGTCATATCCTTTACACCTGTCTTTAAAAAATATGACAGCGCTGTTTTACTCCTGGTGCCAACACCCTGTAATGTAGTATATGTATTGTGGTTGGTTGGTTTGGTTTTGCGTAATGCCGAAGTCAGTCTTTTGCACTGGAAAGAGAGAGAGCGAGCGAGAAAAGGTACACGAGAGAAGGAGAGAGAGATAGAAAGTGAGAAAATGTACACGAGATAGAGGGAGAGAGAGAGTACACAACAGAATATATTGTGGTTGGTTGATTGGTTTGCGTAATACCGAAATCAGTCTTTTTGTACGAGAGAGAGAGAGAGAGAGAGAGAGAGAGAGAGAGAGATGGTTTCAAATGACTAATTTGTAAAAACAGTTATCTTTACAATTTTATAACTGTTTGCATTTCCCATCTCGCTAATACATTTTGTTGCATACTCATACACATATACCCATGTTGGGTACATACACAAGTGTTCTTTTACTGGAGAGAGAGAGAGAGGGAGAGATAGACACAGGTAGATAGAGAGACGCATAACTTACTTCTTTGGCCATTGGTGATCTCTAGTCGTTTCTATTCTTTCTCTATGACTTCTATTTCTCTGTTCTTGCTGGTTGGTCGTCCTTGATTCATTTCTTCTTCTAGGTCAGTCTTGTTGCCAAGACATTCATCAACCACAAAACCATATTATTTATTTAAACCTTTATTTACTTAACTAAACACCTTCCTCTAACTAAACACAGCGCGCGTGTGCAAGTGAGCTCCAGCTAAGGCAGATAGGCCTTATCTGCCTAACGTCCAAGCTGAAACTAACGGGTTAACTTGGTCCCACGTGACTTCACGTACTTCGCGGGCTTTCTGTAATATTCCATGGAAAGTCCCGCCCGTGATATAAAAAGGGGCCATCCCTTCAGAAATACAGGGGGTTGACACTAATCTATGCATAGATTATGTAACAATTTAAGAAAGGTATGAATCCAACTAATCTCCCTCTAGCTATGGGTAAATAGTAGGGAAAACTAGACTCCCCAACCTTGGAATGACAAACAGTCTAGGAGAGGGAAAACTCTGAATTCAAACCTGTTAAACTCCACTTAAGAAATTAAGCTTGTGTCGCATCCTACTCGTGTGGAGGGGTTGGTAAAATACATATATAGCTTTACAATGTATTATTATTACATGAAATCATATGAGTGTGTGTGAATCATCCTCATCAGGTCGCGCTGTCAGCACAGATTCCTATGACTCCCTTCTCTCCAACCGTTCCTATCGGTCATCACCCCCGGTTGGTCTTCCGTGCAGAATCCAGAATCCGTGCAGTGTTGATTGATGTAGGTTTATGTTGATCTGCTCACACTGGTTCAATACCGGCCCTCGCCAACTCAGCGTATGAGTAGCACAGGGATCTGTGTGGTAAAGTGAGGAGCTGATGGTAGGTGTGGCGCACAATCCTAGACACAAAAAACAATCTCCTTGGTCTAGCGCTAATGAAAAGAGGATAAATCCCTCGCTGTCTGGCTGATACTGACATTAGGCCACCCGACGACTTTTTTTAACATTAAATACTTGATATCATATAAATGTACAAACAAATGGTTATAGAAAAATGTGCAATTAAAATTGAAACATTGAAAATATAGTGATTATTACAATTAAGCATTTGCAAGTGAATCAAAATTCGGCATCAAGTAACCCATAAGGAGTTTATATGCCGTTAAACAAATAAACCAAATCGAAACTCTCAGTTATAAAGAGTAAAAATTTAATTATTTTTTCCTTCTTTTTTCGATTGGGACGAATTAGATAAAAATGCATTCTAAAGACCTGAATACTCTTTTGAAATGTTTTCGAGAAAATAAACAGCACGATTAAAGGTATTGTTTTCTACAAATATACATAGCTTAGTGGGCGTCCCATTATGGTGTAATGGTTAGCAAGCTTATCTCACAGATTCATTACAATTGAATAGCGAGTCTAGTCCTCGCTGGATGCTCCATACTTGCGGCTAGTTCATAATCTTTACTATGTTGTAAAGAAAACAACGTTGTAAACGCTATGGTTGAATTTTCAGTGAACTACAGATTATAGAAAATAATAGATTAAGAAAAGATTTATTATATTCTTTTACATCTCTCCTTTGATCAAAATGCCTGGCGCCACCCCAAATACACATTCTAATAATTATTACAACAAAAGATCAAAAGATATAAATCAGTCAATCATGTATTTTCAAAGATCGTCTACCCTGAAAGAAAATATACTTTTAGAACTTACTATTAATAATAATAATAATAATCTAAGAAACAAAAATAATTATTTACCGAAGCATTAAATTCCAATGTAACCCTCATTACACAGAACAATGGATGTGAGATTACCTATCGTAGCATCTATAACAATACATAAAAACCGGATGCAGGCTTTTAATCATGACGGGCATTTCGTATGATTTATGAAAAAAACGAAAGGCCGACTATTAGAGTAAAAAAAAAACGACGCATGCGCCTTCATATGTCAGACGGTAAAAGCTCAGCGTTTGATCTTCATTTAGCAAAATAAAAAATAAAAATAAATGAATGAATAAGAACGAAGCTGGCAGTTTTCTCGGCTTTTAGTGTCCAGGATCTTAAAAAAAGTCTGGCTCAGTGCTTTTTATTCCCTTATTATTATCGTCTGCTGTGGTAGTTTGCTACGTGTAGACAATGGCGTCAGTGTACAGAATAATAATGCCGACGACTCATTGACAATGGGCTCCAATTAGGAGAGGAAAAAGGGGAGGTCTTTTGCCAGATATACCCAATGTCCACACATCCGATTATAGTCACAGTTATGAGTTTTTACAATTTTTTTATTTATTTATTTATTTTTATCCTTACTTTGTTTCTTTTCATAGTCTCTCATTTTTATGTCGCAAATTATTTTTTTAATGTTTTCTTTTGTTTTATTTCTTTCTTTCGTTGTTTTGGTGTTTATTCTTCGAGTTAAGTAAAACAATTTGGCTCGTATACAAAATCTACAGACATACTTATATACTTATCATTTAGGGCACACGAAGTGGTGTAATGGTTAGCGAGCTAGATTTGCAGACTATTGTTAGTGAGTTTGATTCTCATTCGGCGCCCCATACTTCTGGTCTTGTGCCACATCTAAGCTAAGTGAATAACTATATTCTTACCATTTATCTACGTAAATATGCATATTTTTGTTTTTTGGGGGGAAGTTTTTTGGTATTTTACTCTGTATTTAAGTTATTTCAGATTTATATCTTTATCTATATACAGTGGGACCTTGACATACGAGTTTAATTCGTTAATCTTGTAACCCAATTTGCTCGTATATCAAATCATTTTCCCATTAAAATAAACTGAAATGCCATTAATCCGTTCAGACCGCCACCACACATACAAAAAAAAGAATAATAGAATATAATTTAATGAATTAAGTGTTATAATGTTTTAATGTTTATTATGTTATAGATAATATTTTTCTTTGACGTAATAAATTTGGAAACTTAAATTTTAGTGAATTTATTAACATAAGCATACCTCAAATTTTAACTCTATACACAAATAAAAAGATGACTGAGTGACAGCTCGTAAGTTGGAAAGTTTGCGAGTTGGGACACTCGTAAAAGGTACCACTAAATTTATCTTTGCCAATTCTAAAGTCTCCTCAGTATATTCATCACCCTTTTTGATACTATCATATTTCTCTCTATGAATCTATCTGATGATCTTTGAGCATGTTTTCCTTTGTTTGTTTCTATCTATCTATTTAAATATTACATACATAGGGTACCTAATTGTTATGTAACTCTAGCAAGCGTCTTGCTGTTCATTTTTCGTGAGTTAGATCCTCACTGTGAATCCAATATTTTTACCTTGTGTCAAAACTAAGCTCTACTCATTAGAAAATCAGATAAATCCTATTATTCTTGTGCACTTCCCCAATATATATATATATAGAGAGAGAGAGAGAGAGAGAGAGAGAGAGTAAGCAAAGGTGGAATGAAAACATCACACAATGCTGTTAAAGAAGAAAACAATTTATAATATAATCATAGCTGATACTGATCAATATTTCGATTTTACAAAAATCATCATCAGAGCTCATTCACTCCCGTAGTTGTTTGGGTCGGAGAGGAAAGTCAAATGAGTTTACAAAGCAAAAAACCTTAATACTGCAAAAAACGAAAGACGTTACAATATTCACCAACGTGGGCATTCGCGCCATTTGTGTGATGTTTTCATTCCACCTTTTCTTACTCATATTGTCGGATTCATTTCCTTTCTTTTAACTTATATATATATATATATATATATTATACTCTTAGTGTAGAAAATGGACTCGGTGACCTGAGTTCAAATCTTGGACGAGGCTGTTTGCATTTCACATAGCGCTAATACCATTTGGAAAGGTGTGTATCAAACTATTCTCCGTTCAGCTATAGGTAAATAGTAGGAAAGACAGGGCTCTTTAACCAAGAGAAGGAAAACTCTGAATTCTAACCTGATAAACTCCGCTTAAGAAATTGACCTCGTGTCACATCCTACTCGTGCGTAGGGTTATATATATATATATATATATATATATATATATATATATATATATATATAATATATATATATAAACTATTATATGTAAATAAATCAATAAAAGGATACCTTAGTTCAGATATAAATTGATTTTGGTATTTTTTTCCTCTTTCAATCTGATTTTTGCTAATTTGAAGGTTTCATATCCGGTCTTATAGCTATGATTTTCTGCTTCCTGGGAATAACACTAAGGCTGGATATGAAATTTTCAAATTAGTAAAACTCAGACTGAAAGAGGAAAAAAATGTCGAAATAAATTCATATAAATGAATAGAATATTATATTATATATAAATTTATATCTATTCATTTATTTATAATGCTCCGTCGCACAAGCGCACATGTAAACATGTGCAGATATTTCTACAATTCCCACGGCGATGGAGGAATGCTAACGAGGGGAGACTTGACAGGCTGGAAGCATACGGAAACTTCGCAACTGGTTCGATGAGAACGATCAACGGACCAACAAACCTCTGGAGGAGAAAACCAAACTGTAACAAATAATTTCTCGGGTATCTGTTAAAGACCGTGAATCCTCCCGAAGTGCAAGATCATCACTCCACCCGAAATTGTAGAAATGGCCTTCTTCTGTGAAGAGGTGCCCATCATCATCATCATCATATATATATATATATATATATATATATATATATATATATACGCGAATCTTTATAAGTACGTTTGAGTTCTCAATTTTGGTTGAATCCTATCAAGGACGCACTTGATGATATCCACGTAAACTATTATATGTATATATGAAGGGTGATCAAAAGTATCAAAACGAAATCTTTAATATTGTTTTCCAATTTTAACTGAAAATGTTTGTACAGCTGGGAAACTTACATCATAAAGTGATGATGTCTAGACGAGTCGGTACTTTTTTTGATCAGCAGTTTTTAACGAGATAGAAAATTACGCAGTCAACCTCCCACCACCACCAAACACCATATCACCAAGTTTTCGATGAAATATTACAGCAGTATTGGGATTATAATTAATTGTTTTTAATTCTGTGAAATTTAACTAGGGTTGTAAAGAAAACCAGCATATACCAAATTAATGAAAACAACCATGTTATGTTTTCAAGAAACCGACAACAGCTTTAATGTTAAAGTTAACGTTGTGCACTTTAATATTGAAGCAAGTCGGTACAATAAAATAGGAATTATACCTCTACTAGCAGGACCTGTGGATATACCACAGTATAATTTGATTATTACAACGTTTGATATGTTTACTTAAGAGCTATTGCGAAATAGTTCAATATGTAATAAGTATAATAATTTTGATTTAACTCTCTCTCTCTCTCTCTCTCTATCTATATATATATATATATATATATATATATATATATTATAATATCATCATCATCATCATGTCGCGCAGGCATGACGGATATCCAAGACGATCTCTCGCCAACCTTCCCTATCATTCATCGCCACAGGGAGCTCCTCTTCGCTGCAGCCAGCATCTTTACATAGCTGGTCGATATAAGTCCTTGCTGGGCGGCCCACACTGGCATGTCCATGTGTTGGCTTCCACAGGAGAACATCACTTATGAGTTCATCCTTGCTTCTCCAGCAGTGCCCTGTCTCACTCGGATAGTCTTGGTAAATACTGCTTTAAACTTGGTACTTTTTTGACACAACTTGTATTTTGTATTTAAAAAATAATGAATGAAACGTTATTTCTTTTTTTTTCAGAATACAATGTGTGTTAAAAAGTACAAAATACCTCGATACTTTCTGACACACGTTGAATATATATATATATATATATTATATATATATATATATATATATATATATATATTAATAATGGAGATTCGCTTCCGGTTTTTGTCTGTAACAAAAATTAAGTCACTGCTTACGTCACATTACCCCAAATCGTCATAACATAGAATAAATACACTCAAAATTTGAACATGCAGCATTAGACAGTCCTCATTGTTTTTTTAAAACAAGTTTTAATAAATACATGACTGCTATTATATATCTATATATAGTTTGTTTTATTTTAATACATATCTAAAATTTACATTTCAAGTTGTTTTATTTTTTAATCCTTTAATGAATTTGATGATTTTACTTACTTAGGGTACAAACTCGCTGACATTGAATTTTTTACTCCCACCCCTCAGGCAATATGTTTCAAAAATCTATTTTTACATCGCCCGGAGGGTGTTTTTTATTTTGCACTAGTATATATAATATCAACTCAAATTTTGTTGATTTTTATCAACGTGTGCTGATCGAATGTATTACGGACCCTTGCTGTTAACCTCTATTCAGTGTGCAAAACAACTGAAACGAAACGAAAAGGAAACTGTCGAAATAAGTATTCGGTAAATAAGTAATCTTTTCATGGTCAGATTCCCTGAACCTTTGATTGGTGCATAGTCTCAATGCGCATGCGCTCTATTCTTTTTTATATAAACCATTAAATATTACATTGCGTTCATTTTTAATGTCTTATTTTAAAAGGAACCTTTTTGCGCTTACTTCAATCTATAACTATTGAAGAAGGTAAAAACTCGGTTAAAATTTCGCTCCTATTCCATTTATACTAATTGCATGAGTTAAGTTTTCTTGAGGCGCCACTGAATTAAATTTTGTATTCATAACTCGGGAGACGGCGCTTTTGAAGTGAATCTGTAAGTACTAATAAGAAAATAATTTGTCCATTTTTTAGTTCACCTAAATGTTTCGCATTACACGTGAATGAATATACAAGGCTCATGATTTTCAAAATCCTATAATTACTAATTTTCCTGGTCGCTGCTCGAACCGAGTTTATTGATAATGCTTTTTAGTGCATCTCTAATTTAATGTACTATATGTAACATTTTGATAATATGTTACATGTAGGATACCAATACTTAATCACAAAACACGCTTGAATTTTTTTATTACTTTAGGTCTTTTGATATAATTTACGCGGGAACAACAAGAAAAACGACGGTGTGTCTTTTGATTCATCATCATCAGCAGCATCATCATCGTCATCATAATGTCGTGACGGCAGCACGGATATCCACCACAATCTCTCATCAACCGTTGAAACACTATGCTCTCCTTTCGGGCTGGAGAGGTGTGTAAAACGTTAGTGTAATATACCCTCTCCTAGTCGTAACGTTTCGCACTCATTTCCGACAAGAGATGATGTCCACATTGCTTACGTTTACGGCCCTTCAAATAATGGAGTGAAACGATGTGTGGATAAAGAAATGTTCAATATACTTATCTATGTATCGGAGATGGCTGGAGAGATGTGTAAAACGTTAGTGTAATATATACTCTCTCCTAGTCGGAATGGACTGAGATGTTGACGTGTCGTAACGTTTCGCACTCATTTCCGACAAGAGATAATGTCCACATTGCTTACGGTTACGGCCCTTCTAATAATGGAGTGTGTTACATAATTATTAGATACCTAATATTTATGTGCAATAGTGTAGAAATGAAAATGGCCGTTATAAGCTGCAGCCCATGGCCTTGAAGGATTTGAATGACAAGGCTTGACCTGTCCTGATCCCTCCTTCCGGTGATAGCCGTGAGAACCGGTAGAGAGAACCCTCTCTTCTGGTTTAGATAGTAAGTTTCAGTCAGTTAGAGACTAGCAGCCGAGCTCGACGGAAGGGTAAGTCGCGTTACGTGCACTCCCGTCTTAATCTGCGCAGATGTCTGGTTGGGGATTTAAAAATAAAGTAAGATCAAAGCAAATCGGAGTCTTGTGTTATTACCTCTAAAAACTAACAATGACACAGGGCTTCTGATAAAGAGAAATCCCCAATAGAAGACCAGACCCGAAGTCCCCAAGAAAGTCCAGACCTTAGAGAAGTCCAGACGAGAAAGAGATGTTAGAAGAGACCTAGAAGAACCTAAGATGTCAGAAGAACAGACGAAGAATAGAAGAAGTAATGAGAAGGGTATGCAACAGAGTGAAACGATGTGTGGATAAAGAAATGTTCAATATACTTATCTATGTATCGGAGATGGCTTGAATCCTAGTTGTTGCAGCTGTGCAGTTGTTGGCAGTTCTTTGATGTTATGGAGTCTGGACAACTTGAGGGCTGAGAGACATCTTGCCTTGTGCCATTTGGAGTTTTTAGTAATAACTAAAGGCCGCTTCTTTTTGCTCATGAGTATATTTAATTTCCCCCAAGTTACAACTGCCGAGCGCAAGATATTCCATGTCTTACCCTATTCACGCATTCTCCCAGACTCAATTTTCACTCTGACCTCTTCCTTCTCTTTTCACCTCTTCGCCACGTACCATTCCTCGTCCGATCCAAATCATGCCACGCATCCTTAAATTCGTCCTTGTTTCTCCAGCAGTGTCCAGCGTGTCTTGTTCGTCCAACTCGGACAATTTGTATGGTATAGGGCAAGTGGGCGTACAACTGTTTTATCGTGCGGTGTTGTTTCTACGTCTTGTTTAATTTGGCACGCAGAATTTTTGTGCAACTCCCATAAATATCAATATATAAGGGGCTGGTTTAGCTCAGTCGGTAGAACATCCGCCTGGGCAATCTAAAGGTTTTGGGTTCGATACCGGTCCTCGCCAACTCAGCGTGGCACAGCTTGGATAATCTGATCTGTGCGGTAAATCATATGTATTTACCCAACCCTTTTGCCACGGGTAGGATGTGACAAAAGGTCGCAAGACTGGGGTATCCAGCTGAAATTGAACTCGCCATTCAATAGTAATTGATTTGCGAGATGCCTTATGAACTTCCTGAGACCTGTTTGGTTATTTAGTTGGATTTTACGGCACGTCAACACTTGGGTTATTTTGTGCCAAAGACGTTTTGTTTTATTCATTTTTGTTGGGTATTCATTTTTTTAACTCAATTTTTTTAAACACTTTTTAAAAAACTCATTTTAATCTATTTAAACCATAGATGGGACCCTAACAAATACTACCACTCCGAAAGTGGATCTGGGAGTAATGACGATACAGGGGTACTCCACACTACCCAGAGCTCCATAATTTGAACTACACCACTAGATGCAGTTTAACGTCATACCCAGGACACTAAAACTCTCAGCCACCATATTCTAGCACATGTATGATAAAAGGGTTGGGGACTTGCTATAAGAGCAATAGGGTTACGATAGTCATATAGATGGGCTTGACGTGACGAACTGACAGATTGGAGGGGGCTCTCCGACCGCCCGTCTATCCTTAGTAAGGGCCTGAATTCTGAGTCTGATATTTTATTCATTAGCAACATTTAGCAATTCGAGATAAATCTTTTAAAAAGTTTTTTTCTTTCTGTTTGATCGAAACGAATCGCCATTTGATGATAGCAGGTCTTTATGTTTGTGTCGGTTTTCGTACTTTGTAATTATTTGCGAACAAAATGGAATTCCACTGAAAAGATGCAAGGGAGTGAGAATTTGGGGAAAATGAGGTCATTTTTAGAAAAGGGACTTATATCTGTGTGCAGCAAACAAGCCGCCCTCTCCTCCTCCTCCTCCTCCTCCTCCTCCTCCTCCCCATCCTCTATTGCCAGCGAGAGATGGGCGGAGAACCGACCGCCTTATCTACCTACATTCCTACTTAGCTATTTACTTCTTGCAACTTTTTTGTCGATCTATCATACCAACTAAATTAATTTTTAAAAAAAAGATAAACGCATCGCAATAGCATTGGTCACGTTGTTCCAGTACTTATTACCTTCTTATTTTTTCTTAGCCGTTCAAAAGCCCTGTCGGTGGGGCTGTTGAATACACCGACTGCACCTCTGCAGAGGGGTAAGATCCCTACAATGGGACCACCTGTTGGCCGTGGGTGGTGACCCATGATGCTTAAAGATGGAACGCAGGTGGCTGGGCAGTCCATGACATGCAATACTCCACTCTGGACCTTACTTAGACTAGATGGGAGGATGGAGAGCCCCCGCCCCACCCCCGATCAATCGGCTGGTCACGTCAAACCCTAACACCTATAATATTGCCCCAACTCTATTGCCTTTATGGCAACCCCCAACCTTTTCTATCATATGGGTGCTAGAAGGCCATGACTGAGGGTCTTCATGTCTTGAGAATGACGTTAAACTCTATCTGATGGTGAGGTTCCAGTTCTGGAGGTCTGGGAAATGTGGAGCACCCCTTCATCACCATTGCTCCCTGGTCAACTCTGACCTGGAGTGGTAGTACCTGTTAGGGTCCCATCTATGGACTAAATAGGAATTTTTTTTTTTTTAAATTGAGTATCCATTAAGAATAAATTTATTTCAGAACTTTATCGGTATTAAATGACCCACTGAGGTTGATATGCCGTAAAACAAAACAAACGAAACGAAACGATTAGCTGTTCAAAGCTAAATATCAACGAGAAGAAAAAAATGAATAGTTAATTATTTGTCTAATTTTTTTAGATGAGGCTTTATCATTTGTATTGGACACATGGCTCAACGGATATATATATATTTACCAACTCCTCCGCACGAGCAGGATACGACACAAGGTCAATTTCTTAAGCGGAGTTCAACAGGTTTGAATTCAGAGTTTTCCTTCTGTTAAACTGGTTACCTAGCCATGGTTAAAGAACCCAATCTGCCCTGCCATTTACCCATAGCTAGAGGGAGAGTAGGATTCATACCTTTCCCAAGGGTATTAGCGCTAAGTGAAATGCAATTACCACGTCCAGGATTTGAACTCGGGGCGACGAGTCCATTTCCCATGACTTTAACCATTACACCACGGGCTCAACGGATATAAGGGTTGAGTTAATACAGTTCTAAGTGACAATCATTTGTAGGTTGTTCGTTAATTCCTGCCAACAAGCGAAAATAACAGAATACTTAACATAGCTTAAAACTTGTACACGGTCATGGTTAAAGGAATGAGAAGAATCTAGTCCAGTGGATTAAATAAAGGTTTCGGTTCGAAGTTCCCCCTTGTAAGATACTCTGGTCCATTCTTAAAATAAACAAGAGAGAAACTCTGACAGATGAACCAAAGTGCAAAAACACTGATGACAATGCACAAGACACTACACCCGAGAGACGATATAGACTGATTATATGTGTCAAGAAAAACGGGGCGGGAATAGAATGAGGCGCATAAAATCTGCTGGGACTTTAAGATACAGATGTATCACCTAATCCCGGTTAGGAGATCAGACTTAGTGTTAATTAACTATTTTAAAAAATGTCATCTCGTGGATTTTGCCGTTCAGAATTATTAGAGTGTAAAAATGAAAGAAAACAAAAAAAATAGACAAATACTTGGACCTGACGTGAGAACTGAAAATGAAAATATGGAATTTGAAGGTAAAGCTCGTACCAATTGTAAGTGATGCGCTTGGGACGGTTCCCAGGGGATTGGAAAAGAGTATTGGTGTATTGGAAATCAAAGGAAGAATCTAGACCATCCAGAAAACAGCATTGGCTAAAATACCCAGAAATGTCCAGAGGCCAGAGGGGACTTGCTGTCACTCAGCCTCTAGTAAAAGATTTCTAGCTCAGGATGGTGAGTAAAACTCTTAATAATAATAATAATAAAGAAACGGCCCCCAAGAGTTAACAAGACCCAATCCCTTTTTATCATATGGGTGCTAGAAGGCTGTGACTGAGGGTATACATGTCCTGGGAATGACATTAAACTCTATCTGATGGTGAGGTTCCAGTTTTGGAGGTTTGGGGAATATGGAGCACCCCTTCATCACCATTGCTCCCTGGTCCACTGACCCAGAGTGGTAGTACCTGTTAGGGTCCCATCTATGGATTAAATAGAAAAACATGAGTTGATAAACAAAATTGTATTATCCATTAAGAATTGATTTATTTCAAAACTTTATCGGCATTAAATGACCCACTGATGTTGATATGCCGTAAAACAAAATCAAACCAAACCCAAGAGTTAAAAAAACATACTGGGGGAATTGGAAATTAGTGAAACAATTGAGAGCATCCAGACAACAGACAACAATTATGATCGGGTAGAATACTCAGAAGAATCCTAGAGACCTGCGGAGACTTGTTGTCACTCAGTCCACAGTAAAATATTTCCAGCTCTGGATGGTGTGAAAAACTCTCAAGAGTATCCAACAATTCAAAGACTACACAAAAAAGAGCAAAGACAGATTACTTATGGCGGCCAACAATAGTAGATGTGACATAGGGACAAACAGAAAAACAACAAAGACTAGAAAACAAAAGTGGGAAGAAAAACAATTATACGGACGCTTCAAACGACAAATCAGAGAGGTTGCACATGAAAAAACCTGGACGTGGTTAAGAAAAGGAAACCTTAAAAGAGAAACTGAATCACTAATAATTGCTGCACAGAATAATGCCATGAGGACAAATTATATCAAAGCAAAAATTGATAAGACCCAACAATATAGTAAATGTAGACTATGCGGTAATAGAGATGAGACCGTAAACCATGTACTATGCGAATGTAGCAAACTAGCACAACGGGAGTACAAAACTAGACACGACTGGGTTGGGAAGGTGATCCACTGGGAGTTATGCAAAAAATTAAATTTTGACCATACAACAAAATGGTATATGCATAAACCAGAATCTGTTCTTGAGAACGAAACGCATAAAATTCTCTGGGACTTTGAAATAAAAACAGATCACCTTATCCCAGCAAGAAGACCAGACCTAGTGTTGATTAACCAAAAAGAAAGAACTTGTCAACTGGTGGATTTTGCAGTTCCAGCAGATCACAGGGTGAAGCTAAAGGAAAATGAAAAAATGGACAAATACCTGGACCTTGCCAGAGAACTGAAAAAGTTATGGAATATGAAATTCAATGTGATACCAATTGTAGTTGGTGCACTTGGAATGGTCCCAAAAGGATTGGAAAAGGGTTTGGAAAGTCTGGAAATCAGAGAAAGGGTTGATACCATCCAGAACACTGCACTGCTGCAATCTGCCAGAATAATCAGAAGAGTCCTGGAGACCTGAGGAGACTTGCTGTCACTCAGACTCCAGTGATGTGAAAACTCAAAAGGAGTGAATAATAATAATAATAATAATAATAATAGAGACACACAAAATTCTCTGGGACTTTGAGGTACAGACGGATCACCTAATCCCGGCCAGGAGACCAGATTTTGTCTTGGTTGACAAGAAGAGGAAGACGTGTCATCTCGTGGACTTTGCCGTCCCGGCTGATCACAGAGTGAAAATGAAAGAAAACGAAAAAATCGATAAATACTTAGACCTTAGAACTAAAAAAAAAAAACTGTGGAACATGAGGGTTAAGGTCGTGCCGATTGTGACTGGGGCCCTTGGAACAATCCCCAAGGGGTTAGAAAGGAGTCTGGATGAATTAAAAATCGGAGGAAGAATCGAGACCATCCAGACTACAGCATTATTGAGAACGGCTGGAATACTCAGAAGAGTCCTGGAGACCCGAGGAGACTTGCTGTCACTCAGCCTCCAGTGAACCACCGGCTTCTGCAGGTGTGAAAAACTCGAATGGAGTGAAATAATAATAATAATAATAATAATAATAATAATAATAATAACTAAGTGGATATTGGGCAAAAAATGTAACCCCGTTGATGAAAGAAACTATGGTTGTATTATTTACTGGGCGCAACCCTTAAAAACTAAAAAAGAAAAAGTACTCAAAAATCCTGTGATTGGAACTGGAAACACATAACGTCTCTCCCATTTTTTTCTTCTTTCTTTGGTTTTCGCCTTTTTAATTTTTTTTTTTTTTTTTTTTTTTTTTTTTTTGCTTACATAATTATAATTTATCGCTCTTTTGAAATCAGACTTGATGAACCTAATTTATTTTGGTGCGTTGAGATTAAGAAAAGGGAGAAAAAAGATTTACGTAAACATCATTAGCGGTAAAAAAATTTAAAAAAAGAGGGTTGGAGTAGATTTTCAAAGATGAAGGAAGAAACATTAACAGGCAGAAAATTTATTGAACAAGTCCAAAGACACATAAGCACGCACACGTGTATGTATTATATATATATAATATATATAATATATATATATATATATATATATATATATATATATACTCCTAACCCCTTGTTTGAGCTCTCTGAGGTAAAATTGACTGTCGGCCACGAATTAAGCTTAAAGGCCAAGGCTCTCTTATGAAACGGATGTGAGCTCTCGAGCGGCTGTAACATAGATATCTATAAGTCAATAAATCCGACAGTATGATTGAAAGGAGATAGAAAAACAAGTCAGCATACTATTAACATTTGTTTTTCTATCTCCTTTCAATCATATATATCTATGTAGGCATTTATCAGTTAATTCTACCACCTGCCTGCAGGTGGCTAATGGTCTACTGGTTAAGAACTGATGAAAAATCCGTCGGGAGATAGCCTGCTAAGTCTAGCCACACTGAGGAGATGTGATACGTCGAAACACGATGTCTATGGATAACAATATATATGTGTGTTTAACAGAGAAAATGATGCCAAAATACACTTATATATATTTATATAATTTAATTAATCATGACAAGCAAATTCGGCGAATACCATGTGCGACGTGAGGAACACTGTACAGCTGTTTCGACCTAATTTTGGTATCATCAGCAGTGTATACCTACGATCTCCCCCCGACAGAGATCGAACCGGCGAACCCAGGACGCAAAGTCAGAGACTCTACCTACCTAGGCCAACCGGACACGCCACACATGAAACTCGCCAAATCAACTTGTCAATCATAAGTGCGCAACTACTATAACATGATGTGACGTTTTAGCAGCATCGATTCGTTACCTCTCGCAGAATCACGTCTTCCCGGCACGCATCCACGTACCCACAACCATGCTAGGCAAAGAAGTATAGGTAATTTTATTTTTATGGAGAGAAATTTTTAATTTATATAATTTAATTAATCATGACAAGCAAATTCGTCGAATACCATGTGCGACGTGAGAAACACTGTACAGCTGTTTCGACCTAATTTTGGTCTTATATATATATATATATATATATAACCTAAAACCTTAGTTTATTGGGCTCTTTTTAAATAATAGCTTAGCCGACTCTTTCAGTGCATTTTCTTTTAGTCGGTTGACAAAAAAAATCAAATTGTACCAAAACGGTACAATTTGATTATTTTTCAAGCTGTACGGATGATCCGGTCTTTTTTTTTTTTTTTTTCTTTTTGTATTTTTTCCAGTTACCTTTTTGTAATATTTGTCTATTTACAAATTGGATTATCTGTTGTTGTTGTTTTTTCACCGTCCGAGTCATAAAAATTAAACAATATATAATCAGTGGCAACTCTAGGTCATCAACATTACTCAGGTTCATTGCTCCATGTAGGTCTTCTGCGCGGCATCCATAATCCTCACAGATCTGATTAATGTTAGTTTTTACTGGTAGACCAAATTAAATACACAACAACAATAAATAAAACAAAATGTTTTCGGCATAAAATAACCAAGGGTTGAAATGCCGTAAAATCCAACCAACTACCCAACCAACCAACCAACCGACTCTGACAGGTCTTCCGTGCAGCATCCAGTATTTGCACAGAACTGATTGATGTAGATTTTTGCTGGCTGGGCTACACTGGTGTGTCTATGTGTAGGTGTCCACTGTAGAACATCACTTGTGAGTTCTTCCTTGCTTCCTCAGAAGTGTCCAGCATGCCTTGATAGCCTCACCCGGATGGTTCGTGTAAAAATGACCATACAGGAGGGTTTTTTTTGGGGGGATGCTGTTTCCAGGATTTGTTTACGGTAGCACGCAGCATCCTCGTGCAGCTCACATTTAATTTATTTTCAAAGCGCTTCGTTAGGGTCCATGTAGTGCAGCCGTACAGTAACACAGACACGGATACGGCTTGGAAGAATTCTCACTTTTGTTGTTGGTTGTTGGCATCCTTCCGTCTGTTAAAGACGATGGCGTAGTGTCCATTTTAACTGTATCTGCGTGAGTGGCTGAACAGGCCAATTTTTTAATGACAATCTCTGGTGCAGTGACTGCAAATAAACAGTGATGCTTGCTGGAGTTGCTGTTGTCTCTCCTTCCTTCTGGCTCTCTTTTCTGTGGCGGCTTTTTTTCTCTCTTTTTCACTCCTTTTCGTGCCTTGTTTTGAAAAGGAGGCGCCAGGCCGTTCGGTTTTCTGCACCGACCTTCCATGTGTTGGTGTTGATGTGGCATGTCTTCTCGCTATAATCAAGCAATAACTTTTAAGGTTATCATAGCAAAACAAACGACAGGACTTTCTTTCCAACCAAATATTATTTCGCGCGTATAAGAATTTTTGTAAAAGGAGATATGTCTGCGTTGCGTAAGAGATATGGATGAACAATTAAACGAGGAGGTGGGGGGGGAGAATGTTTCCCCGTGTTAAATCCTCGGAAAATAAACCCAAATACTAATTTTCGCTGACATTCTTCCAATAACAACGTGACTATCTGATGTAATACTTGCTCATCACCCTGAAATAATTGAAAACGGGATGTTTGCAGCCAGAGAGAGTGAGAGAGAGAGGGGAGAGAGGTAGAGAGAGGCCAAAAGGAAATTAATACCGTATTAATCATAATAAAATTATTAATACTGATGCAGTTATTTTCTTTGGATAAATTACTTCTTTGGTGTATTAAGAATAAAGTAAATAAATAAAAAAGAACAACGATACGTAATGATTCTATATCACAACTTGCGTTCCCTTTGGGGAAATAGGTTCGTTTACATGAAATAACGAGATATAAATAGGGACAGTCTTTTTTTGTTGTTGTTGTTGTTTTTTTTTTGTAAAAAAAAAATGCCTTGATCAAAAACAGTATAATTCGCAGGATTAAACCTCATCAGCCAAGCATATACACACTTATCGTATTTCTTATCTCTAAATTATGTCTTGTTAGATTATATATATACATATATATATATGTGTGTGCGTGTGTGTGTATGTCTGTGTGTGCGCGTGTATGTGTGTGTGTATGTATATATATATATATATGTGTGCGTGTGTATATATATATATGTATATATAAATGTGTGCAATATAAATGTGTGTGTGCGTGCGAGTATAGTGTATGTGTGTGTGTGCGTGCGAGTATATATATATGTGTGTGTGTATGTGTGTATATATATATATATGTATGTGTGTGTGTGTGCGAGATAATATATATATATGTGTGTGTGTGTGCGTGTCTGTGCGTGTACATGTGTGTATGTGTGCGTGCATAGAAATTTGTGTGTGTATGTATATATATATTTATATACATATATGTGTGTGCGTGTATTTGCATTCGCGTGTTTATATACATGTGTGTGTACATGTGTGTATATATATATATATGTCGGTATGCGTGTCTATATATGTCTGTGTGTGTACGTGTGTGTTGCGAACTAGCCTGGCGTACCTTGCGCAGAGAGTGAATGCGTTGGTCCAGGACTACTTATACACAGTTGTCTGAGAACGTCGGGGTGATAGCTTAGCCTGCTTCAGAGCGCTTCGGCCTCTGGAGCGGCTAAGTAAAATTAACAGCGTTGATCCCAGGGGGCTATACCCCCCGGGCAATACCTGCCCCTTGATTTATTGAGGACTGAGTTTATTGGCCAGTGACTGAGGCGCACCCTTGAGGAGGAATGCCGACGGGATCAACGCATTTTTTGTGCCTACCACCCATGAGCTTCGGCTTGAGGGTGGCCCCACATGAAAATGTCTTTGTGTCACGCCTTCATAAGTGGGATGAGAGGCAAATACCTTGTTGAGACTGCAAGGATTACGGAACCATTACGCAAAACGTCTACCTCGAGGTTTTAGCACTCTGTTGCAAGTTACAATATGTCTGGCACACATGTAGTTGAATGTACTAGTATACTGAATACTGTATGATCCCGTATATAACAGTGTGCCAGTGTATATATATATATATATGTATATATATATATATGGGGAGAGGTAGAATGCATTTGCGTTGGGCGCTGTCTCGAGTTTGAGATAAATGCGCATACATGTATATATGCGTATATATATACATATATATGTATATGACAATATGTATATATATATATATGTATATTATGTATATGTATATATATGTATTATATATAATATATATATATATATGTATATATATATATATATATATATATACATATATATATATTATATATATATACACATACACACATATATATATATATATATACACACATACATATATATATATATATATTATATATATATATATATATACACACACATATATATATATATATATATATATATATATATCAGGAACATGTATATATATGCATATGTTGCTATTGATTAACATTTTAATTAGAATTACAAATCGATAATGGTTTATCTTAGAATGCTATTTATCGTTTTAATTCGGACAATTATTAAGCATGTATATCATATAATTTTCATAGGTCTATCGAGTATATCTATAACGTGTGAGTGGAGAGCGAGAGGGGGTTTCAGAAAATTGTTTTAATCTAGAGAATACGATGCGGGATCAAAACCATATGAAGATCGAGTTAAATCTATTAAAAGAAATACATCATCCCTTGAAAATGCTGATAAAAAATAAAAGATAAAATCTCAACCCTCAAAAGAATCTCTTCAGACTTGTCCGTTTTGCTCCATTTATTTCAACTCCCCAACATCGACCTACAACTTGCTTACATGATAATATGACTTACTAAAAGAATCTTTCAACTCGAAAATTCCACTCCAAATTCCTATATTTCCCCGATCTCATTCACCTTCTTTTTTATTTTTTTATCTCAACCCATTGCAGCACTCAGATATTCCAAAAGGTTTGTAGGACGTGGTGATTGTTTGATTTTAGTATAAAGATGAGTAAAAAAAAAAAAAGTAATGCCATATTTTTAGGAAAGCTATAATTACCAATATCGATCATATGAATCTCACAGACAAATTAAAACGACAATTCTTCCAAGCTGTGGTCGTGTCAGTGCTGCTGTATGGCTGCACTACTTGAACCCTGACGAGGCGCCTGGAGAATAAGCTAGATGGGAGCTGCACAAGAATGCTGCGTGCGATCTTAAACAAATCGTGGAAACAACACCCGACAAGGAAGCAGCTGTACGGCCACCTTCCCCCTATTTCACAAACCGTCCGTGTAAGACGGACAAGACATGCTGGATACTGTTGGAGAAGCAAGGACGAACTAATAAGCAATGTTCTCCTGTGGAAGCCAACACATGGACACGCTAGAGTGGGCCGCACAGCAAGGACCTACATTGACCAGCATTGCGAGGATACTGGATGCTGCGCAGAGGACCTCCCAGGGACAATGAATAATAGAGAAGGTTGGCGAGAGATTGTCATGGATATCCGTGCTAATTGCGCGACATGATGATAATAATTACTAACACAGGAACATGTATCATACATCAAAATGAAGCTGGTCCTCTGTAGATCACATTCCTACTCCTCCACATAGTCACCATTTCTCTCAATAGCAATGTTCCACCTTCGAATGAGAACATATATCCCTGCCCCGTAAAATTCTGTTGACTGTTCTTTGAGCCACTTCTTCAATACAGATTTCACTTTCTCGTCACTGGAATAATGTTTGACTCTCAAGTAAGAAGGGTGCGGTAAAGTTTTCCAAAGTACGCTCATATTCATTAAGATAAAACCAAACAATTTGAAATCAATAATACTAAGGACGTATTTATTAAAATCAAATTTTTAATATCAATATGCAAATTAGCCTTCTCATTCGTACTGTAAACTGCTATTTTGTTATATATATAAATACAGTTGCATATTATTGGTCTGTAGATAAGGCAAACAGTAATAATAATGTAAAACGATTTTATTAATAATTGAGGTTTAAATAAAAATAAAATCGTGGAGAATGTGACGTAAATAACAAAGGGAATTGTAACTTGAGGAGTGATAGAGTTTCGGTTACAGACAGACAAACACACAATCTCAATTATAATAAGAAATATAGAATATAAATAATCTAAAGAATTCCAGCTTAGATTAAAAATGCAAGAATTTCAGAAAATGATATTTGATACTTTTTATAATATGCTTGCACGTATTCAAAAAAAATAATGCATGTTTAAACAAGATTATGAGCTCTTTTCAGTATTCAGTTTATTTAAGTATTTTTACTTATCATTTTTAGGGGCAGTTCCAGAGGCGTAGTGGCTAACATACTGGAATGTGACATCGTAATAAGCGAGTTCGAACTCTGGTCACGCTGTTATGTTCACTTTTGGACTAATACCCTTGGGAAAGGCATGAACCCTTACCTAACCTATACGTCAAATAGTACAGAACTGTTCTTCTACAAGGATGACTTTTGGCACTAAATAATCCACGATGGTTGATATGCCATTAAACAAACCAAAACATCATTATTAATCATACAGATATCATAGTGAAGGCCACTGATGTAATAGTTATTGTCGTGGGAAATGGACACGGCGATTCGAGTTCAAATCCTGGACGAGGTTGTTTGCATTTCACATAGCCCTAATACCCTTGGGAAGCTATGAATCCAACTATTCTCCATCCACCTATGGGTGATTAGCAGGGCACACTTGGCTCTTTAAACTTGGTTACACAACCAGTCAAGGAGAAGAGAACTCTGAATTCAAACCGGTTAAACCCTGCTTAAGAAATTGACCTTATGACCCATCTTACTCATTGGCGGGGTGGTAATATGTACAATGAATACTTTGACATTAAATACCCAGGATGGTATATAAGGATGGTAGATAGTAGAGCCGACTGGGCTCTTTAACCTTAGATAGACAACCAGTCAAGGAGAAGGAAAACTGAATGCAAAACTGTTAAACTCCTCTTAAAGAAATGACTTTGTATTGCATCCTGCTCGTGCTGAGGGCTAGTTAGACAACCAGGTTAGGAAAAGGAAAAGTCCGAATGAAAACGTTTAGACAACCAGTTTAGGAAAAGGAAAAGTCTGAATGCAAACGTGTTAGACAAGCAGTTTAGGAAAAAAGTCTGAATGCAAACGTGTTAGACCAGCAGTTTAGGAAAAGGAAAAGTCCGAATGAAAACGTTTAGACAACCAGTTTAGGAAACGCGAAAAGTCCGAATGCAAACGTGTTAGACAAGCAGTTTAGGAAAAGGAAAAGTCCGAATGCAAACGTGTTAGACAAGCAGTTTAGGAAAAGGAAAAGTCCGAATGCAAACGTGTTAAACTCCGCTTTAGAAATTGACCGTCCGTTACATCCTGCTTGTCCAGAGAGGTTAGTAAATATGCACAACGAGGTTTTTGACATTAAATAACCCACTTAGGTTGATATGCATTTTTAAAGATTAATAAATCATCATCATATTTTAGTAGGTCAGTTCTTAAACACTGTTTACGTTTCGTGTACAGTCTTGTTGGTCATTGTATCCTTCTTATAAAACAGTTCGCTCGCTTTTTTGTTGTTTTATTGAGTTTACTCATTAATCATTCTAGAAAAATAGAAAAAATTCAGTCATGCTATTCAGTAATAAATAAGATTCAAGGCCAGAAATTTGACAAGAGTCGCCACAGTCAATAATATACAAATATCTTTATGTTGCTTTTTTAGAGTTTGACTACAGCAAAATGTAACAGTTAAAGTCGTTAACAGAATATCAAGTTCATATCAATTTGATTAATTTGATTCTTGACGTAACAGGTTCGTTGTAAAGTAACTCCCTTCCCTATTAGAAAATCTTATAATTTTATGTATCATTATTTTTACGTATACAGGGTGATTTTAAAGTAACTCCCTGTTTTAAAAATCTTATAATTTCTAAATCATTAATTTTACGGATACATGTTCATTTTTAAGGTTCGTTGTAAAGTAACTCCCGTCCCTATTATGAAAATCTATAATTTATGTATCATTATTTTTACGTATACAGGGTGATTTTAAAGTAACTCCTGTTTTAAAAATCTTAAAATTTCTAATCATTAATTTTTACGGACATGTTCATTTTTAAGGTTCGTTGTAAAGTAACTCCCGTCCCTATTATGAAAATCTATAATTTATGTATCATTATTTTTACGTATACAGGGTGATTTTAAAGTAACTCCTGTTTAAAAATCTTATAATTTCTAATCATTAATTTTACGTATACAGATTCATTTTAAAGGTGGTTGTAAAGTAACTCCCTTCCCTATTATGAAAATCTTATAATTTCTGTATCATTATTTTTACGTATACAGGGTGATTTTAAAGTAACTCCCTGTTTTAAAATCTTATATTTTCTAAATCATTAATTTTTACGTATACAGATTCATTTTAAAGGTTCGTTGTAAAGTAACTCCCTTCCTATTATGAAAATCTTATAATTTCTGTATCATTATTTTTACGTATATAGGGTGATTTTAAATTAATCCCTGTTTTAAAAATCTTATAATTTCTAAATCATTAATTTTACGTATACAGATTCATTTAAAGGTTCGTTGTAAGGTAACTCCCTTCCCTATTATGAAAATCTTATAATTTCTGTTCATTATTTTTACGTATACAGGGTGATTTTAAAGTAACTCCCTGTTTTAAAAATCTTATAAATTTCTAAATCATTAATTTTTACGTATACAGATTCATTTTAAAGGTTCGTTGTAAAGTAACTCCCTTCCCTATTATGAAAATCTTATAATTTCTGTATCATTATTTTTACGTATACAGGGTGATTTTAAAGTAACTCCCTGTTTTAAAAATCTTATAATTTCTAAATCATTAATTTTACGTATACAGATTCATTTTAAAGGTTCGTTGTAAAGTACTCCCTTCCCTATTATGAAAATCTTATAATTTCTGTATCATTATTTTTACGTATACAGGGTGATTTTAAAGTAACTCCCTGTTTTAAAAATCTTATAATTTCTAATCATTAATTTTACGTATACAGATTCATTTTAAAGGTTCGTTGTAAAGTAACTCCCTTCCCTATTATGAAAATCTTATAATTTATGTATCATTATTTTTACGTATACAGGTGATTTTAAAGTACTCCCTGTTTTAAAATCTTATAATTTCTAAATCATTAATTTTACGGATACATGTTCATTTTTAAGGTTCGTTGTAAAGTAACTCCCTTCCCTATTATGAAAATCTTATAATTTCTGTATCATTATTTTTTACGTATACAGGGTGATTTTAAAGTAACTCCCTGTTTTAAAAATCTTATAATTTCTAAATCATTAATTTTACGGATACATGTTCATTTTTTAAGGTTCGTTGTAAAGTAACTCCCGTCCCTATTATGAAAATCTTATAATTTATGTATCATTATTTTTACGTATACAGGGTGATTTTAAAGTAACTCCTGTTTTAAAAATCTTATAATTTCTAAATCATAATTTTACGGATACATGTTCATTTTAAGGTTCGTTGTAAAAGTAACTCCCGTCCCTATTATGAAATCTTATAATTTATGTATCATTATTTTACGTATACAGGGTGATTTTAAAGTAACTCCCTGTTTTAAAATCTTATAATTTCTAAATCATTAATTTTACGGATACATGTTCATTTTAAGGTTCGTTGTAAAGTAACTCCCGTCCTATTATGAAAATCTTATAATTTATGTATCATTATTTTTACGTATACAGGGTGATTTTAAAGTAACTCCCTGTTTTAAAAATCTTATAATTTCTAAATCATTAATTTTACGGATACATGTTCATTTTTAAGGTTCGTTGTAAAGTAACTCCCGTCCCTATTATGAAAATCTTATAATTTATGTATATTATTTTTACGTATACAGGGTGATTTTAAAGTAACTCCCTGTTTTAAAAATCTTATAATTTCTAAATCATTAATTTTACGGATACATGTTCATTTTTAAGGTTCGTTGTAAAGTAACTCCGTCCCTATTATGAAAATCTTATAATTTATGTATCATTATTTTTACGTATACAGGGTGATTTTAAAGTAACTCCCTGTTTTAAAAAATCTTATAATTTCTAAATCATTAATTTTACGGATACATGTTCATTTTTAAGGTTCGTTGTAAAGTAACTCCCTCCCTATTATGAAAATCTTATAATTTATGTATCATTATTTTTACGTATACAGGGTGATTTTAAAGTAACTCCCTGTTTTAAAAATCTTATAATTTCTAAATCATTAATTTTACGGATACATGTTCATTTTTAAGGTTCGTTGTAAAGTAACTCCCTTCCCTATTATGAAAATCTTATAATTTCTGTATCATTATTTTTACGTATACAGGGTGATTTAAAGTAACTCCCTGTTTTAAAAATCTTATAATTTCTAAATCATTAATTTTACGTATACAGATTCATTTTAAAGGTTCGTTGTAAAGTAACTCCTTCCCTATTATGAAAATCTTATAATTTCTGTATCATTATTTTTACGTATACAGGGTGATTTTAAAGTAACTCCCTGTTTTAAAAATCTTATAATTTCTAAATCATTAATTTTACGTATACAGATTCATTTTAAAGGTTCGTTGTAAAGTAACTCCCTTCCCTATTATGAAAATCTTATAATTTTGTATCATTATTTTTACGTATACAGGGTGATTTTAAAGTAACTCCCTGTTTTAAAAATCTTATAATTTCTAAATCATTAATTTTACGTATACATGTTCATTTAAGGTTCGTTGTAAAGTAACTCCCTTCCCTATTATGAAAATCTATAATTTATGTATCATTATTTTTACGTATACAGGGTGATTTTAAAGTAACTCCCTGTTTTAAAAATCTTATAATTTCTAAATCATTAATTTTACGGATACATGTTCATTTTAAGGTTCGTTGTAAAGTAACTCCCGTCCCTATTATGAAAATCTTATAATTTTATGTATCATTATTTTTACGTATACAGGGTGATTTTAAAGTAACTCCCTGTTTTAAAAATCTTATAATTTCTAAATCATTAATTTTACGGATACATGTTCATTTTAAGGTTCGTTGTAAAGTAACTCCCGTCCCTATTATGAAAATCTTATAATTTGTATCATTATTTTTACGTATACAGGGTGATTTTAAAGTAACTCCCTGTTTTAAAAATCTTATAATTTCTAAATCATTAATTTTACGGATACATGTTCATTTTTAAGGTTCGTTGTAAAGTAACTCCCGTCCCTATTATGAAAATCTTATAATTTATGTATCATTATTTTTACGTATACAGGGTGATTTTAAAGTAACTCCCTGTTTTAAAAATCTTATAATTTCTAAATCATTAATTTTACGGATACATGTTCATTTTTAAGGTTCGTTGTAAAGTAACTCCCGTCCTATTATGAAAATCTTATAATTTATGTATCATTATTTTTACGTATACAGGGTGATTTTAAAGTAACTCCTGTTTTTAAAAATCTTATAATTTCTAAATCATTAATTTTACGGATACATGTTCATTTTTAAGGTTCGTTGTAAAGTAACTCCCGTCCCTATTATGAAAATCTTATAATTTATGTATCATTATTTTTACGTATACAGGGTGATTTTAAAGTAACTCCCTGTTTTAAAATCTTATAATTTCTAAATCATTAATTTTACGGATACATGTTCATTTTTAAGGTTCGTTGTAAAGTAACTCCCTTCCCTATTATGAAAATCTTATAATTTATGTATCATTATTTTTACGTATACAGGGTGATTTTAAAGTAACTCCCTGTTTTAAAAATCTTATAATTTCTAAATCATTAATTTTACGGATACAGATTCATTTTAAAGGTTCGTTGTAAAGTAACTCCCGTCCCTATTATGAAAATCTTATAATTTCTGTATCATTATTTTTACGTATACAGGGTGATTTTAAAGTAACTCCCTGTTTTAAAAATCTTATAATTCTAAATCATTAATTTTACGTATACATGTTCATTTTAAAGGTTCGTTGTAAAGTAACTCCCTTCCCTATTATGAAAATCTTATAATTTATGTATCATTATTTTTACGTATACAGGGTGATTTTAAAGTAACTCCCTGTTTTAAAAATCTTATAATTTCTAAATCATTAATTTTACGGATACATGTTCATTTAAGGTTCGTTGTAAAGTAACTCCCTTCCCTATTATGAAAATCTTATAATTTATGTATCATTATTTTTACGTATACAGGGTGATTTTAAAGTAACTCCCTGTTTTAAAAATCTTATAATTTCTAAATCATTAATTTTACGGATACATGTTCATTTTAAGGTTCGTTGTAAAGTAACTCCCGTCCCTATTATGAAAATCTTATAATTTATGTATCATTATTTTTACGTATACAGGGTGATTTTAAAGTAACTCCCTGTTTTAAAAATCTTATAATTTCTAAATCATTAATTTTACGGATACATGTTCATTTTTAAGGTTCGTTGTAAAGTAACTCCGTCCCTATTATGAAAATCTTATAATTTATGTATCATTATTTTTACGTATACAGGGTGATTTTAAAGTAACTCCCTGTTTTTAAAATCTTATAATTTCTAAATCATTAATTTTACGGATACATGTTCATTTTTTAAGGTTCGTTGTAAAGTAACTCCCGTCCCTATTATGAAATCTTATAATTTATGTATCATTATTTTTACGTATACAGGGTGATTTTAAAGTAACTCCCTGTTTTAAAAATCTTATAATTTCTAATCATTAATTTTACGGATACATGTTCATTTTTAAGGTTCGTTGTAAAGTAACTCCCTTCCCTATTATGAAAATCTTATAATTTATGTATCATTATTTTTACGTATACAGGGTGATTTTAAAGTAACTCCCTGTTTTAAAAATCTTATAATTTTCTAAATCATTAATTTTACGGATACATGTTCATTTTTAAGGTTCGTTGTAAAGTAACTCCCGTCCCTATTATGAAAATCTTATAATTTCTGTATCATTATTTTTACGTATACAGGTGATTTTAAAGTAACTCCCTGTTTTAAAAATCTTATAATTTCTAAATCATTAATTTTACGGATACATGTTCATTTTAAAGGTTCGTTGTAAAGTAACTCCCGTTCCCTATTATGAAAATCTTATAATTTATGTATCATTATTTTTACGTATACAGGGTGATTTTAAAGTAACTCCCTGTTTTAAAAATCTTATAATTTCTAAATCATTAATTTTACGGATACATGTTCATTTTAAAGGTTCGTTGTAAAGTAACTCCCTTCCCTATTATGAAAATCTTATAATTATGTATCATTATTTTTACGTATACAGGGTGATTTTAAAGTAACTCCCTGTTTTAAAAATCTTATAATTTCTAAATCATTAATTTTACGGATACATGTTCATTTTTAAGGTTTCGTTGTAAAGTAACTCCTTTCCTATTATGAAAATCTTATAATTTGTATCATTATTTTTACGTACAGGGTGATTTTAAAGTAACTCCCTGTTTAAAAAATCTTATAATTCTTAAATCATTAATTTTACGGATACATGTTCATTTTAAGGTTCGTTGTAAAGTAACTCCCGTCCCTATTATGAAAATCTTATAATTTATGTATCATTATTTTACGTATACAGGGTGATTTTAAAAGTAATCCCTGTTTTAAAATCTTATAATTTCTAAATCATTAATTTTACGGATACATGTTCATTTTTGTAAGGTTCGTTGTAAAGTAACTCCGTCCTATTATGAAATCTTTAATTAATGTATCATTATTTTTACGTATAACAGGGTGATTTTAAAGTAATCCTGTTTTAAAAATCTTATAATTTCTAAATCATAATTTTAGCGGATACATGTCATTTTAAAGGTTCGTTGTAAGTACCCGTTCCCTATTATAAAATCTTCATAATTTATGTACATTATTTTTAGTTACAGGGTGATTTTAAGTAACTCCCTGTTT
>CM042141.1:64733148-64749624 GCA_023376005.1 Doryteuthis pealeii | reverse complement strand
AGGAAGAGATAGCAAGCTTTATCTTCAAGGATTCATTTTAACATTGAATACGGAGTTTAGGCCTCGCTTGGATGCTCCATAGCTTGCGGCTAGTTCATAATGCTTTAACTATGTTGTAAAGAAAAACAACGTTGTACACGCTATGGTTGAATTTCAGTGAACTACAGATTATAGAAAATAATAGATTAAGAAAAGATTTTTTATATTCTTTACTTCTCTTTGATCAAACAATGGCGCCACCCCAATGGCACATTCTAATAATTCATTACAACAAATCAAAAGATATAATCAGTCAATCATGTATTTTCAAGATCGTGTACCTGAAAGAAAATATACTTACTTTTCTTTTAGAACTTACTATTAATAATAATAATAATTCTAAGACACAAAAATAATTATTTACCGAAGCATTAAATTCCAATGTAACCTATTACACAGAAAATGGATGTGAGATTACCTATCGTAGCATCTATAACAATACATAAAACCGGATGCAGGCTTTTAATCATGACGGGCATTTCGTAATGGATTTTGAAAAAAACGGAAAAGGCCGACTATTAGAGTAAAAAAAACAAACGACGCATGCGCCTTCATATGTCAGACGGTAAAAGCTCAGCGTTGATCTTCATTTAGCAAAATAAAAAATAAAAATAAATGAATGGAATAAGAACGAAGCTGGCAGTTTCTCTCGCTTTCAGTGTCCAGGATCTTAAAAAGAATTTTAGTCGGCTCAGTGCTTTTTTATCCTTATTATTATCGTCTGCTGTGGTAGTTTGCTACGTGTAGACAATGGCGTCAGTGTACAGAATAATATCCGACGACTCAATTGACAATGGACTCCAATTAGGAGAGGAAAAAGGGGAGGTCTTTTGCAGGTATACCCAATGTCCACACATCCGATATAAGTCACGTTTATGAGTTTTAGATAATTTTTACGTTTTATTTATTTATTTATTTTTATCCTTACTTTGTTTCTTTTCATAGTCTCTCATTTTATGTCGCAAAATATTTTTTTAATGTTTTCTTTTGTTTTTTTTCTTCTTTCGTTGTTTTGGTGTTTTATTCTTCGAGTTAAGTAAAACAATTTGGCTCGTATACAAATCTACAGACATACTTATATACTTATCATTTAAGGGCACGCAGCGGTGTAATGGTTAGCGAGCTAGATTTGCGACTATTGTTAGTGAGTTGATTCTCATTCGGCGCCCATACTTCTGGTCTTGTGCCACATCTTAAGCTAAGTGAATAACTATATTCTACCATTTATTACGTAAATATGCATATTTTGTTTTTTGGGGGAGTTTTTTGTATTTTACTCTGTATTTAGTTATTTCAGATTTATATCTTTATCTATATACAGTGGGGGGACCTGACATACGAGTTTAATTCGTTAATGCTGTAACCCAATTTGCTCGTATTTAAACATTTTTTTCCTATCAAATAAACTGAATAACCTTTAAATCCGTTCAGGACGCCCCCCCCCCCAAGAATAACATTAATCTTTCAATTAGAAAGGATTGAACAAAACTCGTCGACATAAAAATTGTCCGTAGAGTTAACCAAATATGTTTTAAGAGAAAAAATGCTGCCAATATATATATATATATATATATATATATATATATATATATATAATAAATAATGTAATTCAGACACGTGTTTCGAGTATACTTCTCATCAGTGTGGTTATACTTAACAGCTACCCCTGGCCGGGTTTGAGACCCGAATGAACTTTCGTTCGCCAATCCTCTTACCGTACGGCCAGAGGCAGCTTGTCATATAGGAGAATATTTTCGGCTACATTTCTAAGCGAAATGAATTCACTAGAGGCCTCAACATTTGTAAACAAAGCGAGGTTTAGCTACACGCCAGAACGGTGAATCTGCAATTAAATCCCTATTTTAAAGTACTCGACCAAAGTGGGAATATATATATAATAAATAAGTAATCGCACAGACACGTGTTTCGAAAAGTATCACTTATACGCAAAGATAAGTAACGTTTTGAGTTTTCAATTTTGGTTGAATCCTATCAAGGACGCACTTGATGATATACACTAAACTATTATATGTAATACGAAGAGTGGTCAAAAGTATCAAAGAAATCTTTAATATTTTTTCCAATTTTAACTGAAAATGTTTGTACAGCTGGGAAACTTACATCATAAAGTGATGATGTTAGACGAGTCGGTACTTTTTTTGATGCAGCATTTTTAACGAGATAGAAAATTACGCAGTCAACCTCCACCACCAAGCAAACACCATCTACAAAGCTTTGGTTGAAATATTACAGCAGTATTGGGATATAATTAATTGTTTTTAATTCTGTGAAATTTAACTAGGGTTATAAAGAAAACCAGCATATACCAAATTAATGAAAACAAACCATGTTATGTTTCAAAGAACCGAAACAGCTTTAATGTTAAAGTTAACGTTGTGCACTTTAATATTGAAGCAAGTCGGTACAATAATAGGAATTATACCTCTACTAGCAGGACTGTGGATATACACAGTATAATTTATTATCACAACGTTTGATATGTTTACTTAGAGCTATTGCGAAATAGTTCCATATGTAATAAGTATAATAATTTTTTTCTCTCTCTCTCTCTCTCTCTCTCTCTCTCTCAAAATGGGGTGGGTTGTAAATATTTACATAAATCTGTGAGGAGAGTTTAATCTACATTAATTTGCCCGACAAAGAGACCAAAGCATGATTCGGAATTTCCTTATTGGGGCCGAAATTCGCCTGACCCTGGCTCCGCTAAAACATAGCCTAAATTAAGGCAGGAGACCGGAACCAAAATTTACCAAAATATATTCCGTAATTCACAATTTCAATATTACAAATAAAATCTAACTTCTTTTTTTTTCAATTTATTTTAATTTTACGTTGGATATTTAAGCACTGCAAGACCATTTGGAATGTTTCATTTATAAGATTGGGTGAAATAAAATGGGATAAATAAGAAATCTGCGATTAAACGACACCAGATAATCTGGATTTACATTTTTGCATTGCATCTTGAATAATTTTGACGGTCTCATTTTTAACCAGAGGGTGTTGCAGGATGCTAACGGACAACAAACGTATTATTAATATATCTATCTAAATATTTTAGGAGGATCGAAAATGGCCGCATCCCCAAAGACTTATTGTATGGCGAATTAATAAAAGTCTACCTATCGGTAGGTAGACCACGCCTTCGTTTCAAAGACTTCTGCGGGAGAGACATCAACACATGGGAGGTCGATGCAGAAAATTGTGCAGCCTAGCACCTCAATGTCAAACAAGGTACGAGGAGGGGTGAGGCGGAGAGGAGAGTAACCTCCACAGCAAAGAGAACCAGAAGGAAGGAGAGAAAACAGCAACCCCAGTAAGCATCACTGTTAGTGTGCAGTCAGTACACCAAAGACTGTCACTCAAGAATTGGCCTGTTCAGCCACTCACGCAGATGCACATAAAAACTTTGAGGGGGGGGCACTTCGCTATCGTCTTTAGTGGCGGGAGGCTACCAACAGTATTATAAATTATATTTTTTCATGAAGTTTAATTGAGTAAAAAAATTATTTTTGTAGTTAAGTTTTTTTTTTCGTATAATTTGTACACTATGGGTATATCCGCGGGAGCTAGCTTAATTGTCACCCGAAAGGCGGTTTTTAAGTTATAAAAGCAAAAGTGTGTTTCTCACACTAACTTTTTCAGATATGTGGAAAAGACTTCAGAATTAATGACAAAGCTAGATATAACCAAATTTTCGTTTATATATTCTTCTTTTTTTAAATAAGTATTTCTATTAAAAAAAACTTCCTAATATAAAATGTGGTATCTTAACATTCGGTGAACCTAAACAGCACGAGCGAATCATAATGCTATACGAACTTTGACCTTTCTACAATTCATGGAATATTGGCAGTATCTCTGAAATAGCTCTATACAATGGAATTGCTTTGAAATACAATGTAAAGACGAGGTAATTCAATGAACTTTTAGATAGCATCTCGTGTAAAGGCTGCATCAAAAGTATTTTTTATTCTTATCGAGTTGTACTCAAAATCTTATTTTATATACAATTCTAAAACATGTTTTGATCAGTATTATTCGTGTTATTCGGACTATTGTCCCCATCTTCATTGTTATTTGTACAACGTTTCGGCCGATATACCCTCCGGCCTTCTTCAGGTATTTCTTGTCGGACTCGGGAACCTTCTCGGACTTGGGAACCTTCTTTTCGAACTCGGAGAAGGTTCCCGAGTCCGACAAGAAATACCTGAAGAAGGCCGGAGGGTATATCGGCCGAAACGTTGTACAAATAACAATAAAGATGGGGACAATAGACCGAATAACACGAATAATACTAATCTTCAAGCCTCATCTCAAACATTCAGAGAAATATGTTTTGATCATATCATCGCTCTTAGCATATGTTTGGTTTGGTTTGGTTTCTTTTATTAATTGCATATCAACCTTCTTGGGTTATTTAATACCACCGCTATCCTTGTAGAAAACAGTAATTGTAGTATTTCACCAATAGCTGGGATGATGAGTTTCGTATCTTTCCCGAGACATAGTCCGAAAATAAACGTAATAGCACGACTGTATTTTGTTTGTTTTGTTTTGTTTTACGGCATATCAACCTCAGTGGGTCATTTAATGCCGATAAAGTTTTGAAATAAATCAATTCTTAATGGATAATACAATTTTTTTATATATACATTTTTCTATTTAACCCATAGATAGGACCCTAACAGGTACTACCACTCCGGGTCAGAGTGGACCAGGGAACAATGGTGATGAAGGGGTGCTCCAAACCTCCAGAACTGGAACCTCACCATCAGATAGAGTTTAACGTCATTCCCAGGACATGTAGACACACAGCCACCGCCTTCTAGCATCCATATGATAAAAAGGGGTGGGGCTTGCCATAAGGGCAATAGGGATGGGAAAATCATATAGGTGCTAGGGCACGACTGTATTTTGAATTTTCAAACTACGATGTCAGTCCTGCACGTTAACCACTTCTTCACGGGCACTTCTGCTTTAATGCATGTTTGCGCGTTTATATAATATATATATATATATTATATATATATATATATATATATATATGTGTGTGTGTGTGTGTGTGTGGGTGGGCATTTTCATCACAGTCTACAGGGTGTTCGGAGAAATTTGACAGTTTTGTAAGGAAAAAGGAAAAGTACTTGGTAACTACAAAATTTAATCGATTGTAAAGTAATTTAACAGGCACAGACATTACACTACTGCCAACAAGTTTCACTCAAAATAACCGCCATTAGCGTCGATCACAGCTTTGATCCAGCTCCGGAACCTGGAGCCAGCTGATGTTACAGTTTCCCGGGGAAGGGTCTCAAAAACTACCTCAATTCGATCGATTATCTTTGTAGTACTGGCACGGCGATTGGTGTCTTTCTCAATAGTGCCCTATACATAAAAATCCATGGGGTTAAGATCTGGGGAGTTCGGAGGCTAAACATTGGGACTGGTCTAGTCGTAAAAATTCGCCGACAACCATTTTTGACTTTTCCCAAAAGTGTGGCAGGGGGCAGAATCCTACTTCCATACATATGGCCTACAATTGGCTACCCTTGTTATCCAGGGCTTGACTACAGTGTTTAGCAACTCCACGTAGGCATCTGAATTCAACCTGAGACCCTATCTGAAAAAATGTGGAGGCATCACATCAACCTCAGAGGACACACATCCGAAAACTATCATAGTTTGGGGAAATTTAGTCTGCATGACACGAGGAGTGTCTTTTGGATTGTATGCAAGCCATCTGTTATTCTGCGTGTTGTGCTTTTGATATTGGCAAAAGAACCAGATTATTTGTGATTCAGCGAGATGTTTCACTTTGCTCAGAAGTTTCTTCGCCTTTGTCAGATGATTTTCACGGGCCTTTTTGGGGAGCAGTTGACCTATGCGACGCTTGTATGTGTAGTAGCGAAGGCCTTCATTGAGTGCAATCTTCATGGTAGAGGCTGAAACATTCAATTCACGTGATAAAGCTCGGGTACCAATTCCAAGGGTCCTCCAACACTTTGTCAGCAGATTTTCGAGGAATTCTGCTGTACGAATGCAATCAGATCGTCTGTTATGTAGCTTTCTTCTAGCCACAGTCTCGTAGTCTCCATTGCAATTCTCCAGTTCATGCCTGATTGTTTTTACAGTGTTCAGGGAGAATTGGGCAGCAACCATAATCTCCTTATTTTGATGGACGGCGCAGATCATCATGATACAAGTTATTCTATTCCATGATTCAGGTGGGTTCCAGTCATCAATTCTATCTGTCATCACGTATATAAATGAAGAAAGGTCCAAACTTTTAAATGATGCGTAGTGTGCGTCAATACCTCCAGCCTACGGAGAAAAATAACCAAATATATATATATATGTGTCAAAAAAGTATCGAGACTTGTGTACTTTTTGCCCCATCTTGTATTCTTAAAAAAATATCGTTCCATTAATTTTTCATTTCTATCTTGGTAAATACAGCTTTAAACTTGGTACTTTTTTGACACAACTTGTATTTTGTATTAAAAAAATAATGAATGGAACGTTATTTCTTTTCTTTTTTCACTGCTTACGTCACATTACCCAAAATCGTCATAACATTGAATAAATACACTCAGAATTTGAACATGCAACATTAGACAGTCCTCATTGTTTTTTTAAAACAAGTTTTAATAAATACATGACTGGTATTATATATCTATATATAGTTTATTTTATTGTAATACATATTTAAAGTTTACATTTCAAATTGTTTTATTTTTTAATCCTTTAATGAATTTGATGATCTTACTTACTTAGGGTACAAACTCGCTGACATTGATTTTTTTACTCCCACCCCTCAGGCAATATGTTTCAAAAATCTATTTTTACATCGCCCGGAGGGTGTTTTTTATTTTGTACTAGTATGTATAATGTCGTCTCAAATTTTGTTGATTTTTATCAACGTGTGCTGATCGAATGTATTACAGACCCTTGCTGTTACCCTCTATTCAGTGTGCAAAACAACTGAAACGAAACGAAAAGGAAACTGTCGAAATAAGTATTCGGTAAATAAGTAATCTTTTCATGGTCAGATTCCCTGAACCTTTGATTGGTGCATAGTCTCAATGCGCATGCGCTCTATTCTTTTTATATAGACCATTAAATATTACATTGCGTTCATTTTTAATGTCTTATTTTAAAAGGAACCTTTTTGCGCTCACTTCATTCTATAACTATTGAAAAAGGTAAAAACTCGGTTAAAATTTCGCTCCTATTCCATTTATACTAATTGCATGAGTTAAGTTTTCTTGAGGCGCCACTGAATTAAATTTTGTATTCATAACTCGGGAGACGGCGCTTTTGAAGTGAATCTGTAAGTACTAATAAGAAAATAATTTGTCCATTTTTTAGTTCACCTAAATGTTTCGCATTACACGTGAATGAATATACAAGGCTCATGATTTTCAAAATCCTATAATTACTAATTTTCCTGGTCGCTGCTCGAACCGAGTTTATTGATAATGCTTTTTAGTGCATCTCTAATTTAATGTACTATATGTAACATTTTGATAATATGTTACATGTAGGATACTAATACTTAATCACAAAACACGCTTGAATTTTTTTTATTACTTTAGGTCTTTTGATATAATTTACGCGGGAACAACAAGAAAAACGACGGTGTGTCTTTTGATTCATCATCAGCAGCAGCAGCATCATCGTCATCATAATGTCGTGACGGCAGCACGGATATCCACCACAATCTCTCATCAACCGTTGAAACACTATGCTCTCCTTTCGGACTGGAGAGATGGGTTAAAATGTTAGTGTAATATACCTTCTCCTAGTAGGAATGGACTGAGATGATGACGTGTCGTAACGTTTCGCACTCATTTCCGACATGTCCACATTGCTTACGGTTACGGCCCTTCTAATAATGGAGTGTGTTACATAATTATTAGATACCTAATATTTATGTGCAATAGTGTAGAAAACAAGATGGCGTTTTAAGTGCAGCTGACGGCCTTGAAGATTGAGTGACAAGCTTGACCTCAGTCCTAACCCTATCTTCCGGGGATAGCCGTGAGAACCGGTAGAGAGGACTCTCTCTTCCGGTTTAGATAGTAAGTAAGTTTCAGTCAGTTAGAGACTAGCAGCCGAGCTTGACGGAAGGGTAAGTCGCGTTACACGCGTTCCCGTCTTAATCTGCGCAGATGTCTGGTTGGGGATTTAAAAATAAAGTAAGATCAAAGCAAATCGGAGTCTTGTGTTATTACCTATAAAAACTAACAATGACACAGGGCTTCTGATAAAGAGAAATCCCCAATAGAAGACCAGACCCGAAGTCCCCAAGAGAAGTCCAGACGTTAGAAGAGACCTAGAAGAACATAAGATATCAAGACCCCAGAAGAAGAATAGAAGTAAAGTAAGAAGTAAGTAATGAAGAGGGTATACAACATGATGTCCACATTGCTTACGGTTACGGCCCTTCTAATAATGGAGTGAAACGATATGTGGATGAAGAAATGTTCAATATACTTATCTATGTACCGGAGATGGCTGGAATCCTAGTTGTTGCAGCTGTGCAGTTGTTGGCAGTTCTTTGATGTTATGGAGTCTGGACAACTTGAGGGCTCGGAGACATCTTGCCTTGTGCCATTTAGAGTTTTTAGTAATAACTCAAGGCCGCTTCTTTTTGTTCATGACTATATTTAATTTCCCCCAAGTTACAACTGCTGAGCGCAAGATATTCAAATGTCTTACCCTGTCCACGCATTCACCCAGACACAATTTTCACTCTGACCTCTTCCTCCTCTTTTCACCCCTTCGCCACGTACCATTCCTCGTCCAATCCAAATCATGCCACGCGTCTATGCTGACCTCATCATTTAAACTTTTCTGTTCTAACCCACACATCATCATTTAAACTTTTCCGTAACTAATCAGGCAACTCAGACTACTCTCACGGTCTACGTCATGCCCATTATGTAACACCGTCCCTATCTCTCATCGCTCCCGGGAGCTCCTCTGTGCTGCATCCGGCATCCACGCTGATGTTGGTCACTTTACTTTTTATGGGGGGGGGGCGGCCCATATTGTGCCTGCTTGCATGGGAGACCGTTACTTATTATTCTTTTTGCTCATGACTATATTTAATTTCCCCCAAGTTACAACTGCCGAGCGCAAGATATTCCATGTCTTACCCTATTCACGCATTCACACAGACTCAATTTTCACTCTGACCACTTCCTCCTCTTTTCACCCCTTCGCCACGTACCATTCCTCGTCCGATCCAAATCATGCCACGCGTCCTTGAATTCGTCCTTGTTTCTCTAGCAGTGTCCAACGTATCTTGTTCGTCCAATTTGGATAATTTGTGTGGTATAGGTCAAGTGGGCGTACAACTGTTTTCTCGTGTGGTGTTGTTTCTACGCCTTGTTTAAGTTGGCACGCAGAATTTTTGTGCAACTCTCATAAATATCAATATATAAGGGGCTGGTTCAGCTCAGTCGGTAGAACATCCGCCTGGGCAATCTAAAGGTTTTGGGTTCGATACCGGTCCTCGCCAACTCAGCGTGGCACAGCTTGGATAATCTGATCTGTGCGGTAAATCATATGTATTTACCCAACCCTTTTGCCACGGGTAGGATGTGACAAAAGGTCGGAAGACTGGGGTATCCAGCTAAAATTGAACTCGCTATTCAGTAGTAATTGATTTGTGAGATGCCTTATGAACTGCCTAAGACCTGTTTGGTTATTTGGATTTTACGGCACGTCAACACTTGGGTTATTTTGTGCCAAAGACGTTTTGTTTTATTCATTTTTGTTGGGTATTCATTTTTTTAACTCAATTTTTTAAACACTTTTTTAAAAACTCATTTTAATCTATTTAAACCATAGATGCGACCCTAACAAATACTACCACTCCGAAAGTGGATCTGGGAGTAATGACGATACAGGGGTACTCCACACTACCCAGAGCTCCATAATTTGAACTACACCACTAGATGCAGTTTAACGTCATACCCAGGACACTAAAACTCTCAGCCACCATATTCTAGCACATGTATGATAAAATGGGTTGGGGACTTGCTATAAGAGCAATAGGGTTGCGATAGTCATATCGATGGGTTTGACGTGACGAACTGACAGATTGGACCGCCCGTCTATCCTTAGTTCTGAGTCTGATATTTTATTCATTAGCAACTATTCGAGATAAATCTTTTTTAAAGTTTTTTTTTTTTTCTGTTTGATCGAAACGAATCGCCATTTGATGATAGCAGGTCTTTATGTTTGTGTCGGTTTTCGTACTTTGTAATTATTCGCGAACAAAATGGAATTCCACTGAAAAGATGCAAGGGAGTGAGAATTTGGGGAAAATGAGGTCATTTTTAGAAAAGGGACTTATATCTGTGTGCAGCAAACAAGCCGCCCTCTCCTCCTCCTCCTGACCCCCTCCTCTATTACCGACGAGAGATGGGCGGAGAACCGACCGCCTTATCTACCTACATTCCTACTTAGCTATTTACTTCTTGCAACTTTTTTGTCGATCTATCATACCAACTAAATTAATTTAAAAAAAAGATAAACGCATCGCAATAGCATTGGTCACGTTGTTCCAGTACTTATTGCCGTCTTATTTTTTCTTAGCCGTTCAAAAGCCCTGTCGGTGGGGCTGTTGAATACACCGACTGCACCTCTGCAGAGGGGCAAGATCCCTACAATGGGACCACCTGTTGGCCGTGGGTGGTGACCCATGATGCTTAAAGATGGAATGCAGGTGGCTGGGCAGTCCATGACATGCAATACTCCACTCTGGCCCTTACTTAGACTAGACGGGCGGTTGGAGAGGCTCCCTCTAATCTATCGGTTTGTCACGTCAAACCCTAACACCTATAATATTGCCCCAACCCTATTGCCTTTATGGCAACCCCCAACTTTTTTATCATATGGGTGCGAGAAGGCGATGACTGAGGGTCTTCATGTCTTGGGAATGACATTAAACTCCATCTGATGGTGAGGTTCCAGTTTTGGAGGTCTGGGGAATGTGGAGCACCCCTTCATCATCATTGCCCCCTAGTCCACTCTGACCTGGAGTGGTAGTACCTGTTAGGGTCCCATCTATGGACTAAATAGGAAAAAAAAATTTTTTTAAATTGAGTATCCATTAAGAATAAATTTATTTCAAATCTTTATCGGTATTAAATGACCCACTGAGGTTGATATGCCGTAAAACAAAACAAACGAAACGAAACGATTAGTTGTTCAAAGCTAAAAGAAAAAAATGAATAGTTAATTATTTGTCTAATTTTTTAGATGAGGCTTGATCATTTGTATTGGAGACATGGCTCAACGATATTAACAGATTATATGTGTCAAGAAAAACGGGGTGGGAATAGAATGAGACGCATAAAATCTGCTGGGACTTTAAGATATAGACGTATCACCTAATCCCGGTTAGGAGATCAGACCTAGTGTTAATTAACTATTAAAAAAACTTGTCATCTCGTGGATTTTTCCGTCCCGAAGGATTAGAGTGTGAAAATGAAAGAAAACGAAAAAATAGACAAATACTTGGACCTGACGTGAGAACAGAAAAAGAAAATATGGAATTTGAAGGTAAAGCTCGTACTAATTGTAAGTGATGCGCTTGGAATGGTTCCCAGGGGATTGGAAAAAAGTATTGGTGTATTGGAAATCAAAGGAAGAATCTAGACCATCCAGAAAACAGTATTGGCTAAAATACTCAGAAATGTCCAGAGGCCAGAGGGGACTTGCTGTCACTCAGCCTCTAGTGAAAGATTTCTAGCTCAGGATGGTGAGTAAAACTCTTAATAATAATAATAATAATAATAATAATAATAAACACGACTGGGTTGGGAAGGTGATCCACTGGGAATTATGCAAATAATTAAATTTTGACAATAAAACAAAATGGTATATGCATAAACCAGAATCTGTTCTTGAGAACGAAACGCATAAAATCCTCTGGGACTTTGAAATAAAAACGGATCACCTTATCCCAGCAAGAAGACCATACCTAGTGTTGATAAACAAAAAAGAAAGAACTTATCAACTGGTGGATTCTGCAGTGCCAGCAGATCACAGGGTGAAGCTAAAGGAAAATGAAAAAATTGACAAATATCTGGACCTTGCCAGAGAACTGAAAAAGTTATGGAATATGAAAGTGAAAGTGATACCAATTGTAGTTGGTGCACTTGGAACAGTCCCAAAAGGATTAGAAAAGGGTTTGGAAAGTTTGGAAATCAGAGGAAGGATTGAAACCATTCAGAACACTGCACTGCTGCAATCTGCCAGAATACTCAGAAGAATCCTGGAGACCCGAGGAGACTTGCTGTCACTCAGACTCCAGTGAAAGACCATCTGCCAATGCTGATGTGAAAACTCAAAAGGAGTAAATAATAATAATAATAATAATAATAATGATAAAGGAACGGCCCCCAAGAGTTAAAAAAACATACTGGAGGAATTGGAAATTAGTGCAACAATTGAGAGCATTCAGACAACAGCATTATTATGATCGGGTAGAATACTCAGAAGAATTCTAGAGACCTGCGGAGACTTGTTGTCACTCAGTCCACAGTAAAAGATTTCCAGCTCTGGATGGTGTGAAAAACTCTAAAGAGTATCCAACAACTCGAAGACTGCACAAAAAAGAGCAAAGACAGATTACTTATGGCGGCCAACAATAGTAGATGTGACATAGGGACAAACAGAAAAACAACAAAGACTAGAAAAAAAAGTGGGAAGAAAAACAATTATACGGACGCTTCAAACGACAAATCGGAGAGGTTGCACATGAAAAAACCTGAACGTGGTTAAGAAAAGGAAACCTTAAAAGAGAAACTGAATCACTAATAATTGCTGCACAGAATAATGCCATAAGGACAAATTATATCAAAGCAAACATTGATAAGACCCAACAAAATAGTAAATGTAAACTATGCGGTAATAGAGATGAGACCGTAAACCATGTATTATGCGAATGTAGCAAACTAGCACAACGGGAGTACAAAACTAGACACGACTGGGTTGGGAAGGTGATCCACTGGGAATTATGCAAAAAATTAAATTTTGACTATACAACAAAATGGTATATGCATAAACCAGAATCTGTTCTTGAGAACGAAACGCATAAAATTCTCTGGGACTTTGAAATAAAAACAGATCACCTAATCCCAGCAAGAAGACCAGACCTAGTGTTGATTAACCAAAAAGAAAAAACTTGTCAACTGGTGGATTTTTCAGTTCCAGCAGATCACAGGGTGAAGCTAAAGGAAAATGAAAAAATAGACAAATATCTGGATCTTGCCAGAGAACTGAAAAAGTTATGGAATGTGAAAGTGAAAGTGATACCAATTGTAGTTGGTGCACTTGGAACGGTCCCAAAAGGATTGGAAAAGGGTTTGGAAAGTCTGGAAATCAGAGGAGGGGTTGATACCATCCATAACACTGCACTGCTGCAATCTGCCAGAATACCCAGAAGAGTCCTGGAGACCCGAGGAGACTTGCTGTCACTCAAACTCCAGTGATGTGAAAACTCAAAAGGAGTGAATAATAATAATAATAATAATAATAATAATAATAGAGACACACAAAATTCTCTGGGACTTTGAGGTACAGACGGATCACCTAATCCCGGCCAGGAGACCAGATCTGGTCTTGGTTGACAAGAAGAGGAAGACGTGTCATTTCGTGGACTTTGCCGTTCCGGTTGATCACAGAGTGAAAATGAAAGAAAACGAAAAAATCGATAAATACTTAGACCTTGCCAGAGAACTAAAAAAAAACCTGTGGAACAAGAGGGTTAAGGTCGTGCCGATTGTGATTGGGGCCCTTGGAACAATACCAAAGTGGTTATAAAGGAGTCTGGATGAATTAAAAATCGGAGGAAGAATCGAGACCATCCAGACTACAGCATTATTGAGAACGGCTGGAATACTCAGAAGAGTCCTGGAGACCTGAGGAGACTTGCTGTCACTCAGCCTCCAGTGAACCACCGGCTTCTGCAGGTGTAAAAAAAACTCGAATGGAGTGAAATAATAATAATAATAATAATAAAAATAACTAAGTGGATATTGGCAAAAAAATGTAACCCCGTTGATGAAAGAAACTATGGTTGTATTATTTACTGGGCGCAACCCTTAAAAACTAAAAAAGAAAAAGTACTCAAAAATCCTGTGATTGGAACTGGAAACACATAACGTCTCTCCCATTTTTTTCTTCTTTCTTTGGTTTTCGCCTTTTAATTTTTTTTTTTTTTTTTTTTTTTTTTTTGCTTACATAATTATAATTTATCGCTCTTTTGAAATCAGACTTGATGAACCTAATTTATTTTGGTGCGTTGAGATTAAGAAAAGGGAGAAAAAAGATTTACGTAAACATCATTAGCGGTAAAAAAATTAAAAAAAGAGGGTTGGAGTAGATTTTCAAAGATGAAGGAAGAAACATTAACAGGAAGAAAATTTATTGAACAAGTCCAAAGACACATAAGCACGCACACACGTGTATATATATATATATATATATACACTCCTAACCCCTTGCTTGAGCTCTCTGAGGTAAAATTGACTGTCGGCCACGAATTAAGCTTAAAGGCCAAGGCTCTCTTATGAAACGGATGTGAGCTCTCTAGCGGTTGTAACATAGATATCTATGTCAATAAATCCAACAGTATGATTGAAAGGAGATAGAAAAACAAGTCAGCATACTATTAACATTTGTTTTTCTATCTCCTTTCAATCATATATATCTATGTAGGCATTTATCAGTTAATTCTACCACTTGCCTGCAGGTGGCTAATGGTCTACTGGTTAAGAACTGATGAAAAATCCGTCGGGAGATAGCCTGCTAAGTCTAGCCACACTGAGGAGATGTGATACGCCGAAACACGATGTCTATGGATAACAATATATATGTGTGTTTAACAGAGAAAATGATGCCAAAATACACTTATATATATTTATATAATTTAATTAATCATGACAAGCAAATTCGGCGAATACCATGTGCAACGTGAGGAACACTGTACAGCTGTTTCGACCTAATTTTGGTCTCATCAGCAGTGTATACCTACGATCTCCCCCCGACAGAGATCGAACCGGCGAACCCAGGACGCAAAGTCAGAGACTCTACCTACCTAGGCCAACCGGACACGCCACGCATGAAACTCGCCAAATCAACTTGTCAATCATAAGTGCGCAACTACTATAACATGATGTGACGTTTTAGCAGCATCGATTCGTTACCTCTCGCAGAATCACGTCTTCCCGGCACGCATCCACGTACTCACAACCATGCTAGGCAAAGAAGTATAGGTAATTTTATTTTTATGGAGAGAAATTTTTTATTTATATAATTTAATTAATCATGACAAGCAAATTCGGCGAATACCATGTGCGACGTGAGAAACACTGTACAGCTGTTTCGACCTAATTTTGGTCTTATATATATATATATATATATAACCTAAAACCTTAGTTTATTGGGCTCTTTTTAAATAATAGCAAAACGGTACAATTTGATTTTTTTTTTCAAGCTGTACGGATGATCCGGTCTTTTTTTTTCTTCTTTTTGTATTTTTTCCAGTTACCTATTTGTAATATTTGTCTATTTACAAATTGGATTATCTGTTGTTGTTGTTTTTTTCACCGCCCGAGTCATAAACATCATACAATATATAATCAGTGGCAACTCTAGGTCATCAACATTACTCGGGTTCATTGCTCCAGGTAGGTCTTCTGCGCGGCATCCATAATCCTCACAGATCTGATTAAAGTAAGTGTTTACTGGTAGACCAAATTAAATACACAACAACAATAAATAAAACAAAATGTTTTCGGCATAAAATAACCCAAGGGTTGAAATGCCGTAAAATCCAACCAACTACCCAACCAACCAACCAACCGACTCTGACAGGTCTTCCGTGCGGCATCCAGTATTTGCACAGAACTGATTGATGTAGATTTTTGCTGGCTGGGCTACATTGGTGTGTCTATGTGTAGGTGTCCACTGTAGAACATCACTTGTGAGTTCTTCCTTGCTTCCTCAGAAGTGTCCAGCATGTCTTGTTAGCCTCACCCGGATGGTTCGTGTAAAAATGACCATACAGGAGGGGTTTTTTGGGGGGGATGCTGTTTCCAGGATTTGTTTAAGGTAGCACGCAGCATCCCCGTGCAGCTCCCATCTAATTTATTTTCAAAGCGCTTCGTTAGGGTCCATGTAGTGCAGCCGTACAGTAACACTGATACGGATACGGCTTGGAAGAATTCTCGCTTTTGTTGTTCGTTGTTAGCATCCTTCCGTCTGTTAAAGACGATGGCTTAGTGTCCATTTTTAACTGCATCTGCTTGAGTGGCTGAACAGGCCAATTTTTTAATGACAATCTCTGGTGCAGTGACTGCAAATAAACAGTGATGCTTACTGGAGTTGCTGTTG
>CM042141.1:64723148-64730648 GCA_023376005.1 Doryteuthis pealeii | reverse complement strand
TCTGACGCACATGTAAATTGAATGAACTAGTATACTGAATACTGTATGATCCAGTATACAACAGTGTGCCAGTGTATATATATATATATATATATATATATATATTATGTATATATATGCGTTCGTGTATATTTATATGCGTATATATGTATATATATGCGTTCGTGTATATATATATATATATATATATATGCGTATATATGTATATATATGCGTATATATGTATATATATGCGTTCGTGTGTATATATATATATATATGCGTATATATGTATATATATGCGTTCGTGTGTATATATGCGTATATATGTATATATATGCGTTCGTGTATTATATATGCGTATATATGTATATATATGCGTTCGTGTGTATATATATATATATATATATATTATGCGTATATATGTATATATATGCGTTCGTGTATATATATATATATATATATATATATATGCGTATATATGTATATATATATGCCTTCGTGTATATATATATATGCGTATATATGTATATATATGCCTTCGTGTATATATATATATATATATATATATATATATATATATATATATATATATGGGGAGAGGTAGAATGCATTTGCGTTGGGCGCTGTCTCGAGTTTGAGATAAATGTGCATACATGTATATTTGCGAAAATATATGCGTATATATATATACATATATGTATATGGACAAATATATATATATATATATATATAGAGAGAGAGAGAGAGAGACGTACATATATGCACACATATAGGCATATGTGCTAAAATACACACACACACACAAGAACATGTATATATATATGTGCATTTGTTGCAATTGATTAAAATTTTAATTAAAATTACAAATCGATAATGGTTTATCTTAGAATGCTATTTATCGTTTTAATTCGGACAATTATTAAGCATGTATATCATATAATTTTCATAGGTCTATCGAGTATATCTATAACGTGTGAGGGGGGAGAGAGAGAGGGGGTTTCAGAAAATGGTTTTAATCTAGAGAATACGATGTGGGATCAAAACCATATGAAGATCGAGTTAAATCTATTAAAAGAAATACATCATCCCTTGAAAATGCTGATAAAAAATAAAAGATAAAATCTCAACCCTCAAAAGAATCTCTTCAGACTTGTCCGTTTTGCTCCATTTATTTCAACTCCCCAACATCGACCTACAACTTGCTTACATGATAATATGACTTACTAAAAGAATCTTTCAACTCGAAAATTCCACTCCAAATTCCTATATTTCCCCGATCTCATTCACCTTCTTTTTTTTTTTTTATCTCAACCCATTGCAGCACTCAGATATTCCATAAGGTCTGTAGGACATTTTGATTGTTTGATTTTACTATGAGGATGAGTAAAAAAAATGTAATGCCATATTTTTAGGAAAGCTATAATTACCAATATCGATCATATGGATCTCACAGACAAATTAAAACGACAATTCTTCCAAGCTGTGATCGTGTCAGTGCTGCTGTATGGCTGCACCACTTGGACCCTGACGAGGCGCCTGGATAGATGGGAGCTGCACAAGGATGCTGCGTGCGGTCTTGAACAAGTCGTTAAAACAACACCCGACAAGGAAGCAGCTGTACTTCTACCTTCCCCCTATCTCACAAACCATCCGAGTAAGACGGACAAGACATGCTGGATACTGTTGGAGAAGCAAGGACGAACTCATAAGCAATGTTCTCCTGTGGAAGCCAACACATGGACATGCTAGAGTGGGCCGCACAGCAAGGACCTACATTGACCAGCATTGCGAGGATACTGGATGCTGCGCAGAGGACCTCCCAGGGACAATGAATAATAGAGAAGGTTGGCGAGAGATTGTCATGGATATCCGTGCTAATTGCGCGACATGATGATAATAATTACTAACACAGGAACATGTATCATACATCAAAATGAAGCTGGTCCTCTGTAGATCACATTCCTACTCCTCCACATAGTCACCATTTCTCTCAATAGCAATGTTCCACCTTCGAATGAGAACATATATCCCTGCCGTAAAATTCTGTTGACTGTTCTTTGAGCCACTTCTTCAATACAGATTTCACTTTCTCGTCACTGGAATAATGTTTGACTCTCAAGTAAGAAGGGTGCGGTAAAGTTTTCCAAAGTACGCTCATATTCATTAAGATAAAACCAAACAATTTGAAATCAATAATACTAAGGACGTATTTATTAAAATCAAATTTTTAATATCAATATGCAAATTAGCCTTCTCATTCGTACTGTAAACTGCTATTTTGTTATATATATAAATACAGTTGCATATTATTGGTCTGTAGATAAGGCAAACAGTAATAATAATGTAAAACGATTTTATTAATAATTGAGGTTTAAATAAAAAATAAAATCGTGGAGAATGTGACGTAAATAACAAAGGGAATTGTAACTTGAGGAGTGATAGAGTTTCGGTTACAGACAGACAAACACACAATCTCAATTATAATAAGAAATATAGAATATAAATAATCTAAAGAATTCCAGCTTAGATTAAAAATGCAAGAATTTCAGAAAATGATATTTGATACTTTTTATAATATGCTTGCACGTATTCAAAAAAAATAATGCATGTTTAAACAAGATTATGAGCTCTTTTCAGTATTCAGTTTATTTAAGTATTTTTACTTATCATTTTTAGGGGCAGTTCCAGAGGCGTAGTGGCTAACATACTGGAATGTGACATCGTAATAAGCGAGTTCGAACTCTGGTCACGCTGTTATGTTCACTTTTGGACTAATACCCTTGGGAAAGGCATGAACCCCTTACCTAACCTATACGTCAAATAGTACCAGAACTGTTCTTCTACAAGGATGACTTTTGGCACTAAATAATCCACGATGGTTGATATGCCATTAAACAAACCAAAACATCATTATTAATCATACAGATATCATAGTGAAGGCCACTGATGTAATAGTTATTGTCGTGGGAAATGGACACGGCGATTCGAGTTCAAATCCTGGACGAGGTTGTTTGCATTTCACATAGCCCTAATACCCTTGGGAAAGCTATGAATCCAACTATTCTCCATCCACCTATGGGTGATTAGCAGGGCACACTTGGCTCTTTAAACTTGGTTACACAACCAGTCAAGGAGAAGAGAAACTCTGAATTCAAACCGGTTAAACCCTGCTTAAGAAATTGACCTTATGACCCATCTTACTCATTGGCGGGTGGGTAATATGTACAATGAATACTTTGACATTAAATTACCCAGGATGGTATATAAGGATGGTAGATAGTAGAGCCGACTGGGCTCTTTAACCTTAGATAGACAACCAGTCAAGGAGAAGGAAAACTCTGAATGCAAAACTGTTAAACTCCTCTTAAGAAAATGACTTTGTATTGCATCCTGCTCGTGCTGAGGGGCTAGTTAGACAACCAGGTTAGGAAAAGGAAAAGTCCGAATGAAAACGTTTTAGACAACCAGTTTAGGAAAAGGAAAAGTCTGAATGCAAACGTGTTAGACAAGCAGTTTAGGAAAAGGAAAAGTCTGAATGCAAACGTGTTAGACCAGCAGTTTAGGAAAAGGAAAAGTCCGAATGAAAACGTGTTAGACAACCAGTTTAGGAAACGGAAAAGTCCGAATGCAAACGTGTTAGACAAGCAGTTTAGGAAAAGGAAAAGTCCGAATGCAAACGTGTTAGACAAGCAGTTTAGGAAAAGGAAAAGTCCGAATGCAAACGTGTTAAACTCCGCTTTAGAAATTGACCGTCCGTTACATCCTGCTTGTCCAGAGAGGTTAGTAAATATGCACAACGAGGTTTTTGACATTAAATAACCCACTTAGGTTGATATGCCATTTTTAAAGATTAATAAAATCATCATCATATTTTAGTAGGTCAGTTCTTAAACACTGTTTACGTTTCGTGTACAGTCTTGTTGGTCATTGTATCCTTCTTATAAAACAGTTCGCTCGCTTTTTTGTTGTTTTATTGAGTTTACTCATTAATCATTCTAGAAAAATAGAAAAAATTCAGTCAATGCTATTCAGTAATAAATAAGATTCAAGGCCAGAAATTTGACAAGAGTCGCCACAGTCAATAATATACACAAATATCTTTATGTTGCTTTTTTTAGAGTTTGACTACAGCAAAATGTAACAGTTAAAGTCGTTAACAGAATATCAAGTTCATATCAATTTGATTAATTTGATTCTTGACGTACACAGGTTCGTTGTAAAGTAACTCCCTTCCCTATTATGAAAATCTTATAATTTATGTATCATTATTTTTACGTATACAGGGTGATTTTAAAGTAACTCCCTGTTTTAAAAATCTTATAATTTCTAAATCATTAATTTTACGGATACATGTTCATTTTTAAGGTTCGTTGTAAAGTAACTCCGTCCCTATTATGAAAATCTTATAATTTATGTATCATTATTTTTACGTATACAGGGTGATTTTAAAGTAACTCCCTGTTTTAAAAATCTTAAAATTTCTAAATCATTAATTTTACGGATACATGTTCATTTTTAAGGTTCGTTGTAAAGTAACTCCCGTCCCTATTATGAAAATCTTATAATTTATGTATCATTATTTTTACGTATACAGGGTGATTTTAAAGTAACTCCCTGTTTTAAAAATCTTATAATTTCTAAATCATTAATTTTACGTATACAGATTCATTTTAAAGGTTGGTTGTAAAGTAACTCCCTTCCCTATTATGAAAATCTTATAATTTCTGTATCATTATTTTTACGTATACAGGGTGATTTTAAAGTAACTCCCTGTTTTAAAAATCTTATAATTTCTAAATCATTAATTTTACGTATACAGATTCATTTTAAAGGTTCGTTGTAAAGTAACTCCCTTCCCTATTATGAAAATCTTATAATTTCTGTATCATTATTTTTACGTATATAGGGTGATTTTAAAGTAACTCCCTGTTTTAAAAATCTTATAATTTCTAAATCATTAATTTTACGTATACAGATTCATTTTAAAGGTTCGTTGTAAGGTAACTCCCTTCCCTATTATGAAAATCTTATAATTTCTGTATCATTATTTTTACGTATACAGGGTGATTTTAAAGTAACTCCCTGTTTTAAAAATCTTATAATTTCTAAAATCATTAATTTTACGTATACAGATTCATTTTAAAGGTTCGTTGTAAGTAACTCCTTCCTATTATGAAAATCTTATAATTTCTGTATCATTATTTTTACGTATACAGGGTGATTTTAAAGTAACTCCCTGTTTTTAAAAAATCTTATAATTTCTAAATCATTAATTTTACGTATACAGATTCATTTTAAAGGTTCGTTGTAAAGTAACTCCCTTCCCTATTATGAAAATCTTATAATTTCTGTATCATTATTTTTACGTATACAGGGTGATTTTAAAGTAACTCCCTGTTTTAAAAATCTTATAATTTCTAAATCATTAATTTTACGTATACAGATTCATTTTAAAGGTTCGTTGTAAAGTAACTCCCTTCCCTATTATGAAAATCTTATAATTTATGTATCATTATTTTTACGTATACAGGGTGATTTTAAAGTAACTCCCTGTTTTAAAAATCTTATAATTTCTAATCATTATTTTACGGATACATGTTCATTTTTAAGGTTCGTTGTAAAGTAACTCCCTTCCCTATTATGAAAATCTTATAATTTCTGTATCATTATTTTTTACGTATACAGGGTGATTTTAAAGTAACTCCCTGTTTTAAAAAATCTTATAATTTCTAAATCATTAATTTTACGGATACATGTTCATTTTAAGGTTCGTTGTAAAGTAACTCCCGTCCCTATTATGAAAATCTTATAATTTATGTATCATTATTTTTACGTATACAGGGTGATTTTAAAGTAACTCCCTGTTTTAAAAATCTTATAATTTCTAAATCATTAATTTTACGGATACATGTTCATTTTAAGGTTCGTTGTAAAGTAACTCCCGTCCCTATTATGAAAATCTTATAATTTATGTATCATTATTTTTACGTATACAGGGTGATTTTAAAGTAACTCCCTGTTTTAAAAATCTTATAATTTCTAAATCATTAATTTTACGGATACATGTTCATTTTTAAGGTTCGTTGTAAAGTAACTCCCGTCCCTATTATGAAAATCTTATAATTTATGTATCATTATTTTTACGTATACAGGGTGATTTTAAAGTAACTCCCTGTTTTAAAATCTTATAATTTCTAAATCATTAATTTTACGGATACATGTTCATTTTTAAGGTTCGTTGTAAAGTAACTCCGTCCCTATTATGAAAATCTTATAATTTATGTATCATTATTTTTACGTATACAGGGTGATTTTAAAGTAACTCCCTGTTTTAAAAATCTTATAATTTCTAAATCATTAATTTTACGGATACATGTTCATTTTTAAGGTTCGTTGTAAAGTAACTCCGTCCCTATTATGAAAATCTTATAATTTATGTATCATTATTTTTACGTATACAGGGTGATTTTAAAGTAACTCCCTGTTTTAAAAATCTTATAATTTCTAAATCATTAATTTTACGGATACATGTTCATTTTTAAGGTTCGTTGTAAAGTAACTCCTTCCCTATTATGAAAATCTTATAATTTATGTATCATTATTTTTACGTATACAGGGTGATTTTAAAGTAACTCCTGTTTTAAAAAATCTTATAATTTCTAAATCATTAATTTTACGGATACATGTTCATTTTAAGGTTCGTTGTAAAGTAACTCCCTTCCCTATTATGAAAATCTTATAATTTTGTATCATTATTTTTACGTATACAGGGTGATTTTAAAGTAACTCCCTGTTTTAAAAATCTTATAATTTCTAAATCATTAATTTTACGTATACAGATTCATTTTAAAGGTTCGTTGTAAAGTAACTCCCTTCCCTATTATGAAAATCTTATAATTTCTGTATCATTATTTTTACGTATACAGGGTGATTTTAAAGTAACTCCCTGTTTTAAAAATCTTATAATTTCTAAATCATTAATTTTACGTATACAGATTCATTTTAAAGGTTCGTTGTAAAGTAACTCCCTTCCCTATTATGAAAATCTTATAATTTATGTATCATTATTTTTACGTATACAGGGTGATTTTAAAGTAACTCCCTGTTTTAAAAATCTTATAATTTCTAAATCATTAATTTTACGTATACATGTTCATTTTAAAGGTTCGTTGTAAAGTAACTCCCTTCCCTATTATGAAAATCTTATAATTTATGTATCATTATTTTTACGTATACAGGGTGATTTTAAAGTAACTCCCTGTTTTAAAAATCTTATAATTTCTAAATCATTAATTTTACGGATACATGTTCATTTTAAGGTTCGTTGTAAAGTAACTCCCGTCCTATTATGAAAATCTTATAATTTATGTATCATTATTTTTACGTATACAGGGTGATTTTAAAGTAACTCCCTGTTTTTAAAATCTTATAAATTTCTAAATCATTAATTTTACGGATAAAGTAACTCCCCTGTTTGAAAAATCTTTATAATTCTAACATCAATTAATTTTACGGATA
>CM042141.1:64607504-64723048 GCA_023376005.1 Doryteuthis pealeii | reverse complement strand
GCCACCTTCGAAATGAGAAGCATATATCCCTGCCCCGTAGAATTCTGTTGAGCTGTTCTTTGAGCCCTTCTTCAATACAGATCCTTTCTGCGTCACTGATACATGTTTGCTCTCAAGTAAGGGTGGGTAAGTTCAAAAGTAGCTCACTGATTCATAAGATAGAAACAAACAATCTTGAAACAAGAATACTAAGGGACGTATTTATTAAAAATCAATTTTTAATATATATGCAAATTAAGCCTTCTCATTGTTACGTAAACTGCTATTCGTTGTATATAATATAATACGTTCATCTTATTGGTCTGTTATAAAGGCAAAACAGTAATTAATAATAAGTAATAACGATTTTACTTAATAATGAGGTATTAAAAAAAAAATAAAAGTGTGGAGAATGTACTAAATAACAAGGGAATTGTAACTTGAGGAGTGATAAGAGTTTCGGTTACAGACAGACAAACACACAATGCTCAATATAATAAGAAATTAGAATAAAATTAGATATTGCAGAGAAAGGAATCCAGCTTAGATTAAAAATAGCAAGATTTCAGAAATGATATTTGGATACTTTTTATAATATGCTTGCACGTATGATTCTACTAGAAAAGATTTGCATGTTTAAAAAGATTATGAGCTCTTTAGTATTCAGTTTATTTAAGTATTTTTCTTATCATTTTTAAGGGGCAGTTCCGAGGCGTAGTGGTACCATACTGGAATGTGACATCGTAATAAGCGAGTTCGAACTCTGGTCACGCTGTTATGGTTCACTTTTGGCTAAGTTCCACTTGGAAAACGGGCATGAACCCCTTACCTAACACTATACGTCAAATAGTACAGAGACTGATTCTTCGTACAAGGTGACTTTTTGGCACTCTAATAATCCACGAGTTGATATGCCATTAACACCATAACCAAAAAAAACAAAAATTCATTTATTTTTTTTTAAATTCATACAGATATTATAGTGAAGGCCACTGATGTAATAGTTATTGTCGTGGGAATGGACACGGCCCATTCGAGTATTCAAAGTCTGGACGAGGTGTTGCATTTTTCACATAGCCCTAATACCTTGGGAAGCTATGAATCCAACTATCTCCATCCACGCCTATGGGTTGATTAGCAGGGCACCGTGTGCTCTTTAAACGTTGGTTAACAACTCAGTCGAAGGAGAAAGAGAATCTGAATTCAACCGGTTTAAACCCTGCTTAAGAATTGGACTTATGACTCATCTTACTCATTGGCGGGTGGTAAGTATGACAATATGAATACTTTGACTTGAAATTCCGGGATGGTATAAGATGTAGATAGTAAGAGGCGACTGGGCCTCTTTTAACCTAGATAGACAACCAGTCAAGGAGAAGGAAACTCTGAAGGCAAAACTGTTAAACTCTCTTAAAGAAAATAACTTTGTGATTGCATCTGCTCGTGCTGAGGGGCTAGTTAAGACAACCAGGTTAGGAAAAGGAAAAGTCCGACTGAAAACGTTTTAGACAACAGTTAGGAAAAGGAAAAGTCTGAATGCAAACGTGTTAGAAAGCAGTTAGGAAAGGAAAAGTCTGAATGCAAACGTGTGACCAGCATTTAGGAAAAGGAAAAGTCGATCAGAAAACTGTTGACAACCACGTTTCGGAAAAACGGAAAAGTCGGAATGCAAACTGTTTAGACAACGCAGATTTAAGGAAAAGAGGAAAAGTCGAATGCAAACGTGTTAAGACAAGCAGTTTAGGAAAAGAAGTCGAATGCAAAGGTTAAAGACTCGCTTATAGAAATTGGACGTCCGTTACATCCTGCTTGTCCGAAGTTAGTAAAATTGCACAAGCGAGGTTTTTGACATAAAATAACCATAGGCTTGATATGCATTTTTTAAGATTACTAAAGATCACTCATCAATATTTTAGTAGGTCAGTATCTTAAACACTGTTACGTTTCGTGTACAGTCTTGTTGGTCATTGTATGTCGTTCTTATAAACAGTTCCGCTCGCTTTTTTTGTTGTGATTTATTGAGTTTACTCTTAATTACTCTGAGAAAATGAAAAGATGAGTCAATGCCTATCAGTAATAAATAAGATTCAAGACCCAGGGATGAAACGAGTCGCACAGTCAATATATCACAAATATCCTTTATGTTGCTTTTTTTAGAGTTTGAACATAAAGCCAAAATAGAATAACAGTTTAAAGTCGTAACAGAATATCAATCATATCATATTTGATTAATTTGATTCTTAACGTACGACGGTTCGTTGTAAAGTAACTCCCTTCCTATTATGAATTCTATATTTATGTATCATTTTTTACGTATAAGGGTGATTTTTAAGTAACTCCTGTTTTAAAAATCTTATAATTCTTCTAAATCATTAATTTTACGGATACATGTTCATTTTTAAGGTTCGTTGTAAAGTAACTCCCTCCTATTATGAAATCTTATAAATTTATGTATCATTATTTTACGTATACAGGGTGATTTTAAAGTAACTCCTGTTTTAAAAATCTTATAATTTAAATCATTAATTTACGGATACAGTTCATTTTTAAGGTTCGTTGTAAAGTAACTCCCGTCCCTATGTATGGAATCTTATAATTTATGTATATTATTTTTTACGTATACAGGGTGATTTTAAAGTAACTCCTGTTTTAAAAATCTTATAATTTCTAAATCATTAATTTACGTATACAGATTCATTTTAAGGTTCGTTGTAAAGTAATCCCTCCTATTATGAAAATCTTATAATTTCTGTATCATTATTTTTACGTATACAGGGTGATTATTAAAGTAACTCCCTGTTTTAAAAATCTTATAATTTCTAAATCATTAATTTTACGTATACAGATTCATTTTTAAAGGTTCGTTGTAAAGTAACTCCCTTCCTATTATGAAAATCTTATAATTTCTGTATCATTATTTTTACGTATACAGGGTGATTTAAAGTAACTCCCTGTTTAAAAAATCTTATATATTTCTAAATCATTAATTTTACGTATACAGTTCATTTTAAAGGTTCGTTGTAAAGTAACTCCCTTCCCTATTATGAAAATCTATAATTTCTGTTCATTATTTTTACGTATACAGGGTGATTTTAAAGTAACTCCCTGTTTTAAAAATCTTATAATTTCTAATCATTAATTTTACGTATACCGTTCATTTTAAGGTTCGTTGTAAAGTAACTCCCTTCCCTATTATGAAAATCTTATAATTTCTGTATCATTATTTTTACGTATACAGGGTGATTTTAAAGTAACTCCCTGTTTTAAAAAATCTTATAATTTCTAAATCATTAATTTTACGTATACAGTTCATTTAAAGGTTCGTTGTAAAGTAACTCCCTTCCCTATTATGAAAATCTTATAATTTCTGTATCATTATTTTTACGTATACAGGTGATTTTAAAGTAACTCCCTGTTTTAAAAATCTTATAATTTCTAAATCATTAATTTTACGATACAGATTCATTTTTAAGGTTCGTTGTAAAGTAACTCCTTCCCTATTATGAAAATCTTATAATTTTGTATCATTATTTTTACGTATACAGGGTGATTTTAAAGTAACCCCTGTTTTAAAAATCTTTATATTTCTAAATCATTAATTTTACGGATACATGTTCATTTTAAGGTTCGTTGTAAAGTAACTCCCTTCCCTATTATGAAAATCTTATAATTTATGTATCATTATTTTTACGTATACAGGGTGATTTTAAAGTAACTCCCTGTTTTAAAATCTTATAATTTCTAAATCATTAATTTTACGGATACATGTTCATTTTTAAGGTTCGTTGTAAAGTAACTCCCTCCCTATTATGAAAATCTTATAATTTATGTATCATTATTTTACGTATACAGGGTGATTTTAAAGTAACTCCCTGTTTTAAAAATCTTATAATTTCTAAATCATTAATTTTACGTATACATGTTCATTTTAAAGGTTCGTTGTAAAGTAACTCCCTCCTATTATGAAAATCTTATAATTTATGTATCATTATTTTTACGTATACAGGGTGATTTTAAAGTAACTCCCTGTTTTAAAAATCTTATAATTTCTAAATCATTAATTTTACGGATACATGTTCATTTTAAGGTTCGTTGTAAAGTAACTCCCGTCCCTATTATGAAAATCTTATAATTTATGTATCATTATTTTTACGTATACAGGGTGATTTTAAAGTAACTCCCTGTTTTAAAATCTTATAATTTCTAAATCATTAATTTTACGGATACATGTTCATTTTAAAGGTTCGTTGTAAAGTAACTCCGTCCCTATTATGAAAATCTTATAATTTATGTATCATTATTTTTACGTATACAGGGTGATTTTAAAGTAACTCCCTGTTTTAAAAATCTTATAATTTCTAAATCATTAATTTTACGGATACATGTTCATTTTTAAGGTTCGTTGTAAAGTAACTCCCGTCCCTATTATGAAAATCTTATAATTTATGTATCATTTATTTTTTACGTATACAGGGTGATTTTAAAGTAACTCCCTGTTTTAAAAATCTTATAATTTCTAAATCATTAATTTTACGGATACATGTTCATTTTTAAGGTTCGTTGTAAAGTAACTCCCTCCCTATTATGAAAATCTTATAATTTATGTATCATTATTTTTACGTATACAGGGTGATTTTAAAGTAACTCCCTGTTTTAAAAATCTTATAATTTCTAAATCATTAATTTTACGGATACATGTTCATTTTAAAGGTTCGTTGTAAAGTAACTCCCTTCCCTATTATGAAAATCTTATAATTTCTGTATCATTATTTTTACGTATACAGGGTGATTTTAAAGTAACTCCCTGTTTTAAAAATCTTATAATTTCTAAATCATTAATTTTACGTATACAGATTCATTTTAAAGGTTCGTTGTAAAGTAACTCCCTTCCCTATTATGAAAATCTTATAATTTCTGTATCATTATTTTTACGTATACAGGGTGATTTTAAAGTAACTCCCTGTTTTAAAAATCTTATAATTTCTAATCATTAATTTTACGTATACAGATTCATTTTAAAGGTTCGTTGTAAAGTAACTCCCTTCCCTATTATGAAAATCTATAATTTCTGTATCATTATTTTTACGTATACAGGGTGATTTTAAAGTAACTCCTGTTTTAAAAATCTTATAATTTCTAAATCATTAATTTTACGTATACAGATTCATTTTAAAGGTTCGTTGTAAAGTAACTCCCTTCCCTATTATGAAACTTATAATTTGTATCATTATTTTTACGTATACAGGGTGATTTTAAAGTAACTCCTGTTTTAAAAATCTTATAATTTCTAAATCATTAATTTTACGTATACAGATTCATTTTAAAGGTTCGTTGTAAAGTAACTCCCTTCCCTATTATGAAAATCTTATAATTTATGTATCATTATTTTTACGTATACAGGGTGATTTTAAAGTAACTCCCTGTTTTAAAAATCTTATAATTTCTAAATCATTAATTTTACGGATACATGTTCATTTTAAGGTTCGTTGTAAAGTAACTCCGTCCCTATTATGAAAATCTTATAATTTATGTATCATTATTTTTACGTATACAGGGTGATTTTAAAGTAACTCCCTGTTTTAAAAATCTTATAATTTCTAAATCATTAATTTTACGGATACATGTTCATTTTTAAGGTTCGTTGTAAAGTAACTCCCGTCCCTATTATGAAAATCTTATAATTTATGTATCATTATTTTACGTATACAGGGTGATTTTAAAGTAACTCCCTGTTTTAAAAATCTTATAATTTCTAAATCATTAATTTTACGGATACATGTTTCATTTTAAGGTTCGTTGTAAAGTAACTCCCGTCCTATTATGAAAATCTTATAATTTATGTATCATTATTTTTACGTATACAGGGTGATTTTAAAGTAACTCCCTGTTTTAAAAATCTTATAATTTCTAAATCATTAATTTTACGGATACATGTTTCATTTTAAGGTTCGTTGTAAAGTAACTCCCTCCCTATTATGAAAATCTTATAATTTATGTATCATTATTTTTACGTATACAGGGTGATTTTAAAGTAACTCCCTGTTTTAAAATCTTATAATTTCTAAATCATTAATTTTACGGATACATGTTCATTTTTAAGGTTCGTTGTAAAGTAACTCCCTTCCCTATTATGAAAATCTTATAATTTATGTATCATTATTTTTACGTATACAGGGTGATTTTAAAGTAACTCCCTGTTTTAAAAATCTTATAATTTCTAAATCATTAATTTTACGGATACATGTTCATTTTAAGGTTCGTTGTAAAGTAACTCCCTCCCTATTATGAAAATCTTATAATTTATGTATCATTATTTTTACGTATACAGGGTGATTTTAAAGTAACTCCCTGTTTTAAAAATCTTATAATTTCTAAATCATTAATTTTACGGATACAGTTCATTTTTAAGGTTCGTTGTAAAGTAACTCCCGTCCCTATTATGAAAATCTTATAATTTAGTATCATTATTTTTACGTATACAGGGTGATTTTAAAGTAACTCCCTGTTTTAAAAAATCTTATAATTTCTAAATCATTAATTTTACGGATACATGTTCATTTTTAAGGTTCGTTGTAAAGTAACTCCCGTCCTATTATGAAAATCTTATAATTTATGTATCATTATTTTTACGTATACAGGGTGATTTTAAAGTAACTCCCTGTTTTAAAAATCTTATAATTTCTAAATCATTAATTTTACGGATACATGTTCATTTTAAGGTTCGTTGTAAAGTAACTCCCGTCCCTATTATGAAAATCTTATAATTTATGTATCATTATTTTACGTATACAGGGTGATTTTAAAGTAACTCCCTGTTTTAAAAATCTTATAATTTCTAAATCATTAATTTTACGGATACATGTTTCATTTTTAAGGTTCGTTGTAAAGTAACTCCGTCCCTATTATGAAAATCTTATAATTTATGTATCATTATTTTTACGTATACAGGGTGATTTTAAAGTAACTCCCTGTTTTAAAAATCTTATAATTTCTAAATCATTAATTTTACGGATACATGTTCATTTTTAAGGTTCGTTGTAAAGTAACTCCCGTCCCTATTATGAAAATCTTATAATTTATGTATCATTATTTTTACGTATACAGGGTGATTTTAAAGTAACTCCCTGTTTTAAAAATCTTATAATTTCTAAATCATTAATTTTACGGATACATGTTCATTTTAAGGTTCGTTGTAAAGTAACTCCCGTCCCTATTATGAAAATCTTATAATTTATGTATCATTATTTTTACGTATACAGGGTGATTTTAAAGTAACTCCCTGTTTTAAAAATCTTATAATTTCTAAATCATTAATTTTACGGATACATGTTCATTTTAAGGTTCGTTGTAAGTAACTCCCGTCCCTATTATGAAAATCTTATAATTTATGTATCATTATTTTTACGTATACAGGGTGATTTTAAAGTAACTCCCTGTTTTAAAAATCTTATAATTTCTAAATCATTAATTTTACGGATACATGTTCATTTTTAAGGTTCGTTGTAAAGTAACTCCCGTCCCTATTATGAAAATCTTATAATTTATGTATCATTATTTACGTATACAGGGTGATTTTAAAGTAACTCCCTGTTTTAAAAATCTTATAATTTCTAAATCATTAATTTTACGGATACAGTTTCATTTTTAAGGTTCGTTGTAAAGTAACTCCCGTCCCTATTATGAAAATCTTATAATTTATGTATCATTATTTTTACGTATACAGGGTGATTTTAAAGTAACTCCCTGTTTTAAAAATCTTATAATTTCTAAATCATTAATTTTACGGATACATGTTCATTTTTAAGGTTCGTTGTAAAGTAACTCCCGTCCTATTATGAAAATCTTATAATTTATGTATCATTATTTACGTATACAGGGTGATTTTAAAGTAACTCCTGTTTTAAAAATCTTATAATTTCTAAATCATTAATTTTACGGATACATGTTCATTTTAAGGTTCGTTAAAGTAACTCCCGTCCCTATTATGAAAATCTTATAATTTATGTATCATTATTTTTACGTATACAGGGTGATTTTAAAGTAACTCCCTGTTTTAAAAAATCTTATAATTTCTAAATCATTAATTTTACGGATACATGTTCATTTTTAAGGTTCGTTGTAAAGTAACTCCCGTCCCTATTATGAAAATCTTATAATTTATGTATCATTATTTTTACGTATACAGGGTGATTTTAAAGTAACTCCCTGTTTTAAAAATCTTATAATTTCTAAATCATTAATTTTACGGATACATGTTCATTTTTAAGGTTCGTTGTAAAGTAACTCCCGTCCCTATTATGAAAATCTTATAATTTATGTATCATTATTTTTTACGTATACAGGGTGATTTTAAAGTAACTCCCTGTTTTAAAAATCTTATAATTTCTAAATCATTAATTTTACGGATACATGTTCATTTTTAAGGTTCGTTGTAAAGTAACTCCCGTCCCTATTATGAAAATCTTATAATTTATGTATCATTATTTTTACGTATACAGGGTGATTTTAAAGTAACTCCCTGTTTTAAAAATCTTATAATTTCTAAATCATTAATTTTACGGATACATGTTCATTTTTAAGGTTCGTTGTAAAGTAACTCCCGTCCCTATTATGAAAATCTTATAATTTATGTATCATTATTTTTACGTATACAGGGTGATTTTAAAGTAACTCCCTGTTTTAAAAATCTTATAATTTCTAAATCATTAATTTTACGGATACATGTTCATTTTTAAGGTTCGTTGTAAAGTAACTCCCTTCCCTATTATGAAAATCTTATAATTTCTGTATCATTATTTTACGTATACAGGGTGATTTTAAAGTAACTCCCTGTTTTAAAAATCTTATAATTTCTAAATCATTAATTTTACGTATACAGATTCATTTTAAAGGTTCGTTGTAAAGTAACTCCCTTCCCTATTATGAAAATCTTATAATTTATGTATCATTATTTTTACGTATACAGGGTGATTTTAAAGTAACTCCCTGTTTTAAAAATCTTATAATTTCTAAATCATTAATTTTACGTATACATGTTCATTTTAAAGGTTCGTTGTAAAGTAACTCCTTCCCTATTATGAAAATCTTATAATTTATGTATCATTATTTTACGTATACAGGGTGATTTTAAAGTAACTCCCTGTTTTAAAAATCTTATAATTTCTAAATCATTAATTTTACGTATACATGTTCATTTTAAAGGTTCGTTGTAAAGTAACTCCCTTCCCTATTATGAAAATCTTATAATTTCTGTATCATTATTTTTACGTATACAGGGTGATTTTAAAGTAACTCCCTGTTTTAAAATCTTATAATTTCTAAATCATTAATTTTACGTATACAGTTCATTTTAAAGGTTCGTTGTAAAGTAACTCCCTTCCCTATTATGAAAATCTTATAATTTCTGTATCATTATTTTTACGTATACAGGGTGATTTTAAAGTAACTCCCTGTTTTAAAAATCTTATAATTTCTAAATCATTAATTTTACGTATACATGTTCATTTTAAAGGTTCGTTGTAAAGTAACTCCCTTCCCTATTATGAAAATCTTATAATTTCTGTATCATTATTTTTACGTATACAGGGTGATTTTAAAGTAACTCCCTGTTTTAAAAATCTTATAATTTCTAAATCATTAATTTTACGGATACATGTTCATTTTAAGGTTCGTTGTAAAGTAACTCCCGTCCCTATTATGAAAATCTTATAATTTGTATCATTATTTTTACGTATACAGGGTGATTTTAAAGTAACTCCCTGTTTTAAAAATCTTATAATTTCTAAATCATTAATTTTACGGATACATGTTCATTTTTAAGGTTCGTTGTAAAGTAACTCCCGTCCCTATTATGAAAATCTTATAATTTCTGTATCATTATTTTTACGTATACAGGGTGATTTTAAAGTAACTCCTGTTTTAAAAATCTTTATAATTTCTAAATCATTAATTTTACGGATACATGTTCATTTTTAAGGTTCGTTGTAAAGTAACTCCCGTCCCTATTATGAAAATCTTATAATTTATGTATCATTATTTTTACGTATACAGGGTGATTTTAAAGTAACTCCCTGTTTTAAAAATCTTATAATTTCTAAATCATTAATTTTACGGATACATGTTCATTTTAAGGTTCGTTGTAAAGTAACTCCCTATTATGAAAATCTTATAATTTATGTATCATTATTTTTACGTATACAGGGTGATTTTAAGTAACTCCTGTTTTAAAAATCTTATAATTTCTAAATCATTAATTTTACGTATACAGTTCATTTTAAAGGTTCGTTGTAAGTAACTCCCTTCCCTATTATGAAAATCTTATAATTTATGTATCATTATTTTTACGTATACAGGGTGATTTTAAAGTAACTCCCTGTTTTAAAAATCTTATAATTTCTAAATCATTAATTTTACGTATACAGATTCATTTAAAGGTTCGTTGTAAAGTAACTCCCTTCCCTATTATGAAAATCTTATAATTTCTGTATCATTATTTTTACGTATACAGGGTGATTTTAAAGTAACTCCCTGTTTAAAATCTTATAATTTCTAAATCATTAATTTTACGTAATACAGATTCATTTTAAGGTTCGTTGTAAAGTAACTCCCTTCCCTATTATGAAAATCTTATAATTTCTGTATCATTATTTTTACGTATACAGGGTGATTTTAAAGTAACTCCCTGTTTTAAAAATCTTATAATTTCTAAATCATTAATTTTACGGATACATGTTCATTTTAAAGGTTCGTTGTAAAGTAACTCCCTTCCCTATTATGAAAATCTTATAATTTATGTATCATTATTTTTACGTATACAGGGTGATTTTAAAGTAACTCCCTGTTTTAAAAATCTTATAATTTCTAAATCATTAATTTTACGGATACATCTTCATTTTAAAGGTTCGTTGTAAAGTAACTCCCTTCCCTATTATGAAAATCTTATAATTTCTGTATCATTATTTTTACGTATACAGGGTGATTTTAAAGTAACTCCCTGTTTTAAAAATCTTATAATTTCTAAATCATTAATTTTACGGATACATGTTCATTTTAAAGGTTCGTTGTAAAGTAACTCCCTTCCCTATTATGAAAATCTTATAATTTCTGTATCATTATTTTTACGTATACAGGGTGATTTTAAAGTAACTCCCTGTTTTAAAAATCTTATAATTTCTAAATCATTAATTTTACGGATACATGTTCATTTTAAAGGTTCGTTGTAAAGTAACTCCCTTCCCTATTATGAAAATCTTATAATTTCTGTATCATTATTTTTACGTATACAGGGTGATTTTAAAGTAACTCCCTGTTTTAAAAATCTTATAATTTCTAAATCATTAATTTTACGGATACATGTTCATTTTAAAGGTTCGTTGTAAAGTAACTCCCTTCCCTATTATGAAAATCTTATAATTTATGTATCATTATTTTTACGTATACAGGGTGATTTTAAAGTAACTCCCTGTTTTAAAATCTTATAATTTCTAAATCATTAATTTTACGGATACATCTTCATTTTAAAGGTTCGTTGTAAAGTAACTCCCTTCCTATTATGAAAATCTTATAATTTCTGTATCATTATTTTTACGTATACAGGGTGATTTTAAAGTAACTCCCTGTTTTAAAAATCTTATAATTTCTAAATCATTAATTTTACGGATACATGTTCATTTTAAAGGTTCGTTGTAAAGTAACTCCCTTCCCTATTATGAAAATCTTATAATTTCTGTATCATTATTTTTACGTATACAGGGTGATTTTAAAGTAACTCCCTGTTTTAAAATCTTATAATTTCTAAATCATTAATTTTACGGATACATGTTCATTTTAAAGGTTCGTTGTAAAGTAACTCCCTTCCCTATTATGAAATCTTATAATTTCTGTATCATTATTTTTACGTATACAGGTTCATTTTAAAAGTAACTCCCTCTTTTAAAAAATCTTATAATTTCTAAATCATTAATTTTACGGATACATGTTCATTTTTAAGGTTCGTTGTAAAGTAACTCCCTTCCCTATTATGAAAATCTTATAATTTCTGTATCATTAATTTTACGGATACATGTTCATTTTAAAGTAACTCCCTGTTTTAAAAATCTTATAATTTCTGAATCATTAATTTTACATATATAGGGTGATTGTAAAGTAACTCCCTAAAAAAAGCTGCCCCTGGAGATCACACACATACACACACACACAAACAAACATACAAATAAACAAACAAATTACTAAGGGTAGGTCAAACCTGGAATGATACTAAGACATTGTCGGACACACACACACACACACACACACACACACACAGACGCAGAGAATTTCAAAGAAGACAGTCATACATGGACAGAACCTAGCAGCAAGCTAACAGCTCTAGACCTCCAGAAATCCTCTGACGAAGAGATTTTTATCTCGAAATATTACAAATAAATCAAAGGTAAACAAACAATATCATAGTTACCTCATTTTTCTTTACACTTGTATTGTGATAGCCTGCAAAACCAACCACCAAATCAATATAAACACAATGCTTCAAGCAAATTATAAAACTCTTTTAAATCTTAGAATTTCTGGATCATTATTTTTACGTATACAGGATGATTGTAAAGTAACTCCCTTCCCTATTTTAAAAATCTTATCTATTTCTGAATCATTATTTTTACAAAAAGTGAATACGAGAAGAACGAAGAACATATATAACTTGGAGTTTTATTTAAAATTCTATATGGTCACCAGCATTCGCCTCCAGCCTCTCAAGCCGCTCGGGAATTGCATCAACTGATCTTCCCTAGAACTTTGGAATGGCAGAAATAAATTCTCGTATTCGTCCTTCAAATTCTTTAAAAGTTGTTGGTTTTATAGAGTAGACTTGCTCCTTCGACCCCCCACCCAACAAAAAAATCATAGGGTGTTAAATCAGGGCTTCTGGTTTACCACTCATGCAGACCACGTATACCTATCCATCTTCCAGGAAAATGGTGATTCAGCCATTCGCGAACGATAGCAAAATGTGGAGTAACACCAACACCAACAACAACAGATTTAATTGCCGTAGGAACATACATTAAAGAATTGAGAAAAATGTGACTGCATATAAAAAAAAATTCTAAATATTTTAAAATAGGAAGTTTCTTTTCAATCGCCCTGTATGTATGTTGCGTAGCCTTCTTCTTTGACACTAAATAATTATAATGTTATATATCTCTTTCTTTCTTCTATATCTGGTCGTATTTTCTTCTGGCCGACTTTGCTTCTGATCGTCTTTGGTATTTCTTCTAACATCTTGGCTTGGTCTGGTCTAGCGTCTCGGATCTCCTAAGGTCTGGACTTTCAATTGCTATGTTCCTGCTGGCTGGTCGTCCTGGATTCATTTCTTAGTCTTGTTACCAAGACATTCATCGACCACAAGAACATATTACTTATACAAACTTTTATTTCCTTAACTATACATTTCATGTAACTAAATATCTGACTAACATAGCGCGCGTGAGTTCCAGTTTTAGGCAGGACCTAAAATGGCCGACTTCTCTGCCTGACGTCTAACTGAAAACTGGGGACCGAACAGGTCCCACGTGACTTCACGTATTTTGGTGGGCTTCTGTAATTTTCCATGGAAGGACCCGGCCATGGTATGAAAAGGGTCATCCCCTCAGAATTACAGGGGATTGACAATAATCTTATGCCACCGTATAGATTATGTAACATATTGACTGTCTCTTTCTATGTAACTGGTGCCAGGAAACAAGACTTCTTATGATAAACACAATAAAGGAGAAAATAGCACGGAAATTCTTCGAGCATATGTTCGTGTGAGTACTATTGTGTGGTTGCAAAACATGGACTTTCCGCCCAGTCAGCTGGGTCTGTAGAATACGCCGATAGCACCTCTGCAGAGGGATAAGACACCCCCTCAATTTGGGCCACCAGTTAGCCATAGGTGTAATGCATGAGAACAGGATCGTGGTGGCCGAGCAGTCCTCTGTTACCCTGATACTAAGTGATCCTGCGACATGCAACACTCCACTTCGGCCCTTACTTGGGCTAGATGAGCGGGCTGTAGAATGTATGAAAGTGCTCCTCCTTCCTGTTGACCCTGGGTGGCGACCCGTATTACCTGAGGACAGGATCGTGATGGCCGAGCAGTCCGTGACACTGATACTAAGTGGTAACATTCAACACTCCACTCCGACTCTCACTTTGGCTAGACGGGCGATCGGAGAGGACCCATCAGATCAATCGCTGGCTATCTCAAACTCGAGCACCTCTATGATTAAGTTTCGACTCATGGCAAACACCCACCCATTTTATTATATGAGTGTTGGAAGGCGGTGGCTGAGGGTCAACCACCCGTTTATTAATTCAAATAATTCATTAATACACAAGAATTTTAGCGTCGGTTTAGCTCAATCGGTAGAACTTCCGTCTAAGAACCACAAGGTTCCTGGTTCGATACCGGCCCTCGCTAACTCAGCGTATGAATAGCACAGGGATCTGTGCGGTAAAGTGAGGAGCTGATGGTAGGTGTGGCGCTGCACCACAGATGCTAAAACAATCTCCTTGGTCTAGTGAAAAGGGGATAGATTCTCGCTGTCTGGCTGATACCGACATTAGGCCGCCCTGCCAACGACTTTTTTTTTATATTTCTACCATTTTATAAAACCAAATCAATATTTGCCCAAAACCTATTCATTAAAATCATATATACATATAAAAAAACAAGATTTGGTATTAAATAGCACACAAGTGTTGGTATGTCATTAATCAAAATAACAAAATCAACCACATGGACTTTAATGTGTTATATAGCCCTTATAAAACATCGGGTATGTAATGGAAAGAGACAGACAGTTCTGCTTACTTAGTCTACTGGTTTGGATGCCATGTTTTGTGGTTGATCTGTTGGGTTTCTTTTAAGGGTTGGTCTTACTTCTCCATGCTGGGCTGGACGTTGCTTGTTTTAACATTTAATTAATACAATACTTGGTTGTTTCTTTATCAAGCTTTTATTTTCAACCCTGCCCATTTGATTCCGCCGCGGGGGAGTTGTGAACCCTAAGAGACATATTTCTAATGGGGTGCTGGCTCGCAGCTAATTAACTAAACTAAAATCTATTCCCACGCGTCCAATCGCGCGCTTCAAGGAGTCAAGTAAAAGGTTTACTAACCGTCCATAACCGGCGAGTAACTTTCCATAAGCCCCGTAATTTTAAGTTAAAAGACCCTAATTCAAAATACTAACTACAGGTACGTTCATAATTTCTGACTGCTCATAAATTATGTAACAAATGAAATACCTTGCAAAAAAGTTAAATGGGAACTAAACAAGGATAATGCGTGCTGTGTTGAACAATCCTAAAAGCAGCACCCTACAAACCAATCGCTGTACGGCCACTTCCTATCTCATAAATCATCACGTAAAACGAGTGAGGCATGCTAGGCACTGCGGGAGAAGCAATGACGAACTCATAAGCGACGTTCTCCTATGGACTCCAACACATGTACACACCAACGTTGCCTACCAGCAAAAACTTATATTCATTAGTTTTGTGTAGATATTTGGTCGTGTAGACGACTTACCTAGAACGATAGCTAATAAGGATTGATGGCCTAGGAACCTGTGCTGTCGGCACACCTTCATTATGATGATGGCCTTGTGTCATACTATGCTAAGTTTAATAAATATCTATCCAGCGCCAAATACAAAGAAAGTAATTCTAATTTTTTATTTGTCTGAATTTTTTAAATGAGGCTTGATAATTTGGATTATTTGAAAATCGTTCTTCTTCATTGTTATCTGTACAACGTTTCGACCGACGAACCATGCGGCCTTCTTCAGGTATTTCTTAACAAACTCGGGGAACCTCCTCTTGAACTCGAAAACCTTCTTGTGATAATCGGCAGTGTTCACGGAACTCTGACCCAACCCTTTATTCAATCCACGGAGGAATACTGTTCTCATTCCGCTAACCATTACTGGGTACAAGTGTTAAGCTGTGTTAACTATTATTCTATGTTACTGTCGCCTGATCAGGATTGAACCTGCAGCCTAGATATAACTATCACTTAGAATTGTCTTCACTCAACGCATATATCCACTACGCCACATGTCCAATTTTAAGAAATAAAAATAATCCAAAAGAAGCACCTCGTGACCACCCCTTTCTTTTCATTATCTAAAAGCATTTTTCTCACTTTCCAATCTTATTAAAAGATTCCACCGGTCTTTGAGAATAGAAGCAGATGCCAAGTTCTTTAGTCATTAGCACCGAAAATGCAACACTTATCTGCGTAACATTTACGTCCGATAAATTCTTAGTTAAGCCAGAGACAACAGAGATGCCTTTTTCTTACTTTCCTTTCTTTTATTCAATACAAGCTGTGTGCACCCGGCCCTCCTTGGGTTATATAGTATCCGGCTAAATTTAAATACATTGGTACCTTGCCTAACATTTATGAGTTTTCCAAGTTACGAACTGTTACTTTGTCTATTTTTTATTTATTTATTTTTTGGCTTTGTGTTGCAAGCTAAAATTTAAAGTACGAGCCACCTTCAGATACGCTTATGTTAATAAGTTCACTAAAAAAACGTTTTAAGTCTCCAAATTTATTATGCCGAAGAAACATTGAAACATATTGCAGCACATAATTCATTGCATTCTACTAGCAAGAATATGCGCCCTCTAGGTGCAAGTATTTAAGCTTTAATGTAATAAGATATTATGTTAAATTAAAAATAATAGTAATAATAATAATAACAATTATAAAGGAGCAGCAAAGACCAAAGCTCAATAAATTCCACCCCCTATTTTTGTCCGAGGATAAGGGACTAAAAAATTAATTGTTTGGTATATTACTACAGACATTTCTTCAGACTAGTTATTTAGTTTGGTTTGTTTTGTTTTATGGCATATCAACCTCAGTGGGTCATTTAATGCGGACTAAGTTTTGAAATAATTTAATTTGCACATTTTTATATTTAACTCATATATGAGACCCTAACAGGTACTATCATTCCGGGTTAGAGTGGACCTGGGAGCAATGGTGATGAAGGGGTGCTCCACATTCCTCAAACATCCAAAACTGGAACTTCGCCATCAGATAGAGTTTAACGTCATTCCCATGACATGAAGACCCTCAGCCACCGCCTTTAGCACCCATATGATAAAAAGGGTTTGAGGGTTGCCATTAGGGCATATGGTTGGGCATGATGTGACTAGCCGATTGATCGGAGGGGGCTCTTCGACCGCCCGTCTAGCCTAAGTAAAGATCTAAGTGGAGTATTGCATGTCATGGACTGCTCAGCCCCCTGGGTTCCATACTTAAGCATCATGTGTCGCCACCCAGGGTCAACAGATGGCTCTATTGGAGGAGTTTTACCCTTCTGCAGAGGTGCAGTTGATGTATTCTAAAGCCCCACCGACGGGACTGTCCATTATAATAAGATCATCTATCTTCTAAATATCATATATAAAAGAAAGATTATGTATGGGCACACCCACATTACCCATTCGTACCTGTTAAAAGAGGAGGGTGCCCCAGTGTGCCCAACATGCAAAGTACAACTTACAACCAAGCATATCCTTCTAAATTGTAACAGACTTAAACATATCCGCGCCAATTACTATCAAGCAAGAAACCTGAGAGACATCTTTAAGAATACAAACCCTGAAAACATTTTAAATTTTATAAAAAAAAAAGCAACCTTTTCAACAAAATATAACAGAACATAATCAATTATCTCCATAGAACCACTACTTTAAAGACTGAAATCCAAAATAACCTTTTTGGCATTAAATGACCCACAGAGGTTGATATGCCGTTAAACAAAACTCAAACTCAAAGATTCTGTATGTTTGTCTTTCTATATATCTGTATGTTTGTTTGTACAACGGCCTAGCGCAGGTCTTTTTATAAAGGAGCAGCAAAGACCAAAGCTCAATAAAATCTATTTTTGTCCGAGGGTAGGGACTAAAAACTAATTGTTTAGTACATTACTACAGACATTTCTTCGGTGTGATATTCTGGACTATTACCCTCCTCATTTTCTGACTAGTTTACTTCTTCCATCTTATCTTTGATTCTTCATTACCTACCCGAGTCTATCTCTTCTTCTTTTTACTAAAAGCAGTTCATGACCTATTTGTGTAACAAAGGTGCGTTAGGTTATGCCTGTTGCAATTACAATTGTTCCTTACTTATCCACGCTTTGCATTCCAGCAGTTTCAGTTAACCGCGCTCAACGCCAGCTATAAACAATTCATAAAGTTTTACTTTAGCAGGACCTGTGGATATACCATAGTAAGGGCGGGTTTAGCTCAGTCGGTAGAGTGCCCGGCTGGGAACCTTAAGGTTCCTGGTTTGATAACCGGTCCTCGCCAACTCAGCGTATGAGTAGCACAGGGATCTGTGCGGTAAAGTAAGGAGCTGATGGTAGGTGTGGCACCCCACCTCAGACGCTAAAAAACAATCTCATTGGTCTAGTGCTAGTTAAAAGGGGATAGACTCCCTTGCTGTCTGGCTGATACCGACTTTAGATCACCCCGAAGATGATAATTTCTCCTACTCTCTTTCTTTCTTGTTATATTTTTTCTGTGTAGCATGTCCTTTTCTTCCTTTATGATAAAAACGGAATGGTCCATTATTTAGCTGAGGTGACGACACTCAAAAGAAATAAGAATTACGCTGATAAGCAAGACCAGATAATCAGGATTTACATTTTTGCATTTCATCTTAACCGATTTGGACGGTCTGATTTTTAACCAGAGGATGTTGCAAATTGCACACACACATATATATATATATATATATATATATCCTTTTTATCATATGTGTGCTAGAAGGCGATGGCTGAGGGTCTTAGTCTCTTGGTATGACGTTAAACTCTGATGGTGAAGTTCCAGTTCTGGAGCTTAAGGAATGTGGAGTACTTCTTCATCATCACCATTACTCCCATTTCACTCTGGCTCGGGGGGGTAGTACCTGTTAGGATCCCATCTATGGATTAAATAGAAAAAATATGTTTATAGAAAGATTGACTACTTCGAAGGAGACGATGAAAAATAGGTGTTACGGTAGGTTATATTTTTCTACGCATACTTTTTTGACTAGTCAACTCATTTTTCTGTCATATTATTCAACGATTGGGGGCTAACGATCTTCTTTTTTTTTCTTTTGTTTTTTTCGTTGCGATTTATATTTTTTGTTGGCGAATATCGCTTGCACTCCCGATTTTTCTTCTCCAAACTGTCGTTGTATCCCGCCAGATTTGCACTTACCTGATTCAAAGCGTCCACAAGGCACAGTATCCTGAGCCGCCATTTGCGAGTTGTCCAAAGCGCATGCCCGATATGTCCAAAGCGCATGCGCGATTCAACACCACCATTAGCGATATGTACAACCGCGCATGCGCTTTGGACATTCGCAAATGGCGGCTCTGGATACTATACCTTGTGGACGCTTTGAATCGGGTAAGTGCAAATATCTATTGTAACATTTTTTATTTATTTATTCGCATTTAGTAGAGGATTTCTTTTCTTATAAAAGAAAAATTTAAACATATTTCCTTCCTTCCTTACAATATATGTACGAATGAGATTAGTTTAGACACTCATAAAGTGACTGGTATGTTTGGGTGACTATGGTGCGAAAGATTTTATTTTTCAGAATAAAAGCGAAGTTATCATGCAAAGAATAATATAGTAATTTGGATTCCGTAAATTGAACTAGTTAAGTCTTGTGTCAAAATTGTCTCTTTTTTCCACAATTAATAACAATTCGCAAACAAAGGTGTACTTCGATGGAAACGGTGGAAAACTGGTGTTACGGTAAGTTGCTTTCGATTTTTTTTTTTTTTTTTGCTGTTGTGTTGTTTTTTGCTTCTCTAAATTTTTGATAGCATCTTATATATATATGTATACACACCATGGCCAGAAAAGGTCACAATTTGGGCTAGGAAAAAAGTCACAATTATGGTGGTCAGTTAGGGTCAGGTTTTGTATAGGTGCTAATGTAAACAGCTTTCTGGGGGGGGGTGTATATACGCCGTGATCAGTAATAAAGTTACCGGAAAAAATCACAATTATGCTGGTCGGTTAGGGGCAAATTTTGTACAGAAATGTTTTTGAGTTAGCGGTAAGGAGTTCATCGACGAAACACTTCGTTTAAGATTCGTTTTGTTTTTGTTTTTTGTTTTGTTTTTTTTTGTTTGTTCCTTTTGGGTTTTTTTTTACCTGGCTTCAGAGACAGATGATTGATTTTAAACGATCTCCACAACTGTTGCTACAAAATACACCGAAATTCGATAATTATTGCAATAAATGAATGTACAGGATGGTCCAAAAGTCTTGTCCACCCTACATATTGTTCTAACTTTAATCATTTTATCTTTTAACGTTATGCAATTAATTTACCTCTACAAATCTTTAAAAATTAAATTTAAATCTTTAAAAGAATAAATCTGGCCATTCTGTAGTATTTCACTTCTTAATGAATCCATAAATAAACTACAAGTAATAAAAAAATTATTTAAAAATTGTGTATATAATTTTTCCTGGGAAGTTATCTTTTATGCCTTTTGATCGTTGAGGAGTGTATGTACAACCAGTATCACTAAAACAAGATGAATATTCATCAAAGGGTGCATGAGCTACAGAGGCCCCTACGGCCATCCACACAGACAGTAGTAGAATTGGGGTACTTATTACTCGCATAAATCCCCAAAGGAGTTAGAAGGGGCTCCTTACCTTGATCGGCAACTCCTCTAGGACAAGGAAAAGTCCGATACAAAACCTCCGCTGACTAGCGGCTTTCCCAAGAAAAGGCTAGGGGAGTAAACCTTGAAAATAAATCCGGAGCCGGAGTCCCTAAGGTACTGTGATACTGAACTCCAGTGTTACCCATCAACTCCTGCGACACTACCGCTGTTAAACTGCATAGGCTTCTTACCTTTCCTTTGAATCACAGCGGCAGAGTGGAGAGGAGGGATTTTCTGCTTGGGCAACAGCTCATCCCCCATACCGACCCGCCCAGGCTACGGATTTCCACAAAAAAGTGGACACTACACCATCGTCTCTCGTAGACAGAAGGATGCTAACCCATTTTATGCCTCACACTCACATACATAGAAAATAGACAACCGTTATTATGACACACTCGGGCAATTAAGTGTTTTCATATCAGAACTTGCCTTTAAAGTATTTTACACAAAGTGTATTCATAACTATTTCAATATTATCATTACTTGATCGAATAGGCTAGTTTGCCGGTTCCGGTAAAATAGACAAACATGCTTTCTTTTTTTACATTTTACCGGTCCTTGTAAGATAGACCACAGACTATTTTGCCAGCAAAGATATTTGAAATATATTCAAATATATTTCGAACTATCTAAATGCTAAAAATGGTTGTTGACGAGCAATCTGGGATTATCTAAAAGATACATTGCTTAAAAAGTAGCTGTTGTGCTATTCATCTTGTTAGGGTTACAATTTTATGTTTTAACAATTGATAGTGGAAAATTCATGATAGTCAAATTTACCTTTATCATTTCTTTTATTTATTTTTTTTTTAATTCTGTAAAAATTCACATGTTTGATCACAAAGCCATTAACGGTATTTATATTTTTCATTTAGAATAATTTTTTGTATCTTTTATCTTTCACAAGATATAAATATAAATAAATAAACTTTTGTTCTATTCTCATTGGATGTCCCATACACCTGTCCTTGTTCTAAACTAAGCTAAATGTAATGACAACTAATCTCCGACAGGGGGGAGTCCCCGTGGCGTAGTGTCTAACGTGTTGCAATGAGAAGTATTAGTGTGTTCGAACTCCAGTCGCGCTGTTAGGTTTTCTTTCGAAATAATACCGTTGGGAAAGGTGTGAGCTCTCTCACCTCTCCTAACTATGAGTTAAATAATACCACTACTATTCTTCTACAAGGATAGCATTAAATAACCAACTAGGGTAGATATGCCATTAAACATAGAAACCAAACTTTATCTCCGACAATAGTTTTGCGAGATCATAAAACAAACGAGTAGGCCGACCAACAAAAACCTACAGCTCTGTACGGATTCTGAATGCCGTGCCGAAGAACTGTCAGTGACGATGACAGATAGGTACGGGTGGCGAGAATCATATATATCTATGTTGTCAGTACGATCTGATGAGATTATATATATATATATATATATATATATATATAGCCACAGAAATAATAAACACTAACATTGGGTGGAGCAGAAATAACGTAGATGCAACGTTTTCTCCACTATCTGTTATTGCTTTTAGCTTTGGGGGTCAAAAATAATTATTTTGTGACATCGAGACCGAAAAATACTTTAAACATTTTTTAGGCTTACCCCAAGATAAAAAAAATATATACAAGATAAAAAAAATCCTATTTCTAATTTAAAAAAGAACTCCATTGTTTCAAATTAAACAAACAGCGAACCAAAATATATTTTGTTTGATAAAGACACACCTGTTTCTTGTTTTAAAATACCTAAATATTCTCATAAATATGTCAAAAAATCAAAATTACAACTTTTTATGCAAATGGAATCATTGTAAACCCCGACTTGATAATTTTTCATTTATTGACAAATCGTATAAAACAATTAGATTAACATTTTAATGCATTGATTAAGACAAAGTGTATATCCACATATGTTCTGCCACATCTTTTCTCTTATTATAATGGAGATTGTGTGTTTTTCTGTCTTTAACCGAAACTAAATTCCCTTAGTTATTTGCGTCCCATTCTCCATGATTTTATTTTTATTTAAACCTCAAATATTAATAAAATTGTTTTACATAATTAATACTGTTTACCATATCTACAGGTATTTGCCTCTCATCCCGCTTATGAGGGCTTGACACAAGGACATTTTTATGTGGGCCCACCCACAAGCCGAAGCTCATGGGTGGTAGGTGCAAAAAATTGCGTCAATCCCGTCGGTATTCCCCCTCAATGGGGCGCCTCAGGCGCTGGGCAATAAACCCAGCCCTGACCCTTTAAATCAAGGGGGCAGGTATTGCCTTGGGAGATAGCCCCCTGGGATCGATTAACTAACTTGTAAAGATCCAGAGCCAAAGCCACTTGACCCCCGGCTCCAAAGAGCCAGATCTACATACTAATAAAATGCAATTGTATTTATATATACAACAAAATAGCTGTTTACAGTCTGAAAAGGAAGGCTAATTAGCATATCGATATCAAACATTTGATTTTGATAAATATCTGCTTAGTATAATTGATTTCTAATTATTTGGTTTTATCTTAATGGATATGAGCAAAAATCTCAGATCTTAAAAGAAATCCATTAATAAAAAGAAATAACTTTAACTAAATAGTTAAATTAGGAAAATTTAGCAATGAAAGATGGGAGTGATGGAAGAGTAAGTTTCAGTTGTTATATTTTTCGATTATGCCCCTCCTCTGTTTCAAATACTTGTACCCAGGGGGTGCATATATTTCCTAGTTTAAATAAAATAATTGAATTCCAAATAATCTTGCAGTCCATAGCATGCAACAATTCCACTTTAGTCCTTACTTATGCGTGTTCTGGGTACGACATTAAACTGCATCTTAAGGTTAAGTTCCATTTTGAAGCCTTGGGGATAATGGAATACCCCCTTTATCGCGATTACCCTCATGTCCACCCTGGCCCGGAGTGATACTACCTGTTTAGGGTCCCATCTATGAGTTTACAAAAAGTTTGTTTAAATACCAAACCATAATGAAAACAAAATGTCCCGGCATAAAATTACTCAAAAGTTGGCGTGCCGTAAAATCCAACCAACCTTACTTGCGCCAGAGTGGTGGTTGGAGAGGCCGCCTCCGATCAATCGGTTGGTCTAGCCCTAGTATTGTTTCGACCCTATTGCTTTTAGAGCAAACCCTTTTATCATATATGCGCTAGAAGGTGGTGGCTGAGGGTCTTAGTGACCTAGGTATGGTTTTAAATTGCATTTAGTGGTGAGGTTCCTATTCTGGAGATCTGGGGAGTGGAGTACTCCTTCATTGCCGTTAATCCCAGCTCCACCCTGTTCCGTTGTGGTAGTACTTGTTAGGGTCACATAGGTTATAGATTTTTTTTAAATGGGTTTTAAAAATGTTTGTTTAAAAAATGAGTTAAAAAATCGAATATCCAACAATATTGAATAAAACAAAGACGTCTACGGTATAAACTAACCCAACAAGGGTTGACATGCCGTAAAATCCAACCAACAACTACCACTCTGGGTCAGAATGAACCTGGGACACTCAGTATGGGCAAAATTTTTTTTTTTTTTTTTTTTTTTTTTTGTCATTTTAGCTAACCTTGATCAAGGCTGCTAAAATTATGCGCTTTTATCTTTAAAATATTTTGTTCCATTTGAGAAAGACGTGAAAATATGTTGCATATAGCACGACTGGGGAGGGCACATTCAATAGAAAATTATAGTTCAAAGTGATTTGTACTCATAAAATGACTCAAGTGACACTGAGACAGGCGGAAGTGTCAAGGTAGGTAGCTAAGTACGTCGAACGGTAAGTTGAGTAGAAATGTTGAATCTGAATTCAGATTTGACGAGATTTAAGGGTTCGTTGAGTACACTTTTATGTTGGACTGCTTGGTTGATTTCCCTGGTTGGCTCCAGACTTTATATAAAAAAGAATCCTCAAACTCTCCGCCTTGTATTTATTTTATTTTCCATTACTACTACTACTAGCAAAAGTATGCACTCGCTGGGCGCAAGTATTTAAGTTTTAATGTAATAAAATATTATATTGAATTAGAAAGAGTAAAGAAAGAAAGGGCGAATATAAAGATATTACTTCGTTTAATGTTATTTTAATTGAGTTCGATATGAAATTATATATAGGATTGCTTTAAATACGTTTGAAAATTACATGATAGTATTAAAAATCAGTAACAACAAATAATTATTTATTAAACCCATTTTTAAAGAAAACATTATGCAAATTATTCCAACCATATACAATGTAACAAACTAATCTAAGCTTCTAAAATAAGTGTTGAAATGGTTAACGAGCTAGCCTAGCAGATCATTGTCACAGATTCTCACTAGGTATATCCTCTCCTCTCCCTCTCCTCTCCTCCTCTCCCTCCCCCTCTCTCTTCACTCTTTGTAGATCCTCTAGACTGCAACCAGTGTCCTCCCAGAGCTGATGAATGTGACCCTTCATATCCAACATTGATGTGACCATTTGTAGGGGTCTACAGGAGAACGTCGTTTATGAGTTCCTCTCTGTTTCTTGTGAGATAGGAGGTAAGTGGTCGTACAACTGTTATTTTGTACGTTCCTGTTTCTAGTGATTTGTTTTAAAAAAAGAAAACAGCATCGTTGTGTACTTTTCGTCTAGCTTCTTCTCCAAGCGCTACCTTAAAGTCCAGGGGGTGTGGTATAAGCTTAGTAAATTATTACTGCTCGTAATCAAGAAATCGTGGTATGTAATAAGCACTCGTGTTACATAATTTATGAGCAGTTATAAATTATGAACGTACCTGTAATTAGAATTTTAAATAATGTTCGTTAGACTTATAATCGGAGGTGGGTAATTTTCCATACCCGTTGGGATTAATAGTAACATGAAGATGAAACCCTGAATAGAAGTCAGCCCAGAGAAAATGGCGACGAGTTAGAACCAGTAGACGAGTTAGCAGGGACCAGCAGTAAGCAGACGTTACAAAGTAAGACCACCTATCATCAACTATCAATCTCTAATCTACCTGGCTCTCTCTATTATATACCCGGGAACTCTCCCCACCGATTCTATACACCCGACTGCACTGTCGGCTGGGGCGTTAGAATGCACTGACTACACCTCTGCAGAGGGGTAGGACTCCGCCGATGGGGCCACTTGTTGGCCGTGGGTGGCGACCCGTGATGCTTAAGGATAGAACCCAGGTGGATGAGCAGTTCATGACTTGCAATACTCCACTTTGACCCTATCTTGGGCTAGACGGGTGGTCGGAGAGGCCCCCTCCGATCAATCGGCTGGTCACGTCAAGCCCTAGCACCTATATGATTTTCCCAACCCTATGGCCCTTATGGCAAGCCCCAACCCCTTTTTATCATATGGGTGCTATAAGGCGGTGACTGAGGGTCTACATGTCCTGGGAATGACGTTAAACTCTATCTGATGGTGAGGTTCCAGTTTTGGAGGTTTGGGGAATGTGGAGCACCCCTTCATCACCATTGCTCCCTGGTCCACTCTGACCCGGAGTGGTAGTACCTGTTAGGGTCCCATCTATGGGTTAAATAGAAAAACGTGAGTTTGTAAACAAAATTGTATTATGCATTAAGAATGAATTTATTTCACAACTTTGTCGGCATTAAATGACCCACCGAGGTTGATATGCCGTAAAACAAAACAATCCAAGTCTATACACCCGAGTGAAGGAGTATATAACACTCTGCAAGAAACTGGACAGTCATCGACTTTTATAAGCAGGGCGTTGTTACATGGCATACCAAGGTTCTTATGGTATGAAGTCCGGTGTCATCCTCTAAGCTGTTGCTTTGGTATGAATTATCATTACATAAACTTTGAAGTTATCTGTTGTAACACAATTTCAAAACATGGATTACTTCTGTTTGTTAAACAGAAGAACGAAAACAAAAGAGAAACAAAACAAAGGATTTGATAACAGAGGATTGGTTACTGAAGAACGAAAATTATCAGATATGAATGCGGTCAAATATTTGTCAACTAGCTGACTTGCTCATCTACGCTGGGTAAGAAGCCAAGTTTCGGATTGCATCTGGTTATTTTGCAGAGGAAAAGGAACTCTCAAAGTAGTTTTGACTAATGAAAAGAGAACCTTCTTGGCTTGAATTTAGTTTTCCTTTTCCTTGACCGGTTGTCATACTAAGGTTAAACACTCCAGTCTACCCTACTATTTACCCATAGCTGGAGGGAGAATAGTTGGATTAATACCTTTCCCAAGGGTATTAGCGCTATGTGAAAAGCAAACAGTTGGATCTAGGATTTGAATTCGTCTCGCTGTGTCCATTATCTACCACAGTAACCAACAATTCTACAGTCTTTGATTTAACGGGATGTCAAACCGTCTGGGCTTATTCTATGCCTATACTATATTAGGGAACTGTTAATTTTCCCTTTATATTTATATTTTTCTGTGTAGTTAAGTTTTTTGCTCAGTTATATCAAGTATTCCTAATACAAATAATTTGCTGTTGTATGATTTCAATTATTACTATCCAATATTAATAATTATATAGTTTCAAGTAATGATTTCTATTTAATAATAACCAATAGTTTGCACACGGTTATATAATTTCAAGTAGGAAGCGCGTGGTGTAATGGTTAAAGTCATGGGAAATTGACTCGTCGCCCCGAGTTCAAATCCTGGATGTGGTAATTGCATTTCACTTTGCGCTAATACTCTTGGGAAAGGTATGAATCCTACTCTCCCTCCAGTTATGGGTAAATAGTGGGCTCTTTAACCTTTGCTAGGTAACCAGTCTAGGAGAAGGAAAACTCTGAATTTAAACCTGTTAAACTCCTAAGACATTGACCTTGTGTCACATCCTGCTCGTGCGGAGGGGTTTGGTGAATATATATATATATATATATATATATATAATTTCAAGTAACTAATAATAATCATTACTAAACAGTCAAAGCTTCAAGTAACTATTGTTAATACGAATAATTTAGTTATATGGTATCAAGTATGCCTATCGAATAAGAATAAAATAAGTACCCCAACAGGTACAACCACCCCGGGTCAGGGTGGACGTGGGAGTAATGGCAAAGAAGGGGTGCTCCCCACTTCTCCAGAACTGATGATATGATAATGATATCCTAAAAGCACAAATCATCATTCATAATCAAGTCGTGCTGTTAGCATCCTCAGCCACCGCCTTCTAGCACATATATGATAAAAAGGGCTGGGACTTGCCGTAAGTGCAATAGGGCCGGGACAATCATATGAATGCAAGGCTTGACCTGGACAGCCAATTGATCAAAGGGCACCTTTCCGAACGCCCGTTTAGCCTAAGTAAGGGCCAAAGTAAAGTATTGCATGGATTGTTCAACCACGAGGGTTCCATCTTTAAGCATCATTGGTCGCCACCCGCGGCCGACAGGTGCACCCATTGGGGGAGGGGGGATTTCACACTTCTGCTGAGGTGCACTCTGTATATTCGTCTTCCCCAGCAGAGAACTACTTTGATCCAACAGAGTGAACAGATACTCCACTTGGGTTTCAGGTAGAAGTACCAGTCCATACATACTACCAAATATTATTTATGCTGGTAATAAACACAACTCTCCGACAGACCCAACAAAATATTTGCTACAAAAATGAAGGAAATAAGTTGTTTTTGTTCAATGTGTGATATCTAAGAATTACAAACGTTTATTTTTGAAGTCTTGTCAGTGGGAATACCGAGGCTAAAATTACCAAAATTGAAGGCCTTTCTACTCGGTGTTTTTTTAAGGTAAATTTACATAGCGCCCTGGGATCCATTTCCTTGGTTTTCTGTTGCTTCAGGCAAAACAAGAGATTTTGTTACCAAAATTCCAAAGAAACTAACAAAAGTTTAACCAAGCAGATACTCAATGAAAGTGAAGACTTATAAATTGAATATCTTAACCAAGAAACTTAGAAGGCTAGTGTCTAAAAAAAAAAAAAAAAAAAAACTCTGAAAATGAGCTGAACGAGTTACCTCTTTTTTTACATTGTGTGTCAATGCAAGAAAATGATAAACATATAAACAAAGGCGTTAAAAATGCTTAGTTGGGGGAAAGGAGAGAAATGAATGAAGAGTCGGTCAAAATGCTCTCTCTCTCTCTCTCTTCTCTCTCTCTCTCATTATATATATATATATATATATATATATATATATATATATATATATATATATAGAAAAGACGTGACCCATTGGGTCGCCCATTGTGCTCGGTTTAGATTGTTGGAAAAAATCACATTCACCCCCTCTTTCTCTCTCTTGCACTCACCCCTCTCTCTCTATATATATATATATATTCTCTCTCTCTCTCTCTCGCACTCACCCCCTCTCTCTCTCTATATATATATATATATATATTATATATATAATATATAATTTCTCTCTCTCTCTCTCACTCACCCCTCTTTCTCTCTATATATATATATTTCTCTCTCTCACACCTATCTCTCTCTCTCTTGCACTCACCTCTCTCTCTCTCTCTCTCTATATATATATATATATATATATATATATATATATATATATATATATATATATATATCTCTCTCTCTCTCTCTCTCTCTCTCTCTCTCTCTCTCTCTCTCTCTCTCTCTCTCTCTCTCTCTCTCTCTCTCTCTGTGTGTGCAAATGATACTAACCAGGTGCAACTGGTTAAAAAAAAAACAGAGGAAGTTATAAGAGGCTGAAATGTCAACCAATGCTTCTTGTAATGCAGATCTCACCCAAATCTCTCGTTTAGAAATCGGATCAACTTCTCACCTCAACCTAAATATTTGTGTTGTTTAGCCTCTTTTTTTCTTTCATATCCCTTTTTCTCTATTTCTGTTTATTCCTGTAAACATGTCGTGGAATTTGCTGAACTCGCCTTTCAGTAGTAATGGATCTGCGAGACTAGCTCGCTAGCCATTACACCACCATGGGACACCCAACTCAATGTGGAGTATAGGGCCACACAAGGGGCGCAGAGTTTCACTAGCAAGAAGGTTACACTAGGTAAAGTCGCTGCCTCTACGTCTGTTTATTTAGCTATTTGTTTTTACTACGAGGGAGAAATGAACTCTGGATTTTCCCACGAGCATTCGAAGAAGTCACGCTGTCAGCGATGCCTATGATATACCGGACTGCATCCCCTGAAAAGGAATAAGATCCTTCACCTGTCGCATCCCATAAAAAGAATGGTGTGTCCTGTGTATGATACTAAATTGATTCCCGTGCTGGGAGTCGGTTCTTCATTAGCATTACTCCCAGCTTCACTCTATCCCCTATACTTGATAGGATCCTAATTATGAGTCAAATAGATATGTTTGCAAATCATTAAAACCCGTTAAAAAGCGCACTAGACTTAATCGGTCTGTTATTTTAATAAAAATGCCTAAAAGAAAAAAAAGTTTCGCCTAAATACACTCTATTCGAAAATATATTTAGATATTCAGTTGTACATTGACTTACGAGTTTAATTTGTTCCGCTCGTAACTCAATTTCCTTGTATATCAAATCAATTTTCCCCATTGAAATAAACTAAATTGTTCCGGCCACTCCCAATTTTTTTTTTTTTTTTAATAGGAAAAAAATAGCTCTGTATTGTATAAGAACATAAATTAAATGTAATGAATTAAGTGCTGTTATATATTTCTTTGGCGTAATTGGAAACTTAAATGTTTTTGTGAACTTAACATAAGCATATCTGAAGTTCGCTCGTACCTCAAATTTTAACTCTCAAGGCAAAAAACCGACTGAGTGACAGCTCGTAACTCGAAAAACTCCTATGTTTAAGTACTCGTAAGTCAAAGCCCCACTGTAGATGTATGGTTTGTTTGTATGACTAGTTTTTTTTTATGAAACTTAATATTGTATTTACCCAACCTCTCCGCTACGGGCAGAATGTGGCACAAGGTCAATTTTAAGTTAAGTATTGTTGGTTTGAATTCAGTTGCCTTTCTCCAAAAGTGGTTGCCTTACCAAGGTTAGACAATCAACTCACCGCCCTGTCGGTGGGACAGAAGAATACACCGACTGCACCTCAGCAGAGGGGGTAAACTTCCCCAATGGGGCCACCGCTTGGCGATAACCCGTGATGCTTAACGATAGAACCCTGGTAGCTGAGCGGTCCATGACATGCAGCACTCCATTTTGGCTCTTACTTAGTCTAGACGGGCAGTCGAAGAGGTCCCCTCCGATCAACCGACTGGTCAGGTCAAACCCTAGCACCTATATGATTGTCCCAACTCTATTGGCTTTATGCCAAGCCGCAACCCTTTTTATCATATATGCTAGAAAGCGGTGGCTGAGGGTCTTAGTTTCTTGGGTATAATGTTAAATTGTATCTAATGGTGAAGTTCCAATTTTGGAGCTCTGGGGAGTGTGGAGTACCCCTTAATTGCCATTACTTCTTGTTTTTTCTCACTCTGAGTGGTAGTATCTTTTAGGGTCACATCTATGGGTTAAATAGAAGAAAATGAGCTAATAAAAATGTGTTTTAAAAAATTGAGTTATTTTTTTTCAATACACATCAAGAATGAATAGAATAAAACTTCTTCGGCATAAAATAACCCAACAAGGGCTGACATGCCATAAAATACAACAAACCAAACAACCAAGTCAGCCTTACTATTTACCAATTATTTAGTAACTTTTGACAGTTCTTGTACTCTTTCGATTCTATATTGAGATATCAAATTCGACAAGAAAATAAACTCGTTCAAAAGCGTCATAGACTTAATGTCTATATTATCAATAATAGATTTTCCTGAAATTTGATCTCCCGACCCAATCCATGTCGAATCATTCAGAGTGATTTCTCAAATTACACCTGCTATAATTCCACAATGCAAAGAAACAAGAGAAAAAAAACCAGACCATTTGACTTCATCCATCAAAGAAAAGACAAAATTCCGAGTCTTTTATCGACGTTGCAAAAGTATTGAACTTTTTTTTTGCCTAAAATGTGTTACATCACGAATCTTTTAATTTGCATCAGATAAGTTTTTTAAAAAAACGTTTGAAAAAATAAAAATAATCATTAAAGAAGATACAAATCCATATATTAATACGCGTGTTCCTAAATCTTCCGTCCGTTATCAACCAACAACATCCTATGGTTAAAATTGAGACCGTCAGAATTGTCCAAGATGTAATATTTATTATCATTAATGTAATATTCTTAATAAAAATCAAGCCTAAAAATCTCTGCCTAAATAGTATATTTCAAATAAACATTACGTGTTGTATACCCTTTCTTTACTTCTATTATTCTTCTGCTCAACTTTGGTATCTTACGTTCTTCTTCTAACGTCTCTGTTCTTGCTGGTTGGTCGTCCTTGATTCATTTCTTCTTCTAGGTCAGTCTTGTTGCCAAGACATTCATCAACCACAAAACCATATTATTTATTTAAACCTTTATTTACTTAACTAAACATATTTCTCTAACTAAACACAACGTGCGTGTGAAAGTGAGCCCCAGCTAAAGCAGATATATCTTCTCTGCCTGACGTCCCAGCTGAAACTGAGAGCCAACCAGGTCCCATGTGACTTCACGTATTTCGCGGGCTTTCTGTAATATTCCATGGAAAGTCCCGTCCGTGATATGAAAAGGGGCCATCCCTTCAGAATAACAGGGGGTTGACAATAATCTATGCATAGATTATGTAACACGTATAAATGGTTGATTAATGAGTATGAATAGTGTTCTTCCTTTTCTTTCATGAAACATTTAATATTATATTCGTATAGAAATCCAATCGTTTACAGATCCTGATTAATATCTGTATTTAGTATTGTTTCTTGGACATGTCTCTTAGCCTAGTGAGCTATCAAGTATCTGCTAAATTGTGAAAAGTCTGGTTCAAGGATAAGGAATAGTCCTTTAGTTGTCATTTTCATCTTCCAATTATGGAAAAAAAACTGCCTTGAAAATCGGTATACGAAAGCCGGCCTTTAGAAAGTTAACTGTGTATTATATCGCATGTTGATAATATTTCAGTTCTAAGTGTTTTTTAATTATTTCTTAAAATTCTTCAGTCGAGTGTTGATGTTGAAGTATATAATTTTGATCCATGAGCTAATTAGCCCTATCGGCCGGGACTTTAGTATATACCGACTGTACCTCCACAGAAGGGTAAGACCCTCCCTGTTGGCTGTGGGTGGCGACCCGTGATGCTTATGCGCTGAATCCTTGTGGCTGAGCAGTCCATGATATGCAACAAACCACTTTGGCCCTTACTTAGGCTAGACGGGCGGTCGGAAAGACCCCTTCAGATCAGTCGGCTGGTCACGTCAAGCCATAGTACCTATATAATTGTCCCCGACCCTATTTCCCTTATGGTAAACACCCAATTCCTTTTATCATATGTGCTAAAAGTAACCAGGAGTTTACTCCATGTCCACGCTACCTTAACTCAAATTTATATTATATATATATATATATATATATATATATATATATTATTCTCTACTAGTTTCAATCATCGGAGATCGTACGAAGAAAAGTTTTTTAACGTATCAGAATTATCCTGAAGATCTTTTCGGTGAAACCGAGTAGTTCATTTTTATCGTTGATTCGGTTCCCTAAACTGGCTCTACAAGTACTTTACAATATTTACTCGACTCATTCAGGATTTTACTTTTCTGTTGAGTTTGCCCCTAAAACATTTTTTTTAAATATCACCAACTTCAAATCTCATCCAAATGATCATACATTTTAATAGCATGTGTAAAAACAACCCAACATTATATTCTTAACATTCTTCTCTTTTCAGATAAAGAAATTCCATTCACTGGAGAAGAAAAGGTATTTAAACATTAAACTTAGTTGACTCTATATATTCTGTTAAAATGAGAGATCATTTAAACGAGAATTTGTCAAGTTATTAGATTACTAAATGGTATCAATTTTTCCCGAAACACCCTGTACATCATAAATTGTATTACATTCTTTTGAAACGCCCAGTGTATATATATATATATATATATATATATATATATATATATATATATATATATATCGAGAGATAGAATGAGACACAATGTTTTTTTTAGTATTATATTGATAAAGTAATAATGGGTACTTAAGCGGTGGAATTTTTTACTGTTTCCTTAAGGTCTTTGAATATAATGCTTGTTTGTTTTATTCCTATTGACTGAAAATATACTGATATATCAAGAAATCCGAAACACGACAAATGCAAGCCATTAGACTCTGATGCCATTAAAGAACATTCAACTGTGGTGGTCCAAAAATATTAATGCAAAGCCACTTTAAACATCACTTAAGAAAAGAAAAAAAATAGGATTTTAAATAAAATTATTCACTTGGTTGATACCGAAAAGATGCCACTCGTATTGACTTACCTAATAGTATTTTATTGTTATGCGACACTTGGGTAGGTAATACTTTGACAACTAAAACTTTGTCATTGTTTAGGGTTGACGTGTTCACTAGTCTTTCCTTTGGGATCGAGCATTCGTGTGCAGGATTATAAATGACGTTACGACACATAAATCAGAGAATGTTTTTATTCAATCTAGAAAAGGAGGGAATGTTATGTTCTCGTATAATATATATATATTCACAATACCTGCCCCCACAAAAAGAAAAAAAACATCCGAAAATTTATTTCTGTTTACGTGTCTTTTTTTTTTTTTTTTTTTTTTTTTTTCTTTTTCTTTTTTTTCTAGTCTGGGTCGTGTCTTTGTGCTAAAAATCATTTTAAGTTTTTTAATAGCTTAAAAGATTGTACTAAGATATGAAATAATAATGGCCATTTTATTTATATATATATATATATATATATATATATATATATATATATATAACCTTATGGAAGAAAACAGCTGTCGTTAAATATTCCCTAAACAGTGTGCAGCGATTCTTTTAAGTATATATATCTCCCCTAACAGACACGCCGCTCTGTGGGCGGGGATTAGAATATACTGACTGTATCCCCTGCAGAGGGGTAAGACACCTACCCCCCCCCAAAAAAAAAAGCAGCGTCCTGGGTAGGACACAACTTCATCTGATGGTGTTGATTTCTGGAGATCTAGGGAGTATCCCTTCATTGCCATTACCACCAGATCTACTCTGACCAAGACTGGTTGTGTCTCTTAGGATTATATCTATGGGTCAAATAAATCTGCTTTAAAATTATCCCCCCCCTTTTTTGCTTGAAAAATAATACACGTGCAATTTGGCAATAATAACTCCTAGTAGTTGATATGCCATTACAAATAACAAAACCAAACGAGAAATAGCAACAGTGGCAGAAAAAAAAAGCTGGTAAAAACATGATTGTTCCAGACTTTAATTTCAAGATTATATTAATTACACAACCCCACGTATTATACACTTACCTTTAATCGCTTAAGTTATTATAGAGTAGACTTCTAAAACTTGAAAATAAGTTTGTTGTTGGCTAACAGTTTAAGAACATGTAGCCGTCTGAAATCAAATTCAAATTGAACAAAAAATATATCCTTAGATTTATGATGAGATATCCAAACGTACAGAAATCAAGTCAATATTGTGTTGACCCCACAAGTTGAAAATTGGATTGGGACTTGCTTTATAATGTCAAGTCACCATGGAGACGCATGGCATAATGGTTAGTGTCGTAGGAAATGGATTCGTTGACCCGAGTTCAAATCCTCGTCAAGGCTGTTTGCATATCATATAGCGCTAATATCCTTGGGTAAGGTATGAATCCAACTATACTTCCTCCAGCTATGGGTAAATAGTAGGATATACTAGGCTCTTTAACCTTGGTTAGGCAACTGTCTAGGAGAAGGAAAACTCTGAATTCAAACCTGTTAAACTCCGATTAAGAAATTGACCTTGTGTCGCGTCCTGTTCGTGCGCGCGGGGGGGGTATATAAATGTAATCATGAATTGTACGAGGTTCATTCAATAAATAAGGTGAATATTGTCTAAAGAGTTGGCAATAAAAAGCGCTGTTTATAGTTGCACCTTTTTCATTTGATGGGTCCTTTTATACCCCAGGAGACTTGGTCATGACTTTCTTTATTGATCGCTGCATCCAGAAATTTCTCTTTACCGGAGAGTCGGCGTGTTTTCACTATATGGACTGTCTTTCTGACTCAGGTTCGTAGTTGTAAACCTATGTTTATCTATTTGTAAATACTTTTGACTAAGAATACATCGCACATTCTTCTAAAATTTCATATGGTTTGCACTCCCCAGCTACCAAACATTTGATGGTAGACCTCTGTTTTACCCTAGAGCACCGTTTGATTTTTCTGCCATTTTAAATAGGCTAAAAACAAACATTTTTGCAAGATTAAAATAATTTTTGCGATAAACCAATTCTAAAGAATACAGAGTTTACATTTCTAGAGAAAAAAAATCACTATTTGGTGAAGGACCATCATAGAGTAACCAATTTCTAGTATTAACTATTTAAGTAAAATTTTAATGCTCGACCAGTTATCCTTTTGGAACATTGTGTAGAGATTTGTTGGAGGATTAGCATGCAACTATGTTGTGAGTTGAGTATGCTGTTAGTTTGATCAACAGCAACTAAGCACTACTGACTGGTGACCAAAGCAACTGGTATTTATGGAACTCAAAAATAGTCCATTCATGTATTTGGGTGATTTCATTTCTTGAGTCCTGATTGGTTGCTTGGTTTCTATTATGTTATGAGGCTTCATAAATACTCTGGCATTCTGCTGTAGGATTGCTACAAGGTTAGATCCGTATTAAGTTACGGCTCGTTGTTGCCTTGTCTTACAATTCGGCGGTAATTGGAACTTAGTATGTTTATTCTTTAATAAAATAGAAAAATATTTACTAAACTTACAATGGATATTTGAAGTCCTCCATTTATCTATACTCTTGACAATATATCTAAATATTTTCTCCTCTCAATATTTTCGTGTAGCATGATATTTACCACGTACCCCATGTTGTACGGGTTAGGCACAAGGCCCTATTAATATGGGACCACCCACAAGCCGAAGCTCATGGGTGGCAGGCACAAAAAAGCGTTGATCCCGTCGGAATTCCCCCTCAAGGGTGCCGCATCAGGCACCGGGCATTAAACCCAGCCCTGCCCCTGTAAATCGAGGAGAGGGTGTTGCCTCGGGGGATACCCACCAGGGATCAACGCTATTAGCTTGTAAGATCCAGGGCCAAAGCCACTGGACGCCCATCCCGAAGGGTGGGTTTTTCGTGTTGCATAGTTTGCTACATGAAAATGTGATATTTTGATTCCTCTAAAGAGTAGAGGAGACTGGACTCTTTTACTTTGGCTAACCAGAATAGGATAAGGAAAACTCAGAATTCAAACCTGTTAAACTCCGCTTTATATGTATATGAGGTGTATGATGTTGAAAATATCTTAAACCTAAAATGTACTAAAGACAACACTGATGATGCATCCATACGCATCATATATATATATATATATATATATATATATATATATATATATATATTGTGTGTGTGTGTGTGTGTGTTATATAAACTTTGTTCTTGTGAATGTTGTTTTTTGTCTTTTGAAGCATTGGAAAAAAACAAGAAAAACAGAACAAAAATCAGAATGTTAATATTCAATTGTTGTTCTGTTCCTGGTTTGATCAATTCCGATATTTCAGGTGAACCCTCACCTTTTTTCAAGGTATATGATATGAGAAGATCTGGAGAAAAATGAAATGCTGTATAGGAGAGCAAAAAAATAAATGAAGTGACACATATATATATATATATATATATATATATATATATATATAATGTTACATTTTTATTATTATTGGAGAAATGATTATAGAGGGCTCAGTTACTTCTGTAAGAACTGTATTTATTTATTTATATTTAACTAATACAAATGAAAAGTCTGTCTAACCATTGGTTTCTGAATATCACTTTTTCGGTGTTATTCGTCGTCAGAGACGTTGACTTTTTCATATTCATGTACAAAAATAAATAAACCCTTTCCGGATTTTCAATGTTCTTGATAAATTCGAGAGAGAGAGAGAGACTCTGACGACGAATAACACCGAAAAAGTGATATTCAGAAACCAATGGTTAGACAGACTTTTCATTTGTATTAGTTAATATAAATAAATATATATATATGTGTGTGTATGCATACATATATATACGCGCATGCCCAAATGGTTGTGCTGAGACATAAATTTTGACGTATACACACATTTTCTAGTTTAGTTTCCATATTTAATTATTAATGATTAATGCCATATCCACCCTTACAGAAGAACAGTAATGATACTATGTAACTCATAGCTGGGATTAGTTTCTATGTCTAGTAAGTGATCAAATGTTTAGTACACATTTAATAATAATTGATAGCTAGTAATAAGTACACTAACATCCTATTAAATGAAGTATACAGTGGAATTTGAGACTATTTTATGTTTGTTTGTTTATCGATTTTAACGGCATATCAACCCGTCTGGGGTTATGTCATGCCTAACGGTTAGGAAGTTATACATATCGTGTATTTATATTTATACTTTTTATACTCTTTTAGTAATTGGTTTTAACAATGTGTTAGCATTATTGGGGATTATGTTGTATGGTATTAATTAGTTTCATGTCTATATTCTATGGTATAATTTTATTTCCCTCAAAAAAAGAGAGAATATCCTCCATGTTGACATTTTCAAACAGATCTTTCATATTGTTTGCTTTAAAATAACTGTTTCTGATATGAGCAAAAAGCCTGCATTCCATGAATAGGTGTTTGACATATTCCACATTGTGGTTGTTGTTCTTGTTTGTGTATATATAGGAGTTCGTCAGACTTGTATGACAAATGTGTAATCGGGACACAATGACTTGTTCCTTTCTAGACTTCCTTAAAGTTTGTCTCCAGCCCCCCAAAGTGGGTTTGATTAGGAAGAGTTTATTGTGGATGTTGTTATTCCAGTGTTGTTGCCATTTTGTATAAAGGTTAGAAAATATCCCTACATTTGACAATAAAAAATGCATCATTAGATATTTTATCTTCCCTGAGACAATACTTTTGTGTAAGATAGCCTGCAATATAATAAAAAAACACATTTTAATATATTTGTGGGTACTAGTGTTTTGGTCTGGATGCTGGTTGGTAGGATTTTATGGAAACCCTTGGGTCTTGTCTGGATGTTGGTTGGTAGGATTTTATGGCATATCAACCCTTGGGTTATTTTATACCGAATGCGTTATTTTATTCATTCCTGTTGGGAATTCAATTTTTTAACTCATTTTTATCACATATATGGAACCCTAACAGGTAATACCATTCCGGATCAGTGTTGGCCTGGGAGTAATGGGTCTAAAGGGGTACTCCAAATCGGAACTTCACCACTAGATGCAGTTTAATGTCATAACCCCCCCCCAAAAAAAATGAAGACACTCAGCTATCTTCAGACAAAATTTGAGCTGAAGATAGCATATAGGCGAGAAACTGTCAGTAACCAGGTATTGACTCCATGTCCACACTATCTTAACTCAAATATAAACGCTCCATCAATGATATTGAGCACAATCTGCTTAGAAATATAGCACGCGCGCGCGCGCACACACACACACACACACACACACACACACACACACACACACACACACACACACACACACACACACATATATATATATATATATATATATATATATATATATATATTTCTAGTCACAAACGGAGCAGTCTCCCATGTCTATAACCTTGCTGATGAGACCTAATAGGTCGAAATGTACATTCAGGGATTGACATTTTCTCGATTTGTTTAGCCTTACATTTGAACATATATGCCCGCCCAAATTCATTAATTATTAACTAATTAATTTTCAAAATTTGGCATGACTTCAATTAAGCACATATCCTCCAACAATTGACGACTTAAAGCCATATAAAAAAAAATTTGTTTGTTTACTTAACCTCACACACATACACACACACACACACACACACACATATATATATATATATATATATATATATATATATATATATATAACAAATAGAATAGGAATATTTCTTTGTAGTTATTTATTTTTTAATTATTCTCAACTAGTTCCCACCATAGGAGATCTCATGAAAAAAACGTTTGTTTTTTTAACGTAGTATATCCATTCGTGAAATGAAAATTATTTTTTGGTATCAAAGTGCCTTGAATTGACCATTTTATGATCCTGATATCTTAGGCATCTGGTACTTTGAAGATATTTGTTAAGCATGGGCGCAGGGTATGTTACAAATTAACCAGATCTGTTTTGGTCAGATATTTAACTTAGGAATTTGATTGTTTATGTGCCGACCCATATCTGTCAATCCTATTTCAAAGCGGTGTTTTGAGAATGGATTAGTTTAGTTCAATGTTAAAGCAATTTCGGGTCAGTGTTTGTTTGGAGACGTTTAATACATTTATCTTTGTGTTTCAATTATCGCCGTGATATTGTCTAACGCGTTATATATATATATATATATATATATATATATTATTAGTAAACCCTTGCGGTAAGCAAAAAGTCGGCAAATAGTTTGTTAGTAAAAAATATACTACCAAATTTCACCTGGAAAAAAAATAAAAACAGAAAAGAGGATCATACCAACCAAAAATAATCGATTAACACTAGGCCAAAAGAAGAAAGAAATCATATATATATATATATATAATATATATATATATATATATATAAGGGCCGGTTTAGCTCAGTCTGTATAGTGTTTGGCTAGAAACCACAAGGTTCCTAGTTCGATACCGGTCCTCAGCGTATGAGTAGCACAGGGATCTGATGGTAGGTTTGGCGCTCCACCTCAGATGCCAAAAATACTCCTTGGTTTAGCGCTATTGAAAAGGGGATAGACTCCTTCGCTGACTGGCTGATACCGACTTTAGGCCACCCCGACGACTTTACTTTTACTTATATATATATATGTATATATATATGTGTGTGTATGGTTGGCACTATCACACTTGAAGAGGTAGTAGTAAGCCAACGCACAGTATTATTAGGAGAGTACTCAATATCTTTGATAGAGCGTAAATAAATAAATAATAAATTATTATTTTTAGTATAAATTTATTTGTATGGAAACCAGTCAGCTACCATGGGTTTCATGCTATCTATCAAAACTTAATTGTTTAAGCGGAGCAATCGTCGGTCAGCGAAAATCTTTTTGAAAATATGAAAATTTATTATATATAAAAGCATGAAAACTCTGCATTCAAATCAATTGTACATCGCTTAAAACTTGACCTTGTATCGCATATGGCTCGTAGTGGAAGGGTTGGGTAAATATATACACTTGTACATTACCGTAGACATTTGTTCATAGGGATGTTCTAGTATTGTTATGGTTATCAACGTGAAAAAATGGACTCGGCTACCAGAGGTAAAATCCTGTCGAGGCTGTTTGCATTTCACATAGCGCTAATACCTTTGGGAAAGGTATGAATCCAACTATTCCCCTTTCAGTTATGAGTAAATAGTAAGGCAGATTTGTCTCTTTAACATTGGTTCTCAAGAAAGAAAACTCTGAATTAAAATCTCCCCTTAAGAAATTAACCTTGTATCACATCCTACTCGTGTAGAGAGGCTGGTATATATATTTTTTTCAACTGCTACTCCCATGTTTTCATCGTAGTAGCATTAGTCATCATCATCATCATCATGTCGCGCTTTCATCGCGGATATCCATGACAATCTCTCTCCATCCGCCCCTATCGCTCATCATTCTCGGGAGGTCCTCTATGCAGCATCCTGCATCCGCACAGAGCTGATCAACGTACGTTTTTGCTGGTCGGCCCACAATGGCTTGTCCATGTGCTGGCTTCCACTGGAGGACGTCGCTTATGAGTTAGTCCTTGCTTCTCTAGCAGTGCTCCGCGTGTCTTGTCCGTCTTACTCGGATGGTTTGGGTGATATGTGGTAGGTGGCCGTACAGCTGTTTTCTCGTAGGGTGCTGTTTCCACGTCTTGTTCATGATCACCCGCAGCATTCTTGTGCAGTCCCCATCTAGTTTATTCTCTAGTCGCTTAGTTAGGGTCCAGGTGGTGCAGCCATACAGCAGTACTGACACGACAACGGCCTGGAAGAACTGTCTCTTTAGCTTGTCTGTGAGATTGGACCTCCATATGATAGATAATCTATTTATAGCGGCCCATGCCTTTCCTATGCGTGCATTAACGTCGTTTTCTGTGGAGGAGATGTTACTGCCTAAGTATCTAAATTGTTCTACAGAGTTTAAAAAGTAGCATTAGTAGTTAATCCAAAAAGTGTTCAATGTATTTCGTAAAAAGAAAGTAACCAAAATAACAGCCCAGACTAGACAACAATTCATAGGATATATAAGATACAGCAGCCTTGCCTATTTAGTTCTCCTGAAGAAGGCGCATTTTAAGAACTGAAACCGTGGTAGAGAGAAAATCCTTTTTCTAAAATGATATATATATTTCTAGACAAGTACCGGTAAATACTATTTATCAATCTATTTGATCGTAGCCTGACATTTATTACTTATATTTTTATTGTTTCATTTTTTTTTCTTTTAACTTTTAGTGATATTTAACAAGGAAAGATTTTTTTTTTTTCGTAATTAATCTTACTTCTCATACATTCACGGTCATTATTGACGTCTTTTGTTAATGTTCTTTTTATTTTCAGTATTTGAATACATTCTCAATCGCCTTTGGGGAATAGATTGTGATTCAATAGGCCTGAAATTTCAACAATAATTGATTATTATTTCGTACTTTATAACTTTATTAATAGGGCTGGTCCTAATCGTTCCATCAACGTTGTTGTTGTTTCTTCATCTTCCTTCTTTTCTTTTTTCTTTGGTTGGTGATGTTGTTATTATCAAATAAGAGTGAAGGGAGAGAAAGAACAGGTAGAGAAGAGAGGGGTACAAAAAGAAAGGTTTAAGAGAGAAAGAAGGTGAAGAGAGGGGTACAGAAAGAAAGACGGGAAGATAAGAAAAAAGGTGAAGAGAGAGAAGTACAAAAAAGAAATGTAGGAAGAAAGAATTTTTAGAAAGAACTAGGGAAAGGAAAGGGAGAAAAGAAACAGATATGTAGGGAGAGAGGAGTAAGAAAGGCGGAAACACAAGAAGGCAGGGAAGAGAAAAGTGAGAGAGAAAAGGAAAAAGAAGCTAATGAGGCCATAGAATGGGAAAGGAAGAAGGGTACATGAAAAAAAGGTAAGAAAGGAAAATAATTTTTTAAAAAACGAGTGAGGCGGAAAAGAAATGAAAGTGTAAAACAATACGAATAAACAAAATGGAGGACGTTAAAAATAAATGTCGATTGCTGGAAAAAAATGAAATAAACTAAAGAAAAAGAATGTTTGTCTCTAAAATACTAAATTCAGCATTTTAGAGTGCATTATATTTTTTAATTCTTTTATAATTTACTTAATCACAAAATGTATGGAGGGGATTAAATCAGCCCAAAAAAAACATGTTAATCCACTTCAGATATCGAAACAAAAACTTATGTATACTCACGTACTCACAAATATACATCTATACATGAGTCTGTTTTTTGTTTTTTTTGTGTGGAAGAATTACCACCCCCGCAAATACAATTTTCATACAAATGTCTATGTATATACGTTTACATCTAATCTTTTGTATTAATGTAAATTTAAAAAAATGATTTAACGTTTTGTATAACAAACATTTCCTTCTTTTCAAATATATTCACTTGAATAATAACGTCTATATTTTTAGTGAGCGGGGGTGGGCTTTGTTTATTTGGTTTTTTTTCTTTTTTTTGTTTTTCTTTTCTTTTTTTTCTTTCTTTTTGTTATTTTGTTTTGTTTTTCCTTCGGTTGCTTTTAAAAGATCGTTTAGATTGAGCTCTTCGAATTTTTTCTTTTCCTTGGAAAATTTGACACTTCCATCTACATTAATATATATATATATATTGTGTGTGTGTGTGTGTGTGTGGAAGTGTCAAATTTTCTAAGGAAAAGAAAAAATATATACATACATACATACACCAACCCCTCTGCACGAGCAGGATGCGCACAGGGTCAATTTCTTAAGCGGAATTTCACAGGGTTTAATTCAAATAGGAATACTTTTAATCAGCTCTGTTTGACCCAGGGACTGTCAGTGGATCCGGGAGTAATGGCCATGAAGGGATACTCCGCACACCCCATATTTCTAAAACTGGAGTCTTACCATCAAATGCAGTTTCGCGTCATACTCAGGATACACCTTGGTGGGGAGTCTTACCTATCGACAGGGGATATAATCAGTGTATTCTAAGCCCCACCGATCGGACGTGACAGTTTAATGTCATACCCAGAACAATAATAGGACACGTGAAACTATCAGTTTCACATATGCCGTCATATTTTGACGGCACGGGAACGCTAGTGAGTAGACAAGAGGAAGGAAGGAAGGAATGTAAAAAAAAAAGTGTCAATAAGACCGGAAGTAAAGAATAGGTCGAAGCGGGGGAGAGAATATCGACGCGAACTGAAGGTGGTAAAAAAAAAAAGAAATTGAAAGAATGTAGATGTAAGGTAAGTGTTGAAATCCGAGATGAAGAAACAAAAACAAAAAACTTGTCGATCCAGAGAGACAGGAGAAAATAAATGTCGGCTCCTCTGATGTTGAAAAGGAAAGGGTGTGTCGAATCAATGAACGCCGTGAAAACGAGGAAAACAGAAGTTCGTACTGAGTTGTGCCTCACAAAAAAACATTGGTGGGTCGAATAAACAATTTGCCCTGGGTTTGATAAACAAATGATGAATGAACATAGACTTTCTCTGCAAAAAAAAAAATCTCTGTAAAGAAACAATCAATAGATTGAAAATTGCTTTAAGGACGCGTGTACGCACGTACGCATGCGCACGCACACAGGTACACGTACACAGGTACACTTGTACTGATTCTTACAATCCCAGCGAGTATGTATGTTTAGCAAGGCTATTAACTCACCTTTGTTAGTCATTATTCCCAGGTCCACTCTGACCCAAAGTCTTTGGCCCTTACTTGGGCTAGACGGACGGTCGGAGAGGCCCCCTCTGATCAATCGGCTGGTCATGCCAAGCCCCCCTCCGATCAATCGGCTGGTCACGCCAAGCCCTTGCACCTATATGATTCCCCTAATCCTTTTTAACATATGGTGCTAGAAAGCGGTGGCTGGGGTCTTAATGTCCTGAGAATGACGTTAAACTCTATCTGATGGTGAGGTTACAGTTCTGGAATTCTGGGGAATTTGTAGTACCCTTTCATCACCATTGCTCCCTGGTCCACTCTGACCTGGAGTGGTAGTACCTGTTAGGGTCCCGTCTATGGGTTGAATAGGAAAGTATGTTTAAAAATTGATTATCCATTTAAGAATGAATTTATTTAAAAAAAACTTGTCGGCATTAAATGACCCACTGAGGTTGATATACCGTAAAAAAACTAAATAGTTAAATTAGGAAAATTTAGCAATGAAAGCCGGAAATGATGGAAGAGTAAGTTTCAGTAGTTCTATTGTTCGATTATACTCCCCCCCCCTTTTGTTTCAAATATTTTATCTACATTCTTATTTAGTTTCATTAGCCTTTCTAATTTAATATATTTTATTACATCAAAACTTAAATACTTGTACCCGGAGGGTGCATATATTTGCTAATAATAATGATAAACTGTAAAACATGAGGGTGAAAGTGATAACAGTTGTAGTCGGTGCCCTTGGAACAGCCCACAAGAGTTTAAAAAAGACGTGGAATTTGAAATTGGAGAAAGAATTGACTATCCATACAAGAGAATTAAGATTGGCTAGAATACTCAGTCTTGGAGACTTGAAGATGCTCGTTGCCACTCAGATTCCAGTGAACTACCACCTGCTAATACTAATTTTAAAAACTCTCTTAATAACTAGCAGGACCTGTGGATATACCACAGTATGATAATTTAATTATTACAATGTATGTTACGTTTACTTAAGAGCTATTGCTATATATTTCAATATGGAAAAAGTATAATATTGATTAAACTGTTTTTTCATTCCTTCTTTTCATCTCTTCATTATTTTCGATTGAAATAGATTAGCGTTATCGCTTCCGTGCTCACCTTCTCTCTCTATTTTTCCCTACTTTCTTTTCTTATATTTTTCTGTGTAGCATGTCCTTTTCTTCTCTTTCTTTATAATAAAAACGGAAGTCTATTATTTAGCTGAGTTGATGACACTCATAAATAAGAATTTCGAGGGATAAGCTATACCAGATAATCAGGATTTACATGTTTGCATTTCATCTTGGACGATTTGGACCTTCTCATTTCTAATCAGAGGGTGTTGCAAGATAATGCTCGTAAAATTAAGGAACACGAGTATTAATATCTATTAATGTCTGTAACTCAACCTATGTCACATGACCCAAAATCGTCATGACGTAGAATAAATACACTCAAAATTTGAGCATGTAACCTAAGACGATCCTCATTGTTTTTTTTTTTGGGTTTTTTTAACAAATTTTGATAAATACATTCCTGGTATTATGTATTTATATATTTGTTTTATTTTAATATATATTTGAAGTTTTCAGAACTAAGTTTTCATTTCATTTTTTTATTTTATTTTACTACTCCTTTTAATAAATTTTATTTTTACTTATTTATGATACAAACTCTCTGGCATTGAATTTATTACTTCCAGCCCTTCAGGCAATATCTTTCAAAAATAATTTTTTACACCACCCGGAATGTGTTCTTTTTAGTATAGATAATAATACCATGCTCTTCTTTTTTTTTTAACCTTTGGTTTGTATCTGACATTTTATTTGCCTACTTTTTTTTTAAGATTATGTATCTTTTTTTTCCTCCCTTTTTTTAAATTTTTTATTCCTTCAAGAAAAAACAAAATAGTACAGTTATTCTGTGTGTAATGCGTCAACAAGTACATTTGTATATTTTTAAGTGTACCTAAAAATTGAGAAGTGACTCAAAAGTCACACCCAGTTTTTGAACAGGGGCAGTTGTGAGTATTTATATGAATCAGTTATTTTTTAATACAAATTCTAATTAAAACATGGCGTAAAATTAATCTATATGGCATTTTATGGGAACATGCCTTTTTTTCCTGAGAAAATAATGAAGTTTTTACCTTTGAAAAAAATTTGTATGCATGTGATTTTATGCTTGATTTAATTCAGTCTTGAGAACTTTAATTTATTTAAGTTATTATAATAATAATTAGTAATTTATATCTTCCCACCAGAAATTTCTGATAGTAACTCTTAGATATCAAGTGACTGCAATTCTTTCTTTCAGCATTCTGTTTTCTTACTGATTTTACAGTGCTATGGTCTGAATTGCCTTATTGTTACATGATATCTCTTTAAAATAAAATAAAAACTCTGGTAACGTTCCTAATATCCTACTGATTATGAATACGAATCGTTTACTGTATCTTTATATTTTCTTTTTACAAATCTCAAAGTTAATATCATTTCGAGTTTTTTAGTATTATTTGGATTATTCGGACTATTGTCATCAACTTTATTATCTGTACCACGTTTCGGCCGATGTGCCCTCCGGCCTTCTTCATGTATTTCTTTTCGAACTCGGGGAACCTTCTTTTCGAACTCGGGGAACCTTCTTTTCGAGCTCGGGGAACCTTCTTGACGTAATCGGGAGCCATCATGGAACTTTGAATACTAATTATCAAGCCACATCTCAAAAATTCAGAGAAACGAGCTTTTTGGTTTGTTTGTTTGTTTGTTTTACACCAGTAGTAACTGGTGTTTTTTATTGAAATCTGAGTGACAGTAAGTCTCCCCAGGTTTTCGCGTTTGGGGAAGTAATGGCAATAAAATGGTACTCCAAACTCCTCAAAGCTTCAGAATTGGAAGTTCACTATTAGATGCAGTTTAACACCAAGACACATCCATATTTGAAATGGGGATTGTAATAGTATTGATGGTCGTAGTATAAGTTTTAGTGTTAGGATGAAAGGAAAATGATCAGAATAATAAATCATATATTTTAGGACAAGTCCTAACGAAATTCCAGTGTTACTCCCTTGATGAGTTGGGGACAATTGCCTCCCGTGATAGATCATTGTGGGAGCTAGGACCGAAATAGGATTTCAGCCATGACCCACATGGATTGGGACACTAGATAGCTGGTCTCACACAAGTCACTGTTTTATAAAAGCATTTATCTGCCATGCATTAACTAAGACCTTGTTAATTTCCAACATTTGGTTCTTTCATTTTCATTCAGTGCTTCGTATTTCATTTGTACGTAAAAAACATAATAGTCAGTAGTAGTGCTGGAATTACGAAATACAGTAGTCCTATGTTCTTTAGAGCACCTGTAAAGTTTTAAAATAAACAAAACAAAGCCATTGAATTTTAAAAATTTTTTAAAAATTACAAAGAGACTGTCTATCAATCTTTGTCACAAATGCTTTAGTAAATTTACTCTTTAAAAATCTTCAAGCTAAGAATGAAATCTGTCAACAGTAAACTCTCTCTCTCTTTCTTCTTCTCTCTCTTCTCTTCTTCTCTTCTCTTCTTTCTCTCTTTATATATATATATATATTATATATATATATATATATATTAGATCGAAAGATCCTGCCCTGTCAAGTTTTGTATCATACGAGTGTGCCGCCCAAAGACATTTGTCGCTGATATTTGCTGGGTGCTCATCTGATCAGGCCACTTTGTCACTGGACACCTACACAGTGGAATGGTGTCTGACCGGACACTTCCTACACGGCAATAATTGACAACATTCAAAATGGGTTATGATGTTCAGAAGACAAGACTGGTTTAAAACAAAGGACAAAGCGATTTCTTTATCTATTTAATGTTTTCAGTTTCGTATATATTTTTTTCTTTTCATGTCTGCCTCCTACTGAATTCTTTCATTATTTTTTTTTTCACTTTTTTTGTTTTTGCTTTGTTTTGTTTTTTACTTTCAAATTTTTTTCTTCACATCTCTATAGATTTATCTTTCTCAAGATCTTTTAAACTTCTATCATATATATTTTCTGTTTCATAGTTTTTGGTTTTTTTTCGTGTCTGTTTCTGCTAAATCATCTCCTTGCTTCCTTTTTGCATTTTTATTCTTTTGCATTTTTTCTTTGCATTTTATTCTTGCATTTTTATTCTTTTGCATTTTTTCTTTGCATTTTTTCTTTTGCATTTTTTCTTTTTCATTTTTTTCTTTTTTTCTTTTTTTTTTTTCTTTTTTTTTCATTTTCTTTTTTTCATTTTTTTCATTTTTCTTTCATTTTTTCTTTTTCTTTTTTTTTTTCATTTTTTCATTTTTCATTTCATTTTTTTCTTTTTCATTTTTCATTTCATTTTTTCTTTTCATTTTTTTTCATTTCATTTTTTTTCATTTCATTTTTTCTTTTTCATTTTTTTTCATTTCATTTTTCTTTTCATTTTTTTTTTTCATTTCACTTTTCTTTTTTTCATTTGATTTTTATTTGCTTTTTCATTTTTGTTTCCCCTTATTTTGTTTCCTCTTTTTCTTTTTAATTTGTTTCACTTTCCTTTTAACTTTGCCAATTTTTCTTTCATTTTTATATCATGTCCTCGGGGTTTTTATTTCTCTCTCTCTCTCTCTCTCTCTCAACAAAAATCTTTTTCGTATTTCTAATGATTTACTTATGAATTTCATTCCATCCACTATTTGTGTCGAATCCCCCTTTCTTGTTTTTCTTCTCACTTTTTTCTTTCTATTTCCTTTTCATATCAAATCATCTTTCCTTTCTTTCCCCTTTTTACTTTCCTTTCTTTCTATACATTCACAATTCTCTGATTTGCCTAGTTGCCATTACATCCCGATTCCTGACAGATTATTTATCATTCGTGTATATTAAAATTTTCTTTTGGCATTTCAAGGTCGTCATTAAATTTATAAATGTTTTGATAACTATTATTATTGCTAACATTTTTTTATCTTCATTTACAGAAATGTATAAATTATCATAGTAGCAACTTCATAGTCTTTAGTCAGCACTGCCGTCATCATCATCATTATAACAATTATCTTAAGAGAAACTTTCAATATCTTTCGAATTTAATAGAACACACAGTAATGCAAATGAACTAGTGAAGTGGAATAGACTATATATATATATATATTAAAAAGAAACCAATTCTGCACACGTGTTTTTCCACGTCAACAACCACGTCCAGCATTTAACAACACCTGCGTTTAATACTTCACGTTAACAATCACGTTCAGCATTCAACAACATCGTGTTTGACATTGAACTTTTTAATGACACAATCAAATGCATAGCGTTCAATTTCACTGCGAAACTGTTTCCAACACCATATATATATATATATATATATATATATATATATAACTGCGTTTCATCGGTTCCCTTGTGAAATATTAACAATTTTTTAAATTCTAAATATCTTTAAAAATGTATCTTTTGGTAGAAATTACTTAAGAACAATAATACCTATTTATCTTATTACACACATACATATATATATATAAGGACTAGCTGGTCTCTTTAACCTTTGATAGGTAACCAGTCTAGAAGAAGGAAAACTCTGAATTCAAACCTTTTAACCTCCGCTTATGTCACATCCGGCTCACGTGGAGGGGTTTGAAATATATATAGGGCCCATTAGATTATCCCTTCACATAAAAATTACTTAGTTTGAGAATTCCACTCTGTACAATACCAATAGTTATGAGTGCATTGATCTAGTGCACACCGTTCGTTTGCTGTTTAATACTGGTGAATCGGTATTTGCATCTTAGTGCTCATATCATGTAACGACGGATCGATGCTATTCCGGATAGAAAATCAATACTGCTATGAATTGAAAATTCTATTCTGGACAGTATCATTCGGAGGTAACAAGAAATTAGCACGAAAATGTCTCTGTGTAAGTAAAGTTGTCGGGGTGGCCTAAAGTCCGTATCAACCAGAAAGCGAGGGAGTCTATCCCCTTTTCACTAGCGCTAGACCAAGGAGATTTTTTTGCATCTGCGCCACACTTACCATCAGCTCCTTACTTTACCACACATATCCCCTTTCTACTCATACGCTGATTTGGCGAGGGCCGATATCGAACCAGGAAACTTGTGGCTCCTAGTCGGACACTCTACCGACTAATTTACCAGGCTAAAAAAAATGTTTCAGCAGTTAATGGATTTTTTACTGTATAGTATTCGAATATTGATGTTAATATTCACCCCAGAACTAAGTGCATTGACAAAGAAGAAAAATGATAAAACTAAATATTTATGTAAAATAAATGTATTTTCCTTTTTATTAGGCGACAGAGCTCAGTTGCTAGAGCACACACATAGGCAATCACATGGTTCCTGGTTCGATAACGGTCCCTGCCAACTCAGCGCATGAGTAATACAGATTGGGTAATCTGATCTGTGCATAAAAGTGTGGAGCTGACGGTATGTATGGCGCTCCACCCCTGCAAAAAAATCTCTGGTCTAGCGCTAGCGAAAAGGGAATAGACTCCTTCGATTTCCGGCTGATATCGACAATGGGTCACTCCGCCAAATTTATTTAGGCTGCGGACTGATTGTGCTTTACTAAGCACAATTTGATGTTTTGACTAACTTATCTATTTATATACGTAAATATCAACAATTGCACGTAAGATATAGAGATTTTTAAAACTATTTTCTTCTTTTTTTGTTTCGGCACTATTACGCTTATCTTTTATTTTCGACTGGGTCTGAAAAAAACAAACGAAAATAACTGATTATAGATAAAGACTCTTTCTGGTAAATGTATACCAGTATTGTTGAAAGTTTTAGGCAGGATATGTGGGGAATTAATAGATTAAGTAAAATGCGAAAATAAAGCCAACAATAAGATACAAAATAAAGTAGAATATCCCACAATTCCACTTCCGCCAAAAGTTTAACTTTCTATTCCAAAAAGAACAGCTCTTCAGATCTTGCCGACTCACTGAATAGACGTGAATTTTGCAGACTCACGAAATGTGAGCAGTTCCTTTTTTCTAAAGCCCTATCGGTGGGGCTATATATAGCGACTGCACCTCTGCAGATGGATAAAATCCCCCAATGGGGCTACCTGTTAGCCGTGGTTGGTGACCTGTGATGCTTAAGGATCGAATCAGTTGTTGAGCAGTCCATGACGTAAAACACTCCACTTGGGCCCTTATTTAGGCAAGACGGTTGGTCGGAGAAGCCCCCTTTGATCAATCGGCTGGTCACGTCAAACCCTAGAACCTATATGATTGTCCCAACTATATTGCTCTCATAGCAAACCTCCTACTCTTTTTATTATATATGTGCCAGAAAGCTGTGGCTGAGGGTCTCTGTTTCCTGGATATGACGTGAAAGTGCATCTAGTGGTGAGGTTCAAATTCTGGAGCTCTGGAGACTCCATTACTCCAAAGTTTCCAACAGCTCTCTGCGGACACTGGACGCAGCGTCGGGGACTTGCCAGGAGTGATGAGAGAGAGAGATAATCCGTGATATCGACACCCCTTCCTTGATGTATATAAAAAAGAGGAGGTGCATGGTGTTATAGTTAGTTGTGGGAACTAGACTCGTCGACCAGAGTTCAAATCCTGGACGAGCATATTTGCATTTTACATAGTGCTAATATCCTTGTTGAAAGGTATGCATACTCCCCAGGTATGGGTAAATAGTAGAAAAGACTGGGGTCTATAACTTTGGTTAGGTAACCAGTGTAGAAGAAGGAAAACTGAATTCAAACCTGTTAAACTCCACTTAAGAAATTGATCTTGTGTCGCATCTTGCTCGTACAGAAGGGTTAGTACATATATAAGGTACCACCAAAATACGTCATGTGATCAGTTTAGGCTATATTGAAGGAAGAAACGTAAATATTTTTTAACTTTTTTTAATCTTGCAAAAAAGAAATAACAAACATAAAGAGTTGTTACAAAGAAAAACAGTTAATTCAAAGATCAAATTATCCGATTGGGGCAAAATTACTCATCGTTATCTTGAAAAATAAGTAAAACGGTCCATTTTTTTACAACAGGGTCAGTTTCTTTATTGATATTTTTTAACAGAATTCTGTATTAATGGTTCTTTTACTAAAATGTTCTCGCATCGAAACTTATAGAAATCTTCTGATATAATTATTCAGACTCTTATCTTTATAGAAAAAAAGTAAAAATCGTTTTTTGTTGGTCCATTTTTTTCATATTTCATAAAATAGGGGGGTATACCTCGTAAAAAAATATTCCCCCTAATATATTTTAGGAAAAAACTATTTCAGACCTATTTTCATAAATATAACCCGTCAGCCCGATGAGTTAAAAGGCTTATGAATATCCGAAACGACCGTCAAGATCGGATTCTCCCCATCGACCATGGGTTGCAGTGTTTTCTACACTTGCCAGAAGTCTGGTCGAATGCTCACGTTGTGCTCTGTTCTCAAACGATCAGAAGCTGAAACACCACGGTCAACGTCAGCTTAATGGTTATATAACAAAACAACGACTCTTTTTCTTTCAAATTCAACAAAAATCATTTATATACAAGAAGAAAATTCAAAAGTTAATCTCACTCAAAGCTGTGTGAGTGATGGACGTCTAATCAATGTGTTTTGGTCAGAATACAACCATAGGTTCTGAAAAATATTGCTCAGACAGTTCTTAATTTTGTTGGCCAAGTTCTCCCCTCTGATCAAATTTAAGGGAGGTATCTTTTTTCCTTATCCACTTAAGGTCCAGACCTAGCGTCACCTCCGGAGTATTTTGTTCTAATGCCGTTTTCTCAAGCCATAACCAGGTCACATCACTCCCTACGCTTTTTTTGTCATTTACACGTAAATGACATCAACCTACCTCCCAACTGGTAAGTTCAAGATCAATTCTTGCACAAGGTTTCTACTAGTCATGCAATAGAAACAGGAAAATGTCCTTACTTCTTCTTTGGTCATGCAAATGTTCTTATTCTTTATTGTTTGTTTTCGTACATACTAATCATGTAGTAGAGTTTTTTCTTCTTTTTTTTCTTTGTTTTTTTAATATCTTTTCTTATTTTGTAGGTATGCATGATGTTCTTTTTTATGCAGTAGGAAAGAATTCTCAACGTCCCTTATCAATTAGCCTAATTCAATCTGTAGATTATGTTCCGAATATTTATATATGTATATTTTTCTTTAGCAACAAGCTTTTGCTTTAACAGCAGTCTTCAGTCCTTCGTCAAGAGTTTTTGAACTATTATCCGTAGGTAGGGTTTCCTTCTTTGTATCAATTATTGCTGCTGGTTCATTTGAGTTCCCCCTGCTTTCAACCGAGACACCAATTGGGTCTCCCTCTTCACCCTTACACACTCCTGTCGGTGCTCTTTTCTTGCTTAATATTTTCAACGTCTTTTCTGATAGTACCATCGCTATGATCAATAAAATTCCATCATAATTTAGAAATTGGTCCTAAAAGTTTAGGTATCTTAAGTTTCCACAACTTAACCCAATTGCTACTCCAATAATTTAGAAATTGATTCTTTTTCCTCAAACTTCTCTTCAGCTGGATAATATGGGGGAAGGGAGACAAATGCCCCAAATGCCGAACATCCTAATGGCAATTCTATCATGGTTAATGGCGGCATTACTTTCACTGTCTTTGTGGGTTTGCCTTCACATACCTCTGATAGGGCAAATTACTTCTGAATAGCAAGTGCCCAGATTCCATCAGTCGCATTGATAGCCTGTAGCAATACTATGTTTGTCAACACTTCAGTCTGGCAATTCTTGCGTATTCCTCTTTTATTCTCTTTGTATAACTATGGTTACCTGTCACATATATGGGATTCACAGGGGTGCAAGTCCTTAAGGCATAATTTTTACACTTTATTGCTTCTACATCTGACAACAATAGAATTTTTTAAAAGCCTCTAGTCATAACTTGTTTTTGGCTACGTTAAATTTCAATTGATTTAACGTTGCAAAAATGTAAACTTTGTTTTTCGTTCATAATTTTCATTATTTCCGTAAGCTGAAAACATATTGATTTTTTTTTTAATGATTCTTCTTTTGAATGAAGGAAAAATTTTCAAAAGCATATCAACCTTTATGTAAGTTTCATTGAGTTAAAGTTAAATATAGAGGGGGATAAATTTCGCAGGGAAAATTGGTGGTACCTAATATATATATATATAACACAGGCACCGTGTTTCGACGTTTCATGTCTCTTCAGTGTGGCAAGACTTAGCAACTACTTCTAGCCGGGAGCGAAACCCGACTGAATTTCCATCAGTCCAATTCCTTAACCCCTCGGTTGCCAGTAAGAAGCGGAGTTTTAATTGATGACTACATCGGTATATATATATATATATATATCGATCCTTAGAGAACTCAAATCAGTAAATAACAGACGAGCCTTGCAACGGTGAAAATAGGTTAAAATCCATTCTAGAGAGCTCTACCGAGTTTTGGAGCATATAATAGTTATATATATAAAGAAAGAGATATGAACAAATTCATTATTAATAGCAGTAAAAGAAGTTTATCGATGCGCTAAACATTAACTGACTGACCCCACAGACTGTAACAGTTTTAACCATAAATCACTCGGCAGTTACTTCTCTCTTTCTTTTTTTTTTGTCTTTTTCTTTTTTCAATGCTTCAGTTTAAAATTTTAGTTTATTCTTTTTTCTTTAAACATTCTTCTCTTCAATTTCGACCCAAGTCAAGGTTACAAAATGAAATGGTAACTGTGATTATTCAGCACGAATTGGACGTTTATCTTGTTCATCGGTACCCCTCCCCTATGAATGTAACGCTGACTTGATAGCCCGCGACACTATTGAGGCCTTTTTTTTTTTTTTTTTTTTTTTTGACTCAGTAAATTTTACTGATAGTTTAATCGCATAACATAGTTAAATAGAACCCGTTGAAATCTTTGTTTTGCATATTAGATATATTTTCTTTCATTTCCCCTCCCCATTCGTCAAAGCTATATTGATCACTGAATAACATCAAAGCCTCGTGTAAAAAACGGTCTCAATGGTGTCGGAGACTGTTAATTTATTTTCAGTTATTGAAATAAGTTTTGCATTTCTGATTATTTACAAACTCTATTGTCATTTTTTGTTGATTTATTGATTCTATCGGTATGCCGCCCTGACGACTGGGGCAGTAGAATACACTGATTGCACCTCTACAGGAGGGTAAAATCACCAATAAGGCCACCTGTTGGCCGTGAATGGCAATGTAATGCTTATTGTTAATGTTATCACTTTTACATAAATTGTTTTGCTTAGTCCAGTAATACTAAAACTTTTCTTACTTGGGTGTCTACCGACGAGACGCAACCGTGTCGGTGGGGCTTTAAAAGACACCGACTGCAACTTCACAGAGGAGTAAGACCCCCCCCCCAATGGAGCTACCTGTTGGCCATGGGTAGTGATTTGTGATGCTTAAGGATGGAACCCTGGTGGATGAGAAGTCCATGACATGCAACACTTCACTTTGGCCATTACTCATAGTACCTGTTCGGGTCTCATTTATGGGTTGAATAGAAGAAAAAGGGGATTTTTTTTAAGTTTAAAAAAGTTGAATTTAAGAAAATGTTAGAAATGTTCATCAAGCATGAATAGAGAAAAACGTATTCGGCTTAAAATAACCCCAACAAGTTCGTCCTTACCTCTCCAACAGTGTCCAGCTTGTCTTGTTCGTCTTAAATGGTTTGTGTGATAGAATGTACGTGGCCGTACAGCTGATTTTTGTGGGGTGCTGCTTTCAGGATTTGTTCTACACCGCACGCAGAAATTGTAGGGATTAATAATGTTTACATAAAAAAATAAAGTTAAATTTACATTAAAAAAATTTACATAAAAAATAAAGTTAAATTTACATAAAAAATTTACATAAAAAAAATTTACATAAAAAAATAAAATAAAGTTAAATTTTCGGCGCCAAATGAAAAGCTTAATATCTTTCAGTGCTTTACCAGCCCACTGGATCATGTCTAAGTTTTGAAGACGTCCCAGAACCAGACGTCCATACTATATAACTTTTATATTATTTCATGAACTAAATAAAAAAAAGGCATTGCACCAGAGAAATCCACAATATAAACTCAAGTTTGTGTATGTGTTAATATTGGTACACTTACTTATTGTTCTCTATATATAAATATATTGTAATATTTACTGAACTGGGTAGACTTCGAATGCTTATCCAAGCCCACAAGCGAGAGGACCCCAGTGAGAATCAAATTCGCTATATAGTGTTATGTTAGACTATCTCTCTCTAACCATTACCCCACAGTGAGACGCCCACATAAACATGGATTATATATCGCGTTCTCGGGAAGAAAGAAAAAAGTGGTGAGCCTCTGTTAGTAAACATATCTGTTAAGTGTTCTGGGAGTATGAATCCGTAAATATTTGGAGAGGGGAGGACCACAATAACATTAAGAACAGTAATAGACACTTCCCTGTGTGATGTGAGACGGTAGGGTGTGCGTATGAGAGAGAGAGAGAGAGAGAGATGTATATCTCGGTGTATCCTTGGGTGGTATTTAAAAGGTGAATTGCGTACAACCGATTAGAAAACTATTTTGTATATCGACTTCTCCGAGCATCCATTGATATTTAGACCAACGGAATGGAGGCGGAGACAACAGGAAGGAAGAAGAAAGAAAGGAAAACAAAGGATAAATAGTCATATGAAAAAGAAAGAGGGAAGAAATAAATAAAAAAGAAAGGAAAGAATACAAAGGAACAATGGTACAAGAAGAATAAAAACGAAGAACGTAAGGAAGGAATACAAAGGAACTATGGTACAAGAAGAATAAAAACGAAGAAAGTAAGGACGAAGGAAGGAAGGAAAACAACGGATGGAACAGTTATATGAAAAAGAAAGACACAAGAAAAAGAAAGGAACACAAAGGATTAATGCTACTAGAAAATAAAAACGAAAGGAAGGATATCGTCATTTGTCTGAATTTTTACGATGAGGCTTGATAATTAGTGTTTTTGGATTTTTTGGACTATTGTCCTCATCTTTGTTATATATACACAACGTTTCGGTTGATGTGTCATCCGACCTTCTTCTGGTGTTTCTTGTCGAACTCGAGAGCATTCATGTCGTATAGTGAGCCTTCACCGAACTTCTGTCTACCCCAGTGGACAGAATAAAGGGTTCTGTGAAGTCTCCCGATTACAACATGAAGGTTCCCGCGTTCGAAGAGAAAGTTCCCGAGTTCGATTAGAAAGATAAAAAGGCCGGATGGCACATCAGCCGAAATGTTGTGTATATAACTATAAAGATGAGGACAATAGTCCGAAAAATCCAAATAATATAGGATATCATCAGTTTTTAGTTCTCTTTTTTTTTCTTGTTTTCTTATATTATTATTATTTTATTATTATTATAACCTAAATCCCGAGGCTTTCCGGCAATTTCAGGGCATTCCAAGAGACTACGTCATCAAATCATTACCTCAGTCGCATTTTGTTGCAAACTTTTAATCTTAGCCAGGAATGAATAAATCACAATCACAAATTGTGTCTTTCATGGGCTGGTTCAACCCAAGTCCAAAAGGCGAAATCTTTAGCAACTAATAAAAATAATGGGATTATTTACGTATAAAGCAATACGATGCAAGTGTAGTATCTGTTTTGTTTTGTTTTTACGGCATATCACCCTCGGTGGGTCATTTAATACTGGCAAAGTTTTGAAAGATTCGTAGCGATAGTTTGGAACTCAATTCTTTTTTTGTAAACAAAACTTTGAAGTTCCAGTTTTGGAGGTTTGGGGAATGTGGAGCACCCCTTTATCACCATTGCTCCCTGATCCACTCTGACCCGGAGTGGTAGTACCTGTTAGGGTCCCATCTATGGGTTAAATAGAAAAACATGAGTTTATAAAAAAAATTGAGTATCCATTAAGAATGAATTTGTTTCAAAACTTTGCCAGCATTAAATGACATAGGTTGATATGCCATAAAACAACACAAACCAAACCTATTAGAAAAAATGCCTGGGGGTGCTTCGGGCATCCATGGTAGTTGCACCACTTTTCTTGATAGTGGAATTGTTTTGCATATCTTGTACAAAGTTAACTAGAGGATGTTTCAAGATGATAACGGTCGTATTTTGTGGTATTATTATTATTATATAGATAGTTAAAACGTCTTAAAAAAAACTTTATCTAAATATTATAAGCTTAAACTTATATTTCTCTTCCTCCCACCTTCACTTCACAATATTAATAAAATCCTCCTTAAACATCGTCAAATTGCAATTTTCAATGGGGGTAAGTTACTAATTTTGTGCCCAAAAGTTTCATAATCAGTCCTTATTCCCACCTTCAACTGAAACAAACTATTTTGTAGACGGGTAATAAATAATTCTATTATTATAATTGGAATATGTAAGATTTACTACATTGTTGTAAGGGGAGCAAAGAATTATACCAAAATTGAATTTACTAAAAGTTTCGTGCAAAAAAAAAAAAGAATTCCTTACATAAAGCATAAGTGATAATAGTGCATATGGTATCTGTTAAAATATCAGATAAAGAAGGAAAGAGAGGGGAGAAAGTCCTCGTTGTAACGGGGGGTGGGGGTCTTATCTCACTGTAGAGTTGGCCTATTGTAAGACCCAACCGACATGAAACTGACAGTCATGAAGCAGCCACAGTGGGATGTGAACATCAAATTATTCTAGGTGTATATATATATATATATATATAATAAATTTCTGGTACAAGCAAATTTAAATAATACTTTAAGGGTAATCATTATGATCACCTATATAGGTGGATACGAAGGAAAAGAGTGAAAAATAAAAAAAAAATTGTTTTATTTGATAAAAACAAGGGCCCTTTCGTCCGGTTGCTCATCAAGGTTTTTACAGCCGGAGACGACTAAAAGTCAAATATATACCCATATGTATTTACAATTTGACTTTTAGTCGTCTCCGGCTGTAAAAACCTTGATGAGCAACCGGACGAAAGGGCCCTTGTTTTTATCAAATAAAACATTTTTTTTTTTTTCACTCTTTTCCTTCATATATATATATATATATATATATATATATATATATATGTTATGAAAATTAAATGTACTGGGTTGTTTAAAGCATGAGAGAATGGTGACATTAACAATTCGAAGGGATTAATACTAAAGAAATACAGTTGACTTACCGATTTCATCTAGGCCTATTGTTTATTAATTTATATATATATATATATATATATATATATATATATATATATATATATATATATATATATATATATATATATACACCAACTAGTCCGTCGCTGGCTCCCGGCTCAGAAAATATGGTAGCTAATATTGAAAAAGGTTTTGAAGTTAATGGATTTTGATTAGTATATAATTTGGAAAATATACTAAAATCAAAACTAATAAGTTGTCTTAGGATTTAAAGAGTTAGCCCAGAAGAAGTCCTTAGTTAGAGACCGCGACAAGAAGATGACAAGATGACGATCATAGCAAGAACATAACCGAAGCAGGAAGGCCGAAATGAAGAACAAGTAACTCTCTCTCTCTCCCGAAGTCACTCTCTCGGTTATATACCCGATGTTGGCTATATATATATATATATATATATATATATATATATTGTGTGTGTATTTAGGCTGCATTCTTTCATTTATACATATAGAATTAAACAAAACAGATGTCTCCTGTTTAACGCGTTTATTAACGATCTGTTCAAGCTTTCTGTCTAACTTTTTTATATTCGGATGGAAATCCTAAGTTTTTGTCCCATACTGCTTAAGAATTTTAGTAATGAATAGATTATACAAGTGTATATCACTATGTAGTTTATTTTATACTTGTCTGCGTTTATGAGATTGTGGGGTGGTGGGGTGGAAATGTTTATCTATTGCTTACTCACGGGCATCGGGTCATTCAAATGGAATTGCTTACCGTCGAACAAAGCGAGGCCACTCCTGCTAGACAGTGATCGGCCATTAATACACATCCCCCGCGATAGCGTCCGGTTGGCCACCATCAACCCCTCAACACTTGCTTCTTTCAGGGCAGTCCCCCCAGAATACATTAGTGAAAAACATCGGGTATAAGAGATCAGAGAGTCAAAAGCATTGATTGTTATTAGAATACACACCTTCACTTTCCGGATCAAAACGACGAAATGGCCAAGGAAGAGGCGGAGCATTCAACGCAAAATGCGATAATGTTAAACTAGAATGGTAGATCACCCACAATACTGATACATATGCATGTATTAGAAGTAAATACACAAACGATGTGTTTTTGATATGGCTTTTTTTAGCCGACAATTTTTGGGAGAATATGTGCTTAATTAAAGTCGTACTTAATTTTGGAAATTAATTAATAATTAATTAGGCGGGCATACCTATTCAAATGTATACTAAATGCTAAATATGCAAAACAAATCGAGAAAAATCAATCTCTGCATGTACATTTCGGCCTATTAGGCCTCATCAGCAGAGCTATAGATAGGAAGACCGCCTTGTGCGTGATTCGAACCGTATGTATGTATATATCCAACCATTCTGCCTCAGATAGGGTATGACACAAGGTTAATTTTTATGCGGATTTCACCTGGTATGCATTCAGAATTTTCCTTCTAGACTTGCTGCCTAACTAAGGCTAAAGTATCCAATCTGTCCTATTTTTACCCATAGTTGGGGGGAGGGGGAGAAAAGGTGAAAATATGCTTTTTTTTTCCCGAGGGCATTAGCGTGAAGTGAAATGCAAACAGCCTCGTCCAGGATTTGAACTCGTCTTACCGTTTCCTATTTCTATGAAGATAACCGTTACGCTTAGTAAATCAACATGTGAATGTATGCATTCACCAGGTTGACTTTGGCATGTACGTAGATTATTCGGGATGTAAAAAAGATTGTTGGAGTTATATAACACATCACTTTAGAGAATACTATAATTAGGATTGATTGGCCGGCCACTTTTATTACTCTTGTTTGCTGACGAAAGAGTGAGAAATGTAAAAAAACTTAAAATAACGAGTTAATTTTTAATAATTGTCTGACTTTCAGGTTGGAATTTAGTTTTCCTTCTCCTAGACCAAGGTTAAATACCCCAGTCTGCCTTACGATTTACCTCTAGCTAGATTTTGTTATTACCTATTCAATTATTCATTCAATTACCATATATATATATATATGTGTGTGTGTGTGTGTGTGTGTGTGTGTGTGAAGATAGGAGGGTAGGAGTAAAATCCGACAGTATGAGGTAAGGTAAAAGGAAAAGTGAACAAAAAATAATGACTCAAACAAGTAGAAGTAGAAGAGAAATATTTCATCCTTCTTACGCGAAGAACATCATCAGTCTAACTTTATTCAAAGCAAATACAAATGTACGTACGTAAAGTTAGACTGATGATGTTCTTCGCGTAAGAAGGGCGAAATATTTCTCTCCTACTTCTACTTGTTTGAGTCATTATTTTTTGTTCACTTTTACTTTTACCTTACCTATATATATTTAGTATGTGTGTGTGTGTGTGTGGTTGTTTTTTGTTTTTTTTTAATACCATGTACAGTACTGTTTAGAATTTATATATATGTGTGTTAGGATAATGTAGACACAGTCAATGACGTTTGGTGATTTTGGGGCTATGCGATCATTAGACTAAGGTACATCGCTTTGGCGTAATCATTAGCAATCAAGTTAATTAATATTGTGAAGTGAGTTCAGTTCTCGCTAGGTACCCCCATACTTGCAGCTTTGTATCAAATGAGGACAATAGTTCCAGATGTCATCTTCATCAATTCTCATGCACCGCTCGGCGCGTAGATCCAACTTGTTCCACCAACACACCCTCCATTCTCGTCGGTCAAGGTCGTACAGCTCTGCCCGTATCAAGGTGACTCAGCAGGTTCGAAGGTTTTCAGTGCTGACGTCCAGCTATCGGTCGTGGAAGCACCTAAAAGACGCCTCTGTTATTAAAGTTTAGACTGCGCTTTCTGTTTCTAAGCTATGCAGCCACGTTTCGCATTGTTTGGTTTGGTTTGTTTTACGGCATATCAACCTCAGTGGGTCATTTAATGCCGATAAAGTTTTGAAATAAATCAATTCTTAATAGATAATACAATTTTTTTATAAATACATTTTTCTATTTAACCCATAGATGGGACCCTAACAGGTACTACTACCACTCCGGGTCAGAGTGGACCAGGGAGCAATGGTGATGAATGGGGTGCTCCACAACCTCCAGAACTGGAACCTCACCATCAGATAGAGTTTAACGTCATTCCCAGGACATGTAGACCTGCAGCCACCGCCTTCTAGCACCCATATGATAAAAAGGATTGGGGCTTACCATGAGGTCAATAGGGTTGGGACGATCATATAGGTGCTAGGGCTTGACGTGACCAGCCGATTGATCGGAGGGGTATTCTCCGACCGCCCGTCTAGATATGGCCATAGTGGAGTATTGCATGTCATGAACTGCTCATCCACCTGGTCTCTATCCTTAAGCATCACGGGTCGCCACCCACGGCCAGCATATGGCCCCATTGGGGGAGTCTTACCCCTCTGCAGAGGTGCAGTCGGTGCATTCTAACGCCCCAGCCGACAGGGCGGGTTTCTCATTGTGTGAGGAATATTGAGTTCTTCATCATCCATTCTATTAACACGTTTTTTTTTCTGAATCTTTTTATCTTTTAAATACATGAAACCTATAGTTATGAGACTGACACGAGGAGACTAGAAAACATTTATGTTAGGTTTTACCTTGCTCTGCTGACCAGTATTAGAGCACTTCTGATTTAAGAAAAAGTTTTCATAACGATTTGTTCACTTTACTATGTACAGGATGTTTCTCAGAATTTTTTAGATGAGGCTTGATAATTAGTATTGTTTGGATTATTCGGACTATTGTCCTCATTTTTATTGTTATCTGTACAACGTTTCGGCCGATATGCACTCCGGCCTTCTTCAGGTATTTCTTTTCGAACTCGGGGACTTTCTTTTCGTAATTGGGAGCCTCCTTGGCGTAATCGGGAGCCATCACGCAACTTTGAACCAAGCCCTTTATTCAGTCCACGGGGGTATCCTGTTCTCATGGGTACAGGTGTTAAGCTGTGTTAATCATTATTCTATATCACTGCTGCCCCCGAGCAGGATTGAACCCGCAGTCTAGAGATAACTGTCACTTAGAACTGTCTTAACCTAACTCCTTTATCCACTTGGCTATGTGTCCGAAAAGAAAGTTCCCGAGTCTGACAAGAAATACCTGAAAAAGGCCGGAGGGCACATGACCGAAACGTTGTACAGATAACAATGAAGATGAGGACAACAGTCCGAATAATTAAAATAATACTATGTACAGGATATTTCAGAAGTTTATATAATTTCATAGTCTAATAACTAATTAAGTTCTCATTCAAATCATCTCCAGTTTTAACAGCATGCGTAGAAACAAGTTAAAAATTCTATAGAAAATCCATTCACTTGAAAAAAAAAAGGCGTTAAACATTAACCGTCAAATTTTAAGTTATTTCTAAACATGCTGTTAAATTTTGAGATCATTTGAACGAGAATTGGTCAATTTATTAGACTTCGAAATGCCATCAAATTTTCTGAAACACCCTGTTTTTGCGGGGGGTCACTAATGGCATATTAAACTTCGTAGGTTATTTAATGCCAAAGCTACCCTTTTAGAAGACCTGTAGTGACACTACTTAACCATAGCTGCAGGGTCGAGGGAGTTCATACCTTTCCCTAGAGTATGAGTACAAAACTGGACGTAATCGCACGATTGAAATTCAAACTCGCTCACTATGATGTCGCAGTCCAGCACATGAGACACCATGCCACGGGGACTCCCCTTAAAACACCGTATATATATATATATATATATATATATATATATATATATATATATGAGAAGTAAATAAACAAACGATGTGTTTTGATATGGCTTTTTTTAGCCGACAATTTTTGGGAGAATATGTGCTTAATTGAAGTCGTACCTAATTGTGAAAATTAATTAATAATTAATTAATTAGGCGGGCATACCTATTCAAATGTTAGGCTAAACAAATCGAGAAAAATCAATCTCTGTATGTACATTTCGGCCTATTAGGCCTCATCAGCAGAGCTATAGATAGGAAGACCGCCTTGTGCGTAATTCGAACCCTGACTGTATGTATGTATGTATGTATGTATGTATATATATATATATATATATATATATATTACTCAGCTAAGTAAAAACAGATAAACGAACATTTATCTATGTATGTGTGCTTGAGCGCACGGTCTTTGCGACAAATGTGAATTAATTATTGATAAACAGGAATTGGGTCAGCTTTTCAAAATATGCGTGTCAGGACATTTTCGGGACACACACGAACTCAGACTGGTAATGTTAATAGATACATTCACATCGCTACTGAGTAGTACACAAATAATCTACCCACCTACTAAAATTAAGAAACTAGCTATTTTGTTCTATTACATATTCAGGACACCCAGAGTGATGGAGAGACACACCTGGATCTGACAAAATATCTACTGTAAATTCTTGCTTGGGCGTCCATCGGGGTATTATGGTTAGCAAGCTAATCTCGCAGGTCCATTACTATAGCGAGTTCGATCTTCACTGGATGTCCCCATACATGCAACGTTGTGTCACATCCTACCCGTGACAAACCGGTTGGGTAAATAAAAGTAAAAAAAGTAAAGTTGCGGAGTGGCCTGATGTCGCTATCTCCTTTTCACTAGCGCTAGACCCGGGAGATTTTTTATTGGGTTGGAGCGCAACACCTACCGTCAGCTTACTACGTTTCCACACTGATCAGATTTTTCAATCTGTGCTACTCATGCACTGAGTTGGCGGGGACAGGTATCAAACCAGTAACCTTTTGATGCAGGGCGGTAAAAATCCCACCCAAATGGGGAACACCTGTTGGCCATCGATAGCGTTTTGTGATGCTTAAGGACGGAATCCTGGTGGCTGAGTAGTCCGTGACATACAACACTCCACATTACCCCTTCTTTAGACTGGATGGGAGGTCTGCTCAGACCCGGAGTGATAGTACCTGTTAGGGTCCCATCTATGGACGAATACCGGTACGAATCCAAAACTTAGTTGGCATTAAATGACCCACCGACGTTGATATGCCGTAAAAAACAAACAAAAATCAATTCTCTTAGCCGACACACCAGCTTTTCGATCATTTCTCGATGGATTGAGTGGTGTCACGCCGCTGCACTCTGACATAACTTCATAAAACAGCAAAATCGAACGCTAGTTTTACGACTCCCGTACCCAAAATCTAGCCCGTTTTATTACAAGCTCCCATTTAATTCCGCCACACGAGAATCTCGCAGTTTAAACTGTTCAGAGCACGGCAATCTTATGGCATTTTCGTCGTGGGAACAGACTAGAAAAATATGTCTTGTCGGCGAAGCTTAGAATATGCTAACTGTATCCCTGCATAGCGGTAAGAATTTTTTTTAAAAGGCTACTACCCAGGTTGAGGCTCCATTTTTGTTATCTGAAGCGTATGGATTATCCCTCATTGCTATTACTCCCATTTCTACTCGGAGTGGTAATACGTGTTAGGCTACCATCTATGAGCCAAACATGTGTGTAAATCGATTTGTATTCGATAGGACGTAGTGCAAAAAAAAAAACTAAAAATAATTACACAAAGATGTAAATATGAGCATAAATGAACACGATTACCAAACCTAAAATAAGCCTAAATAGCCCAGTTAAAATCAATCCATATGGAAAACTGGCACATCGTAGTGAGGTTTTCATAAGCGCAACAGTGTTAAATTGCTGTCTTTGTTTTTCCTTTCAATTTTCAATTCAGTCTGTATTATATTATGTATTAATACTATTGTTCTTAAATCTTTCGTCCGTAATCAACCTGCATCGCCCTCTGGTTAAAAATGAGACCGTCCAAATGGTTCAAGATGCAATCCAGATTATCTGGTGTCGCTTAATTACTGATTTCTTATTTGTCCCTTTTTATTTCACCCAATTTTAAAAAGGAAACATTTCAAATGGTCTTGTGTCACTTAAATGTCCAGCGTAAAACCAAAATGAATTGAAAAAGAAGTTATGTTTGTTTTATTTGTAATATTGAAATTGTGAATTACGGAAGATATTTTGGTAATTTTGATCTTATGTCGTCCGGCCTCCTGCCTTAATTTACGCTATGTTTTAGCAAGCCAGCGTCAGGCGAATTTTCAGCCCAACTTAGAATTTTTTCCAATTCTTGTTTTTGTTACTTTTTTGTCGGCAAATCAATGTAAATATTTTACAGCCCTTTTTTAAAAAGAGTTAGTTAAATCAAAATTATTACTCTTTTTATATTTTGAACATTTACAATAGCTCTTAAACATATCAAACGTTGTAATAATTATCATACTGTGGTATATCCACAGGTCATGCTAGTGATAATATAGGATCCGTTGGAAGAGCGTGGTCTAATGGTTATAGTCGTAGAAAATGGACTCGTCGATCCGAATTCAAATACTGGACGAAGCTACAGTTCACATAGCGCTAATACCCTTGGGAAGGTATAAATTCAACAACTCTCTCTCTCTCTCTCTCTCTCTCTCTCTCTCTCTCTCTCTCTCTCTCTCTCTCTCTGGGTAAATAATAGGGCAGACTGGACTCTTTAACCTTGGTTAGGCAACCAACCTAGGAGAAAGAAAACTCTGAATTCAAACCTGTTAAACTCCGCTTGGGGTGGCCACTACTAGAATAGTAGTTATCATAGTTATCTATTTCACTAAATTTTTTTTTTTTCAATTTTCTAATTCGTTTACTCTCACTTTGATTATTATAATTCGTAAAGGGAGATGAGTATTAATTACTAATTGTAGGATACTTTTCTTATCAATTTATATATTTTAATCAAATCTATGAATAGTTTCTGACTTGACATTAATTCTAATGTGTATCTTTAAGATGACTTTGCACATTAAGATTTTTTTTTTATTTATTTAATAGCCATTTAATCTTTTTTTTAAATAAAAATACGTGAGTTTGAATTGAATTATAGTAAAATAAATCTGGCCACATTAACCGCATTAGTTCTTTTACTATTATGAATATTGTATTCGATAATATCGAGATGGCTTGTAGCGGTACGAAATCCGGATTGTGCGAGTTAGAAACCGGGCGGGGCATTTCTTAGGGTGAGCCACCCTTTTTTATTTAATTATATTCGCCTATAGAGTGTGGTGTTTATGGGTATTTTTACAAAAGATTTTTTTGCCATTAATATTATCGTGGACATGTACGTGCTCAATGTTTCTCTGTGCGCATGCGCACGAACTAGTATGCGTGTGTAAGACGAGTAAGCTTGTCAAGGAGATTTTTTTTCAAAAGCAGTGACCCGATACCCTGAGAATATTTTTCGGATTTTGTTCACAAGGATCTTGGCAATAGTTTTGCCTCGAGAATATTGGGTTTGCCAATACCAGGGAAACATAAAACGGAAATTGATTCCGGCAACGATTCAAACCTTGTCCTGGTTAGATAAATTGTGCAACTAAGTATCCCAAATCAAAGGTACCCGCTCCATATGGCTAACATCTGTAATATCCAGTTATTATTTCGAGCCCTAAATGCAACGACATTGTTTATGGTTTAATCATATGATAAAAGACTATTTTTTTCACATCAAAAGACTACAGAGAACACGATCAGGGGTCCCGTTATTCTAAGACCTGATAAGAATTATTACTCAGGGATGAATCTGTTTGAGACAATATGCTTGTAAAATCCGATCTTGCTTTGAATAGTTTTTTTTTCCTTTTGATAAAGGAGAGTTACCGTGGTGTAATGGCTGATGTGCTGGATTGTGACACCGTAGTAAACGAGTTCGAACGCCTGTCAAGCTATTAAGTTCTTCATTGGGAGAGTTAATAAACCCAGCTATGAGTTAAATAGTTCCACTAGTTTTTCCTATAAGGATGGCCTTTGCATTAAATAACCCACGAAGATTGATATGTCATTAAAAAAGAAACTCAACCAAACTGATAAGCAATGAGATTTATCATACATATTTTTTTTTTTAATTAAAAAAAAACAATACATGTATTAAAATATTAAACTATATACAATCATTCTGATAGCTTTTTGATTTAGTGCATCCTGTGACGCACACATTTGCTTTGAATGAGTCCCCGGGAAATTTGCTGGGTCCCAACTAAAGTTTCTTAATAAATTGTAGTTTTTTATGATCTGGTAAACAACTAAAGCCGTCTAACTCCGACCTTGTAATCTATCCTATGTAATTCGTTTCTAAGAAACTATTGAAATGTATTTACAGTTAGCTTGAAATGGTGAAGGAAGAAAAAAGAAAAGCACTGTGATGCATGGATATGATTTTACTGCATCCATTTAGATTTTTATGCATCAGGAATACAGGATGCGTACCTATCAGCATCTCTGTATTTAGATAATAATTGATTGATTATAATGGCATGTCAACCCGTCCAGGGCTATTTTATGGCGTAGTGTCTGACGTGCTTGTAGTAAGCGTGTTCGAACTCCAGTCGTGCAATTATGTTCACTATCAGACTAATACCCTTTGGAAATGTATGAGATTCTCATACCCCCAAATATGGGTTAAATAGTACACTGTTATTCATCTACAATGCATACTGGGTTTAACAAAACCAGGTTTAATAAATAATTACTTGGTGTTATTGATCTCGAGTATTTTATTGTTTAATATATTAAAATCAATCCTATGCATGATTTTTATATATAAACCAATTAAAATAACTAATCTTTTTATATGCATTCTTATTTAATTTTGTTAGTCGTTCTAATTTAAAATATTTCATTACATTAAGACTTAAATGCTTACTCCCAGAGAGCGCACATTCTTGTTAGTACTAATAATTCAAACGGCGTTTTCAAGTAACTAAATACTTTTCATGCACCATTAATTATGAAAGGATTAAAAAATAAAACAAATTAATTAATAAACAAGAGACATATAAAAGAAAAATACAAATATTTGTTTGGCATTAAATAACCTAAGAAGTTTGCTATGCCATTAAAAAAAACAAAGGATGACAGATAAAGCATAAATAAGCCATATTTTAATTTTTATTCAAACTATTTAACTTTTAGGAACTTATTTGTCTTTAAGTGTTTTCTACTTTTAAATGTTTAGCCACGATACTAAGATTAAATGGCAATCTTTGCTTTTTGATAACTAAAAAACATCTGTGTGTTATATAGTGTGTGTGTGTCGGATGGCCAAGCGCTTCTGGTACTGTGTAACTTAGTACTACCTGTTTTATAGTCGGGTTATAGGTGACTAAACCGGTTATCCCACCAAGCTTGTCTGGTGAGGAGGTTGGCTAGACACCCAGCAGGACGAAAAACAAAACCTGTCAAAGGGCGGAGGAAGCCTTTCGCTCAACGGCCATCTAGCACATAACATACACGGAGGCATAGAAATACCGGAATTGGTATCCAGGCACATACAAAACCACCGGGAGAGATACATCCCTAACCCTTGTCAAGGCAAGCGTCCAGGAGAATGAAAACTCTAAGATATAACCTGCAACGGTTGCTGCATCCAGTGATGTCGACTTGTTCTTCTTTTTGGTTCGCTGTTGCAGTCGCCAAGAAAGTGGGATTGGTTCTGTGCAAAGCCTTTCCTCACTTAAAAAAAAGCTTCAGCTACAGGCATTGCTTGATATGCAATACATATCTTACCATTTTTGGTATCCTTTATCAAGCAATGACAATACTCGAACACTCGTTTGCCGCCATGATACATATACACACACACACACACACACACACACACACATTTATATATATATATATATATATAAGATGAGGAAATTAATCCGACAGTATGTGGAGAACATTTTTAAAGAAAACCAACACAGGATGTCATGAACGATGGAAGCACTTTATGTCGATACTTGAGTATGTTGTGTGTGTTTTTTTTAATAAAACCTTCTTCAGAACATTGAAAATGTGTAGGAGTAAAAGATAAAAAATGTTCAGTGTATGTTGAATATGTGATAAAAGGTTATTTACCGTTTTTTACTTGGCTTTTATAGATAAAATCCGATGGCGTGATCATTGCATGTGAAAGCGAAAATGAATGATCAGAAACAGTCGAAGGTCGAGCGTGAATTGCCCACGAGTAAATGTTAAAAAACGGTTATGACGTATATCATATGAATATTAATGTGTAGAAATGAGAAAATGTTAATTGATAAAATGTTTAATACACATATGTAGACAAACAATACATCTGCATATATATATATATATATATATATATATATACACGCATGCATAGACATTATGTTGTGTTGTTATTGTTATGGCCGGGGTTTGTAATTTTATAGCTATTGATTTGCCTATGTGTGGGGATATGTTAAAGAAACCAGGTTTATAATTAACATTATCTATGTTACTTATAGCACTGGCTTCGAAGATTTGTCTCAGTCTTTTGTTGTGGATATAAGCCAACATAGAAGCATTATCGAAATCGAAATTGTTTAGCATTTAGTATATGTTGGAAGGGACAATTGTTAAGGTCGCCCAATTTAATGTTACGTTTATGTTCATAGATGCGTTTTCTTAGGTTTCTGGATTTTCTCCACACACACACACACACACACACACACACACACACACACACACACATATATATATATATATATGACCGTGGGCTAGATCGAAGAGGTCCCCGCCGATAAATCGGCTAGTTATGTCAAGCCCTAACATCTATATGACTTGTTCCGACCGTATTACTCTGATGGCAACTCCCAAATCATATGTGAGAAGACGGTCGCTGAGTGTCTTAGTGTTCTGGATATTACGTTAGAAGACATTTAGTGGTGATATTCCTATTCTGGAGCTCTTCATCACTATTACGCCCAGGTCGCTCTGACCCAGAATGGTAGTACTTTGTATAATCCGATCTATGGGTTAAATAATTAAAAAAATGTTTTTAAAACTGAATTTAAATAAATTGAATACCCAACAAGAACAAGGGTTGACATGCCGTAAAATCCAACCAACCAAACATTATTTTACACACACCCCCATATATAGTGATGAGACGTGAAACGTCGAAACACGCTGTCTGTGGATGACTTATCATATGCTCCTAAAACCCGGTAGAGCTCCCTGGGAACGATTTTAGTTGACTTTCGCCGCCAGCGTAATAAAGCAATGATCGTCTGTTGTTTATCGATTTGATCTCTCTAGTGATCGTAAAATATATACACTGATGTATGCATTTATCACTTAAAACACCGCTGCTTAATGACAGCTGTTGCAGCCGAGAGGTTAAGGAACTGGGCTGATGAAAAGTCAGTCGCGTTTCGCTCCGTTAGAAGTATTTGCTGTGTCTAGCCACACTGATGAGACGTGAAACGTCGAAAAAGGGTGTCTGTGGATGACTCTCTCCTCCTCTCTCTCTCTCTCTCTCCCTCATATATATATATATATATATATATATATATATATAAATTAAGTGGTACCTCTTTTCAAATTAAACATCAGTATTTAACGATAGCTTTTTACCCAAACATAGGAAGTGTAAAGAATATCATGTTGCCTTTTCTCCTCATATAATTACTGTTGTAAACCAATAGGCCTACTCAGATTCTTGCGCATTAATTTTAGTTGAAAATCTATTGTTTCTATCTAGTGCGTGTTTATTTTAATTCCTACAGCATAACAGGTTGGAATCATCAGTGCCTAACGTTTATTTAGCAAGAGTGAGATTAGATCACTTATAAAAATAGAGCATACCCATTAATGTCCGATTTCATGAATCACAAACTTATGAAGAACTAGCAGTTATTCGGCGTTGCCCGGAATTTAAATAGATAAAAGTCTCTTAGCAATATTTATCGATAGAATAATAGATATTATTTTCTACATATTTATTTGATTATCTTTTATTCTTTATATATTCCGCCCTGTCGCTGGGGCGTTAGAATGCACCGACTGTACCTCTGCAGAGGGGAAGACTCCCCCAATGGGGCCTCCTGTTGGCCGTGCATGGCGATCAGTGATGCTTAAGGATAGAACACAGTGGATGAGCAGTTCATGACTTGCAATACTCCACTTTGATCCTATCTTGGGTTAGACGGGTGGTCGGAGAGGCCCCTCCGATCAATCGGCTGGCACGTCAAGCCCTAGCACCTATATGATTTTCCCAACCCTATTGCCCTTATGGCAAGCCCCAACCCTTTTTTATCATATGGGTGATAGAAGGCGGTGGCTGCGGGTCTACATGTCCTGGAAATGACGTTAAACTCTATCTGATGGTGAGGTTCCAGTTTTGGGAATGTGGAGCACCCCTTCATCACCATTGCTCCTGTCCACTCTGACCCGGAGCGTAGTACGTGTTTACGGTCCCATCTATGGGTTAAATAGAAAACATAAGTTTATAAACAAAATTGTATTATCCATTAAAAATGAAATTATTTCAAAACTTTGTCAGCATTAAACATTTTTTTTACCAATAGAAGTATTCGGCATAAAATGACCCAAGGGGTTGACACGCTGTAAAACCCAACCAACCAACCAAAAATCTTTATATATTCTTGTTTTTAAGTTGTTTATTTTTATTATTCTTTTTGTTTGTATTTTCTTTTTTTTTATTTGTCCTCACTCTGTCTCAATCCTCTCGACTCTACTTTTGAATTATACATCTCATCTGTTCAAAAAACGATGGACAATGTTTCCGTTATATTATATTAGGACATTGGATTTTGAAATTCCCCTGATCATATACACGGCGTCATCTACCGACAAGCAAGATTGGTCGCTCTCTGTCAACAACACGTTTCCATATAACTGATAATCTGTTTATAGCAGGGCACATCGGCCGAAGCGTTGTGCAGATAACAATAAAGATGAGGACAATAGTCTGAATAATCCAGATAAAACAAATTATCAAGCCTTATTTAAAAACATTCAGAGAAATAGTATTTATTGTTTCTTCTAATTGTTTAAAATTCAAAGGAAACTTAAATGATTTCTATAATAAAAGTAGTTTTTTGCGTTTTATTGATTTCTCAATTAAGAATTAAGAAATCCTAAACAACCGAACAGCAAGTGAGTCTATCCCCTTTTCACTCGGGCTAGACCCAGGGGTTGTTTTTGCATCTGAGGTGGAGCGACACACCTACCATCAGATCCCCATTTACTGCACAGATACAAGCTGTGCTACTCATGCGAGGGCCGGTATCGAATCTGAAACTTGTGGTCCCGAGGCGGATGTTCTACCGACTGAGCTAAACCGGTTCCTTGTTATATTAAAGCATTCTGTTTACTAAGAGACACCCAGTGAGAATCGAACTCACTAACAATGGTCTGTGAATCTAACTCGTTAAACATTACACCACGTCAGGTGCCCCTTATTTACTAAGCTTAGCTTAGTTGTGGCACAAGGCCAGAAGTAAGAGGCGTCCAGTGAGAATCGAACTTTCTGCGAATCTAGCTTGCTAACCAATACTCCACGGCAGGATGCCAAAACAATTTCATATAATCATACTACTCTGTTGAATTATTACCTAAATGTGCTTCCATAGAACCTTGCATCAAACGTTATTCTCTTACAAACCGAATGCCAAAATGGCTGCAAGTATATTATCTCATTAATCTTAACATTGCTGCTTGGTCACTTTCTTTTCATTATCTTTATTGTCTTTTTGTTTTAACTCTCTCTCTCTCTCTCTCTCTCTCTCTCTCTCTCTCTCTCTCTCTCTCTCTCTCTCTCTCTCTCTCTCTCTCTCTCTTCTCTCTCTCTCTCTTCTCTCTCTCTCTCTCTCTCTCTCTCTCTCTCTCTCTCTCTCTCTCTCTCTCTCTCTCTCTCTCTCTCTCTCTCTCTCTCTCTCTCTCTCTCTCTTTCTCTCTCTCTCTCTCTCTCTCTTTCTCTCTCTCTCTCTCTCTCTCTCTCTTTCTCTCTTCTCTCTCTCTCTCTCTCTCTCTCTCTCAAAGGTGCGGCCAAGCTCTTAAAATTTAGTAGCTGCCAAAATAAACTTAAAAATATAAACATGAACTTTGTATCTTCTTGTTACACCGCCATCACGAAATCACATCGTCTCCGCCTCCATATTTACTCCGTGTCTATGACGTAAGAAAATAAGATTGCAAGTGCAGATAACTCTTGTATTGTGTTACAATGCACTTTATGCAACAAGAGAGAGAGAAAAAAAGAATTTATCTATTATCAGATTAAAACAAGAAAGTCTACAATTGACGGTCTGTGGTGTTGCCTTTTTAACAGTATATAACGTTTTCTTTTCATTATTTCGATTTCCACAATGATAAAAAGTAAATATTTACCATATGGTATTTACTGAATAAATTGTAATCATTTGTTGAAATCAATATTGTGGATGTTGCCATCTACTTCTCTTACTTTGTTTTTGTATTACTTTCTTTCTTTTTAATTGTTTATCGATATGTCTATATATCACTAAAATTCTCATTACACGCAAACACTCATATATATGGAGGCGCGTGGGCTAGTGGTTAGAGTCGTGGAAAATGAACTCGTCGATTCGAGTTCAATTCCTAGACGAAGCTGTTGGCATTTCACATAGCGCTAATACCATTGGGAAAGGTATGAATCCATATATTCTCCCTCCAGCTATGGGTTAAATAGTAGGGCGGACTGGGCTCTTCAGCCTTGGGTAGGTAACCAGTTTAGGAGAGGGATAACTCTGAATTCAAAATTCCTGAGGTCGGTCGTTGATTGGGTTTGTGGCAACCCTTGATGCACCAATTCTTTCCTATCGACTGTGCCAAAAAGTGTGGATGGTCCAACACAAGCCTTCACCACTATAAACAAATCCCTGTGTGGGAGTTCATTGTGTGTATGAACCCTCACACGTCGAAAATCGACGGAGAGTCATATATATATATATATATATATATATATATATATATATATAAGAGCGTTTTGAACTCAAAACGCCCTTTTCTCGCAAATGCTAGAATTCGATCCCACATTCAACTTCACCCATGCATCACTTATTCGTCCTGCACACCCGCCCTATCATCTGGGGCTTTAGAATATACCGACTGCACCTCTGGAGGCACCTGTTGCCCGTAGGTGGCGACCCATGATGCTTAAGGTCGGAATCCTGTTGGATGATCAGTCCATGACATACAACACGCCACTTAGACCCTTACTAGTCGAGCGGTCGGGAGAGGCCCCCTCCGATCAATCGGCTGGTCATGTCAAGCTCTAGCACCTATATGATTGCTCCAACCCTAATGCCCTTATGGTAAGCTCCAGCCCATTTTATGGAAGCTAGAAGGCGGTGGCTGAGGGTCTTTATGTTCTGTGAATGACGTTAAACTCTATCTGATGGTGAGATTCCAGTTCTGGGAAATGTGGAGCACTTCTTCATCACCATTGCTCCCTGGTCCCCTCTGACCCGGAGTGGTAGTACCTGTTATGGTCTCATATATGGATTAAATAGAAAAGTGTTTATAAATAAAATTGAGTATCCGTCAAGAATGAATTGATTTCAAAACTTTATCGGCATTAAATGACCCACCGTAGTTGATATGTCGTAAAACAAACAACTCTACCACCACGTTCAGAATATAAAATAAGGTCAATTCCTTAAGCCGTTTGATTTGATTTGATTTCGTTTGTTTTACGGCATATCAACCTCAGTGGGTCATTTAATGCCGATAAAGTTTTGAAATAAATTCAATTCCTAATGGATAATGCATTTTTTTTAAATAAATACATTTTTCTATTTAACCCATAGATGGGACTAAGCCGTTCGAATTCAGTTTTCTCTCCTAGACTGGTTATCTAATCAAAGCTAAAAAGCAGTATTCCCTACTATTTACCATTAGCTAGAGGCGGAGAGAACAGATGAATTCATACCTTTCTCTAAGGGCATCTGCGCAAAGTGAAACGCAGTCTCGTAAAGGATTTAAAATCTTTGCCTACCAAATCCCCCCTCGGCGGCCGTATTATTCCATTGAACTGGTTCCCTTTTGCAAGAGGATCAAGTACCAGTTTCAACGCAAAATATGTGTTCACGTAGGGATTTTCAGTGTAAACAAGCGGATCATAGTGGTAGTAGAGCCACTGTTAGTGGCTTCAAGTAGGCAAATAGTTAAACTCTAGTCGCCAATTTCATTTTTTACAATAATAACCGTTATACTAAGTCCAACAATTTTAATGCATGTAAATTCAATCCGGCAACAATGATACACCACAGCGAAAGTTCTATCAGAGCAATAGAACAGGTAACAGGTCATCTTGATTTTTTGTTATTTCGTTTTTTATGTGGCTTTATTGTCTTTTAGGGGGGGTGCTTCGTTTCCTTTTTCTTTTTTTAAAATTGTTTTTGGTTGTTGTTGTTTTTTGTTTTGGGGGGGGAGGTTAATTCACTCCAAGTTTTTTCTCGCTCTGCTCATAAATATGGAAGCACTTACAAGCCTAAAGGATTTAATCAGTAAACCAGCAAGAGTGCTGCAAACATTTTAGGATTTATTGAATTTATTAATGCATTTTAGTTGAAGGGCTTTCCATAAGAACTTTCTAATTTAAAAGGACATTGGTTGCTTTTTTTCTTTTTTTTTTTTTCGGCGGTGCACTCCTGGTGTTTAGGGGAGAATATCTATTTTGTCTACACTATGATTAATGTCGGCATCTTGGCTCTTATGGGAAGCAAAAACTTACCCGGAACGGGTAAATTTTTTTTTTTTTTTCGGAGGGAGGATAACTGTAGGCGTGTAAACGCTGATTGAGACAAATGTAATGTTTAATAAGATAAGTCTTTTTATTTTAAGTGAAATTCTTTCATGGGATGCAACAACAAAGTTAGAAAGTCTGTAGATTTCGGAAAATTTGGAATATATATATATATATATATATATATATATATGAGAAAAAGGGATGACAAACGGGAATATTTTTGTTATTGTTTTTTATTATTATTCTCAACTAGCTTCGACCTTAGGTCATCGTCAGGAGAAAATTTATTGTGAAAGAAATTGTTTTTAGAAGTTTTGAAAGGTTTTCAACAAGCCACAAAAATTCGGGCAAAAAATGTGTTAGAAGTGGGGAATCCATCTGTTCTAGTGAAAACCATCGTTTGGTTGAATTCGTTTGAAAAATTCTTATATGTACGTGGGGGAAATTTTTGAAAGTTCTATGTGTGTGTATATATATATATATATATATATATATATATATATATATATATATATATATATATATTTGTGTGTGTAATGATTATCGTTATCAAGTGGAATTTAAATCCTAAGTGAAGCTATTTGCATTTCACATAGCGCTAATATCCTTGGGAAACGTATGAAACAATTATTCTCCCTATAGCTATTGCTAAATAGTAGGGTAGACTCGGCTCTTTAACCTCTGTATGGCAATCGGCCTGAGAGAAGGAAAGTTCTGAATTCATGCCAGTTGTAGACCTGGATTGCCATGGGCTCCGCTTGGCTATTCCTGTCTAAGACACGTTGTATAAGTAGCAGCCAAACCAGGAATCAGTGAGAGAAAGAGTGAGATACATTTTAGGTTATGCAAAGCAAATAACTGATTTGGTATGGTATGTTTGCTTTACGGCATATCAACCTTTTTCGGGTCATTTAATGCCGAAACAAGTAATTTTGATAAGTTTTTATGTTTCAAGTTCTTGGGTTATCTAATGTCAAAAACTTTGAGTGTGAGATAAAAGTTGGTACTCAAGTTTCATTCACAGGTGTATAATAAACTTGAGTAACGTATGAATTCATCTCTTCTCACCCTTTAGCAATGGGTAAATAGTAGGACAGACTGGGGTCTTTTAATCTTGGCGACCGGTCTAGAAAGAAAACCTTGAATTCATTACTACTGAATGGCGAGTTCGATCCTCGCTGGATTCCCATTACATGTCACTTCCTACCTGCGGCGAACGGGTTCGATACAGGTAGGATGTGACATGTAATGGGAATCCAGCGAGGATCGAACTCGTTCGATAAATACCTACGCACTGGCAATATGCTTCGATGAATGATAGCTCAGTGATTAGTGTAAGGTACTTTGTCTCTAAGGTCTTATTTTTTTCAACTCCTTTCACGTTAATACCCTTGGTAAAGGTATGAATCCAACTATTCTTCCTCCAGCTATGGGTAAATAATAGGGTATACTCTGAACTTTAACCTTGTTTAGGCAACCACTCAAGAGGAAGTCAAAATCTGAATTCAAACCATCTTTACCCGGCTTAAAAATATTGACCTTATGTCATATGTGTTGCGCGTGGTGGAATGTTTGGGTGAATACATAAATCTGGCCTGGTGGGAAACTAAGATAAGAAGTTAAATTATTTAGCTGGGTTATTTTTAGACGTGAATTTGGATCTCACCGTGGATTTATTGGTTACTAGCGGGACTCGTGGACTTTCTACGAAACGAAACAAAAATCAAGAGCAGCTATTTAAGCCAGAAACGATTATTTGCTATTTCATTACATATATATTCTACTGTTGTATTTGCAATAAATAATTTTAAAAATATACAATTGCAATCGATATAATACAGGTACGAATTCAATAGGGAAATTTTTTTTAAAGCGGGGTTGTAAAATATCTACATTAATTTGCCGACAAAAATACGACTCGGAAAATATCTAAGTTGGGCCGGAAATTCGCTTGAAGCTTACTCATGTAGCGTAGATCAGGACAGGAGGCCGGGATAGCATGAGATCAGAATTACTAAAATATATTCCGTAATTCATAATTTCAATATCACAAATAAAACAAACTTGTAACTTTTTTCCAGTTCATTATAATTTTACATTGGGCATTTAAGCGACGCAATGGAAAAAATAAAATAATCTGAATTTACATTTTTGCATTGCATCTTGGACGATTTGTACGGTCTCATTTTTAACCAGAGGGTGTTGCAGAATGATAACGGACGGAAGATTTAGGTACAAGCGTATTAATATCCTTTATAGAGTAACAAGTGAATTTGTTAAAAAAGCAACTGAGAATTTTTTACATGTCAATCTGTCTAGGGTTATTTTATGCCTACGGGTTAGCGACTCGCGTTCATTGTATGTTTGTATATACATTTTTCTGTAGTTGTTTCTTAAGAGCTTTTAATTTTTGTTTTTTGCAAAACGGTCACATTGAATACGAATAATTTTTAAAGAGATCAATTTCACCATAGATGGAATCCTAACAGGTGCTGGTACTCAGGGTCAGAGTGGACCTGGGAATAACAGCATTGAAGGTGTAATCTACACTTCTCCCGAGAGATCCAAAACTGGGACCTCGCCATCAGATGTGGTTTAGTGTTATACTCAGAACACTCTTTTTTTGGCACCGGGGTCTTACCCTTCTGCGGGTGATACAGTCAGCGTATTCTAAGCCTCGCCGACAAAGTAGGCAGTATATTTCTAGTATTATTTGGATTATTCAGAATATTGCCCTCATCTTTATTATCATCTGTACAACGTTTCAGCCGATGTGCCTTCTTCGGGTATTTCTTTTCGAACTCGGGAACCGAGTTTGAGAAGGTTCCAGAGTCCGATAAGAAATACCTGAAGAAGGTCAGAGGGCACATCAGCTGAAATGTTGTACAGATAACAATAAAGATGAGGAAAATAGTCTGAATAATGCAAATAATACTAATTATCAAGCCTCATCTCAAAAATTCAGAGAAACGGTATATTTCTATTCTATTTTCTAATCTGATTTCTTTTCCCCTGTGAATTAACGAATTTTGAGAAGGTTTCCGATAGCTCTGATTTTTAGAAGAAATTCCAATAAATTTTGTTTTCGAAATATCAAAGAAAATAACTGAAAGAGTGATATCAAACTTCATCTAATAGGAACGTTCCAATTTTGGAGCTTTGGGAAATGTGGAGTACCCCTTTATCACCATTACTCCCAAGTCCACCCTGGCCCGGAGTGGTAGTATCTGTTAGGGTCCTATCTATGGGTTAAATAGAAGAAAAAAATTTTTTTTAAATGAGTTCAAAAGAAGGAATTTTCAATACTCATCAGGAATGAATAGAACAAAACGTCTTCAGCATAAAATAGCCCAACAAGGGTTAACATGCCGTAAAATCCAAGAAAGAACTTAAATATTTTTTGAAGTTTTGTGTGTTTTTTGTTTCTTTGTGTTTGGGAGGCTTGCTTCTTTTTTTTTTTTTTTTTTTTTTTTTTTTTTTTTTTTCTTTTCAATTTCCAGTTTTCAAATCAAACTACGCTGCGATGAAGTATATGTAATTTTATTAGAGTTTGGAAAAGATTAGTAACATTTAATATGGGGGTCAGGGTTTCAAATGTGGTCGAAGCGGCAACTTTTCATTCTTTATTTTCTTTTTCTTTCTATTCATTATTCTATTTTTATGAGTTCTTTTATTATCTACGCTGTCAGTCTGAATTTAGTTCCAGCTGTACTTTGCCAGCGGTATTCCTAATAGCCCTTCGGCGCGAGTTAGTTAATTTCAGTGGAGATAAGACCATTTTCTAGATTTGAACTTTACAATGTTTCAGATTTGAGGACAGAAAAACGACCGGGCTTTTAATGAAATGTAAACTATACTGATCTTGTACACGGGTCCTATCGGTGGGGATTAGAATAAACCAGTTGTATTTTTTGCAGAGGGCGTAAAATTCCCTCTAAAAGGGGTGTCTCAGGTGGTGAGGCTCAAGTTCTGGAGCTCTGGGGCATAAGAAGTCACCCAACGGTTGTGATAACTTCCAGGCCCTGTTGGATTTTTTTATATAAGGCATGAGGTAAATGGTCACTTCTACTTATAGACTCGCCTATAAGCACGTGACCTGAGAAAGATTCCAATTGTCCAATCACAGGCACTGCTGCTGCTGCTTCTTCTGTTGTATTGATAGAGGCCCCATTCTGAACTTATGTCATTGACACTTGGATTCTCTTGGACGTCGGACTTACAAAGAATACTATAACACCGGATTCTTATTGGCTTGCTTACTTATTCACTACATCTGGAACTAAGGATGGCTGTCAGATATTTAACAGGCCGAGCGTGACTCGAAATAGTAGTACCAGTTATGGTTCCATTTAAAAGTCAAATCGATCTATTTGCAACGGATACAATCCGTGTATTCTAAGCCCCACCGACAGGGTATCACATAATTGTGTATAAATTATTAGTATTAGACGAAAAGTACTTGAAATCATACAACTTGGTGAGAATTTGTTTTAAGAATAGTTACTTGTAACTATAATTGTTTACAAAGCATTATTATTAGCTACTTGAAAACATAATTGCTTGAAATACTTGAAACCATATGACTGTGTAAATTAATTGTATTAAAAATAGTCGCTTGAAACTAAAATTATATATTATTCTATTTGGAGTGAAGGATTCTAATTGTCATTTCATTTCTCCGTTATATAAAAGATTTGGATGAGTAAACAATGAGGTTTTGCGAAAACCCCAAGAAAACCACCATTGAGTTGCTAATTGGACTGGAAATAACTTTAATCCCTGGAAACCTTTTAGGTTCTTTTTTGTGCAAATCTTTGATGTGCCATATTTGCTGGGTTACGTATCCCTCTCTCTATCAATCACATTCTCCCTGCTTCTCACATATATATACAAGGTGTCAAAAAAGTACCGATATATTTGAACTTTTTGACACACGTTCCATTCATTGTTCATTTCTTTCTTGGTAAATACAGCTTCAATCTCGATACTTTCATGACACACCTTGTTGATACAGTGGTACCTTGACTTACGAGATTTTCGAGTGATGTTGATGTCACTCGGTTGATTTTTTGCTTTGTATTGAAAAGCTAAAAGTTTGTGCAAGTTTTAGATACGCTTATGTTAATAAGTTCCCTAAATACATTTAACTTCCATTTTTCTCATTCATTTTTAAAACCATATACTATGTAAACGTTTATTTCTTAATGGCATATAACACTTATCACAAGATTTTAAACTCATTAATGATATGGGCTGTTTTAGGCAATATAATCGTGTGCATCATTCCATTTTATTTACATTTTTGTGTAGTTGTTTCTTAGTTTTTTTTTGTTTTTTTTTTGCACACACAGTTATGATATCAAGTATTCATACCTAATAGAAATAATTTGCATACAGTTGTATCATTTCAAGTATTTCTATCTAATGCTAATAATTATGATGTCATGTAACTATTTCTATTATATGGTGTCATGTAACTATTTCTATTATATGGTGTCATGTAACTATTTCTATTATATGGTGTCATGTAACTATTTCTATTATATGGTGTCATGTAACTATTTCTATTATATGGTGTCATGTAACTATTTCTATTATATGGTGTCATGTAACTATTTCTATTATATGGTGTCATGTAACTATTTCTATTATATGGTGTCATGTAACTATTTCTATTATATGGTGTCATGTACTATTTCTATTATATGGTGTCATGTAACTATTTCTATATATGGTGTCATGTAACTATTTCTATTATATGATATAAGGATAATCCTTAGTAAACAAAGCTTCAAATAACTATACTTAATAAAATTGAGTTATATAATATCAAGTATTCTTATCCAATACTAATAAATTTTAAACAGATCTATTTTACCTATACATGGGACTATAACAAGTGTTATAACTGCGGGTCAGAGTGGACCTGGAAGTAATGGCCATGAAGGGATACTCTATACTCCTAAGTGCTCCAGGTCTCGGGCCTCAACACCGTACGCAGTTTATTGTAATACCCAGGACACGACAAACTTTGTCTGATTTTGATTATTGATATTGTTTTATTTTTGTTCTCATGCAAAAGAAAAATCTTTAAGAATATGATAGTTTTTGAAGGGAACTCTAGTTTTATATATAACTATATTTTGTTGTTTTAATAAGTTGATATTTTTCATTAACTTTAAACTCAGTTATATTTCTGGTGGTATTACGTGGAAAGAAATCCCCATTTAGTGTCTGTAATAGCTTTGTAGCGATTGTCTGCTCCTGATGGGGTGGACTTCTGTCCAAAAGGGTTATCTTCCCTTGCCGCCAGGGTTTCGCGAGTAGGTGACACTACTATCTGGGTATTTAAACTCAGCCCGGTAAGCTCTCTCTCTCTCTCTCTCTCTCTCTCTCTCTCTCTGTCTCTGTCTCTGTGTCTCTCTCTCGCGTGCGCATCCACAAAACTCCCAACTATCAGTAAGTGACTCTCATTTTCTTCATGAACTCTTTCGTACTTCCAAAGGACTTTCGTCCTATCTGTTTTTTTATAATGTCATGTATGCCATGTTCCACGCGCTCAGACAATAAAGTATGTATTATTGTTATGTTGTACTTCTTTGTTCGGATTTATTGATGTATATATTCACTTACGTTGGAGGGTTACTCTGAGCCTTCTAACATATTATAAGAACCACCCATTTAATTCTTATATAACTTTATTGGTAAGTTCAAGCAGTTGACGAGGGATTTTGTGATAAATTTCATAATATGGTTTGACTTGAGGTAGAAATTTATTAGAATTAGCGTGTTTTGCAAACTGAATGCCTCCAAACAAAGTAGCTGATATGAGTCATTTTTATGAAAAAATTATACAAAAGAATAAAAGAAAAATGCATAATAAATATATTTACCGACCCCTCTGCACGAAACAGCATGTGACACTAGGTCAATTTCTAAAGCAAAGTTTAACAGGTTTGAATTCAGTTTTCCTTCTCTTAGAGTGGTTGCCTAACCAAGGTTAAAGAGTCAAGTCTGCACTATTATTTACTCTTAGCTGAAGGGAGAGTAGTTGGATTCATACTTTTCCCTAGGGTATTAATGCTATATGAAATGCAAACAGCCTCGTCCAGAAATTGAAGAAAAATCAAGGGCCTTAGAGACAAAGTCCTTTACATTAATCACTGAGCTATCATTGGTCGAAGCATATTGCCAGTGTGTAGGTATTTACCAATCCCATTGACCACGAGTAGGATGTAGCATAAGGTTACAAGTATAGGGTAGTAATGGATCTGCGAGACTAACTTGCTGATTATTATGCTACGGTGATACGCCCTATATACCCAACCCGTTCGCCACGGGTAGGATGTGATACAAGGTTGCAAGTATGGGCATCCAGCGAGGGTCGAATTTTCTATTCAGTAGTTGGATCTGCGAGACTAGCTTGCTAACCATTATACCACGAAAGGACGCATTCGATTTTATTCGGCTGTTATTGATCTGAAACAACAATTTATCGAGAGCGAAATAAGAGTTAATTGGGTTCTATTGATTAATTGAAGTAGGCATTTATTTATTTTGCACCATGGTCGGGGGTGGGGGGTCAAAGTATAGGTACCAGACATGTAAGCCGAAAGGTGGGCTTAAGGGAAAATAGTCATATTGTAAAAAGTACTTGTTACCTCTAAAGGGTGTGTGTCATTCTTAAAATGAGGTACCCAAGCGAGTACTCAATACTATTAGTATTTTGGTAATTTAACTATTGTTCTTTTAGACAATAACAAAATAAATAAAATTATTCTAATCAACTATTATTCTGATAACGCCATTGCCACAGTTGAATGAGCTATCTTTACTAATGAAGTCATTTTAGAATTTAAAGTTAATAGAAAAAGTAACATAATGACATGTATTTTAAACAAATTGAAATAATTTATTAGATATTATTTTAATTTATCATTTAGATATAATTATTTATATTATATCTACATTTAGATAATAAATGTTATGCTTAAGTAATAGGTACCAGGTATTTTTTACAATATCATATTTTTTCCTTAAGGGACCCTCCCTTTCGGCATATATGTCAGGTACCTAAATTTTGCCCCCTCCCCCTGCTATGGTACATGTTTGTGACAATCTGATTATGCTACTTTACAGATTCATATACATGCATACGTATAAAAGGTAAAATGGATATGAATCCGACAATGTGTAGAAAGTTTTGCAGAAAAAACAAGATGTTTAAAGTTTTGCTGACAGAAATCTGTGCCTCGCGATTAATATATTTATTTCGTTTTTCCATTTACAATGTTGCTTTGATATAGACCGCATACGGTCGAAACAGATTTCTGTCAGCAAAACTTTAAACATCTTGTTGTTTTTCTACAAAACTTTCTACACATACATACGTATGTATTGACTACTTCTTTACACATCATATATGTTTAATATTCGTCTACTATCTCTGCATATCTTCCTTATCGGGGAATACACTATCACCTGTGCAGATTAATAATATGATTTGCTATATTTATAAATAAAAATTGCTGCATATCGGTGATAGAGTATGTATCTATCAGTAAGGATCGATGATAAACAGTTTGACATGCCATTAAATCAATCTATTATTTCTATAGACTTCGATACTCGGTCGTTAACTCTTTGCCTATTAAATTTCCCTGGTATTTTTTACCTGTATGATGGGATATTTCAAAGTTCATTATTTATTCACCTCAGAACTCGTTCGATTCAATTAAAGTCCTAATACTATTGTAATCTGAGTCCTTCTGTTTAACAATAATAAACTAACCGCAGTGGAGGGAGAGCCGCTTTGAGTGGTTTAAAGAATTCAAAGAGTTAAATGATTCACCTGGTCTCTGCAGATCCTTTTTCTGGATAACATATCCTCATTACGGAGTTCAGCAACAGTCTGCATTTTTTTTTCTAAGTGTCTAGATGAAAAAAAAGAATTTGTAGGATATTCAATATCACGTCAGGTTATTTACCAACGCTTCACTTTATTTCCTTTTAAAAAAAGATGTAATTGGAAAAGAAATCTTTTTAAACACCAATTACAGTTACAGCGAACGCTGAGTGATGTGAAGCAGACATTAAAAATCGTCTGTTAATTCAAAGAGAAGGCTTATAAAATCAGCTCTTTTACTTTTTTTTCTTTTTTTTTTTTCTTTTTTTTTTTTCTTTTTTGCCAACTAAGCAAAACATCACCGTTAATTAAGGGCGTTGCCTTGACCGAGCGCCAATCGGAGAGTCGAAAAGATTAGCGAAGCAAAGGATTCGTTATCAGTTGACATTGAATTTGTGGGTCTACGTGCTCGAACGACAGAAGACGGTAGTGGCGAAACAGTGATTATCAATAAATAAAGTCGGGGAGGCGTATAGTTTACACACTGGCAATATGCTTCGACGATTGGTAGCTCAATGGTTAGGACAAAGGACTCTACGTTTCCAAGGCCCCTGATTTTTCTGTTTTCATATTCAGCCTTTATTTATTAAACTATTTTCTTTTCTTTTTTTCGTCTGTCGATATCATGAAAACATTTTGCTTGTTGATTATGAGCGGAAGTGACGTCAGTAAAAGGATACAAGGAAATATCTACTCGCAAAAAATGTACACGAATATTAGGATAGGTCGATTTTTTTCTTTTTTAAAATATCAAATTGTCCATCTATGCAAAAGTTGTGGTAGTATACTGAATACTGATACAAAAAATTAGATCTTTTACTTGTACCGTTGTTTGAGGAAATAGCATCAAAGATCGTCTACTAAAATCCTCGTTTTCTAAAGGCTAAATGTTGCGAAAACAAGGATCTTTAGTGCATTTTAGTAGATGGTCTTTGATGCTATTTCCTCAAACAATAGTACAAGTAAAAGATCTAATTTTTTATATTAGTATTCAGTATACTAACACAACTTTCGCATAGATGGACAATTTGATATTTAAAAAAAGAAAAAAATCGACCTACTCTAACGCACACCAATATATATATATATATATATATATATATATATATATATATATATATATATATATTTATTTATTTGTGTGCGTGTATGCCAGAAGTACCTGGTCAATGACCGGACTAAAATTGTTTTAGGAACATCAAAGAGAGAAAAAAAATGGCAGTAGATGAGTAATTGAGGGGATAAGAGGAAAATAATTTAGTTAATTCCTTATCAAATTTTTGTATTACAATGTTCTTTTATTTTAGTAATTGTTTCGATTTTTATTTGTTGTTTTTTGTCTGTTTGTTTATTTTGACATGAAACGTAACTCTAAACTCGTGAATTTTTTTAACTTACGTTTTCTCAAAACATTCTTGTACATATAACTAACATTCTTTTTAACTTGTAGAGTTAAACTGATAAAAATGTATTCGTTTAATTTGTTTTCTTTTTACCCCTAATAATGTAACAATAAAAAGCCAAGAAGCAAACATGTATCTTTATTTTTAGGTGGAAAATTCCGCGTATTAATTTGAATGAAGGTTATTCATCTATTCTATGAATAGTTTATATCTGTTTGTACTTACTTATGAAGAACCGTGAAGAGTTCCACAAATCGACTGACTTTTAATAATTGGATTATATCATTTAAGCAGTAAGGGTTTTGTTGAAAAGTTTCGGGTCCGACTACGCAGCAAAAGGTTCTAAAAACTAGCAAATTCTTCAAATAAAATTATAAAGTTACCGCAAAAGCGTAAAGAACGGTTTAAAAAATGTTACATTTCAGAATTTTTTTTTCAATTTTCAAAAATCACAAAACCGTACAATTTATCCTGCGCATTCAGTGGGAATTTTATATATATATATATATATATATATATATAATATAAAATAATATAAAATAATAAGATAAATATATAAAGGTTTTACATATCTATTTATTAGGTGACAAAGGAACATTCCTTTGTCACCTAATAGATGTGTAAAACCTTTATATATTTATTATATTATATAACGGCTCTATTTTATATTGAGCACTCTACCAATAATACTGCCTTTGGTACGCCATTCCACCAAAAGCTGAAACAGTGACCATCTCACACACTATATATATATATATATATATATATGGGGCATGCTTTATATATATATATATGTATATAATTATCTCAGCAAAACTCCGTGTTTGGCTTGGGCTGATGGCCTGCTTAGTAGAGATTCTGACTGACAAAAAATCGGTTAACTTTCGATTCGATCCTGCACTGAAGAGCCATAAGGTGAAACTACTGTATTTGGCTGACAGACATACATACATATATATATATATATATATATATATATATATATATATATAATTTCTTGTTGACACATCAGATAAATAGCGGTACAATATCTCTTATTTCACCTTTCCTTTTTTTTTTCAAAAGGATTAGCAGTTGAATACGCAAATTGATTCATTCCAATGGAAATTATTCTTTTTATTAAACAACTAATACTTTGCATCGAGTTAAAATCAACGATACGTAATAAAAGTACAAGGAGTGCGCATGCGTTGAATTGCGAGTGTCTTCTTTCTAGTGAAAAAATTTCTGCCAACTGATGGATATGATTTTTTTATTTCTCGTCAACGGTTTATTTGACGCCCAAAGTTTGTAGACAAAAAAACAAATATTTTCTACTTCATTTCATTTTGAAGAATTTCACTGAAAATAAAAAAAAAAACCTACGGTCAGTGATGTTAAAGGTGGCCGCAATAAAGAATCAGTCGAGCGGATAATACGATAAAATCTCTGAAATTGAATTATAAACTTTCTTGCAGCGGAAACCTACATTCAATCGTTTATGCATCGTCAAATAAATATGAACACGATTCTTAATGCGTGTAAATGTATTGTATTTTACTATCATAAATATATCGATTATATTTTCATCCATAGTAGCCTTGTGCCAGACGAAGCAAATTTCTGAATTTTTACTCGTATATCATATTTGAACATTTGCTTTGGCTAGAAACTGTCAGTTAGTATGCCCCGTTGACTTAATGTCTTCACTACCCGAATTAGATATACTGGGAGGCCCGAAAGTCTTTTCATCCCAACCAAAACATAACTCCTCATTAATCATATATGATTATACGAAACTATAAGCGGCTACTCAGCGTCGCCTGGGTAGCAATAAAGTTAGTCTCGTAGATCCATTATTACTGAATCATGAGTTGGATCCTCGCAGGATGCCCCATTAAAATCCCTATGTAAAAAAAAAGAAGACATTGCGTTGATTCAGCCACTCCGAAAAGAAAAATTATTGTCTACTATTTAAAATCTTAAATGAAAAAGAAATTCTATGCTGTTATCATTTAAATTTTATTCTTTAATAATTTTTACAAATATAAATCAAACCATAATTATTTTCCTCAAAAACCAACCCTTGTGATATATATATATATATATATATATATATATATATATATTATATATATATATATATATATGAATTTGATATATTGAAAAAACAAAAGATGTTTACAAATGCATGGGATCATCAGGAGAGAATGTGCAAACCGTTTCGTTTGCACATTCTCTCCTGATGATCCCATGCATTTGTAAACATCTTTTGTTTTTTCAATATATCAAATTCACACTGTCGGATTAAGTTCCATTTTATTTCATTTCATATATATATATATATATAATTACTTTGTCGTTAATTGTTTTATTTTCGAAGTTTCCACAGGACATACAGATTCACACAACTGCCCTTTATATATGTATAGATATGCCGCTGGAAATGAAACAGAAGATTATATTTTTCATTATATATTATAATTATTGATATATAATTAAAACAAAAATTATGAAAGTTAACAAGACTTTTCAGATTTCGTGCAAATTAAATTTCTAATAGTTTTTGAAGATAAAGTGACAATTTTAATAACAAGGCTGTTGAAATGATTTTTCTATGAAATTTGTGGAAGAATCATTTGGTAAAAATTATGTCTATGAGGTAGTTTGTTATTATTATGAAGTATTTTGTAGGAAGTTTCAGATCGTTTTCTTCTATGAATCTTGGGAACTTTAGATTTAGCAAGTTGTATAAAAATGTGTCCCTGTGCCGGTCACGGTATTTGATAAGATGACTTAGTTCCGTGACTACCACATGTTTCTCAGGCTAGTTGCTCTATCGATGCCTTCTGCGCCCACGTTGTGATCCTTTGATCCATAGAACTGAGATCGATGCAACCTGGTCGGAGCGTCTATGTGACTGGTCTGAAGAACTGCGGAAATGTGCTGCTATAGTTATTGGGAACTTTAAGAACGAGACAACACACCGTTGACGGTTTTATTATTATATATAACAAAGAGGAATATGTTTTGAACAGTAGTACGGAGAGAAAAGACATGGTGAGGAGCTTTGTCTGACGTTTTGTTCTATGCTAATAACTATTGAGTAATTCAACAAATGTGGATGGGACTGTGTCAGTTCTTATTTCTGAGTTTTTCTTGGTGGCAAGGTTTATTTCGTCTTGTAGCAAAGATTTCTTATTTCAGCCTGTTGGCGTTTTTAGATATAAGGCGTGTGAGAAATGCTCACTTCTACTTATAGACTCGCCGATAACTACGTGACCAACTTATTGGCCAACCACTGGCAGTACTCTGATGCTGATATTGTTATTTATACTGGCTGTTCTGGTCATACCTAATCATAACTACTTGGATCTTCGTGGACGACGGAACATAGGATTATAACTCAGGACTTATTTACTTACCAAAGGATTCTATAACTCAGGACTTACTTACTTATTTACTTTAAGTTCTTTACAACTGGCTAAGGATCGCGGCCAGATACTTAACAGGTTATGGGCCATTTCTCCTCTCTGGCTTTCTCCGGTCAGACGGACTTTTTATTATTCAGAGCATATTTTTTACAGAAGAAATTGTAGCTATTTTGCAATCGTCACAAGGTTAACCAGTGCTATCCGCCAGCCTCCAAAATATGTCTACCCTTTGATTTCTGACAGCTTTGATAAACACCTTTGCTTGTATCTTTAAACACCATAATTAAAATAGAAATTTATGCAATATTTTGATTTGTCCCATTTTAACAAAACCATTTCCTTTAACTATTTAAAAATAACTATTACACTTTTCCTCTTTCGTTAAAAATTAGTTGACGCCAACGGAAAGAACTAGCGGTGTCACAAAAAGATTTTTGGTAAAGATGTAGAAAAGAATTTTCTATGTAATCAAATTCATCATTTAAATATTTAGGTGTACAAATTCGAAGGGACCAAAGGTAATAACCTATAATTATTCCACGTTTATTTTGGTTTTGTGATTTGAGTAGAAATGTATATGGTCATTCCTATTGGTAGATTTGTGAACATTGAACTCTAACATGTTATTGTTCTTTATTAGTAAGATATCTGAAAGGGATAGATGATAATACTATTTCAATTAGATTAATTGTGAAATCCAATGGGATATAATTATTTTGAATTGTTTCTTGTAATCCAGTTTTTAGGTCATTGTCACAACGGAAATACATTTAGTGGCTTTAAGTAAATTTTATAAGAATGCGGTTATCACTTAATACTATCATAGGAGCGTATGGACCCGATAAAGCACAGATCAAATCTCTCTCTCTCTCTCTCTCTCTCTCTCTCTCTCTCTCTCTCTCTCATTTATTTATTTATATATATATATATATATATGAGACGGAGAGAAATCAGTTTGCAAATATCAGTTTAGTCAGCTAATCACACACACATATATATATATATATATATATATATATATATATATATATATATATATATATATAGAGATTAGCTGAACTGATGTTTGCTAACTCGTCATTGTTTATGCGAGTAAAAAATTCCTCACTAATCTATCGGACATTACTGATAAAGAGAGGCTCTGAAATAAATTATCCATAAATACCTGTTTCTAGACTCCTTTATCAATTCAAATAAGTCGTTGAAAACCGCCCTTTATTCAGAAGGATGAATTAGGGGGTTTTTGGCCCCAAATAAGAGAGCATGAATTTGAACTATGCATTTATTGGATAGTATCTTACTTGAAAATCATCACTAATATCAACAGATGGATTATATCTAATGTAGACTAAGTGACTCTTGAAGCCGTTCGGTCCATGATGATATATATATATATATACCAACTCCTCCGCACGAGCAGGATACGACACATGGTCAATTTCTTAAGCGGAGTTGAACAGGTTTTAATTTAGAGTTTTCCTTCTCCTAGACTGGTTACCTAGCCATGGTTAAAGAGTCCAGTCTGCCCTGCTATTTATCCATAACTGGAGGGAGAGTAGGATTCATACCTTTCCCAATGGTATTAGCGCTAAGTGAAATGCAATTACCACGTCCATGATGATATAGGGCCGGTTTAGCTCAGCCGGTAAAGTGTCCGACTAGAAATCACAAGGTTCCGGGTTCGATACCGGCCCTCATCAACTCAGCGTATGGTTAGTACAGGGATCTGTGTGGTAAAGTGAGGAGTTGATGGCATGTGTGACGCTCCACCCCAGACGCCAAAACAATTACTTTGGTCTAGCGCTAATGGAAATGTGATAGACTCCCTCGCTGTCTGGCTGATACCGACTTTAGGCCACCCCGACAACTTTTACTTTTTAGAGGATTCGAATTAGCATTTCATAGTTAACAACTGTCCACAATGATATTGATGCTTCAATTTAGGAAGGAGTTAATTTCTTTGTGTAGGCATTTATCCAACCCGTTCGCCACGGGTAGAATGTGACATGAGGTTGTAATTACGGGCAACCAGCGAGGATCGAACTCGCTATCCAGAAGTAAATTTACAAACATAGGTATTTATTTATCGTTTTACCACGAGTAGAATGTGACAAGATCGCAATTATGGGGCATCCAAAGAGGATCACACCCGTTCGCTACGGATAGAAAGTGACATAAGGTCGTAAGTATGGATCATCCAGTGAGGATCTAACTCGCTATTCACTAGTAGATGTACAAACATAGGTATTTATTTACCAATTCACTTTGGGTAGACCACCTTGTCGGCTGGAGCATTAGAATGCACCGACTGAACCTCTGCAGAGGGGTAAGACTCCCCCAATGGGGCCTCCTGTTGGTCGTGGGTGGCGACCCGTGATGCTTAAGGATAGTCGCGCTGGTCACGTCAAGCCCTAGCACCTATATGATTTTCCCAGCCCTATTGCCCTTATGGCAAGCCCCAACCCCTTTTTGTCATATGGGTGCTAGAAGGCGGTAACTGAGGGTCTACATGTTCTGGGAATGACAAACTCTATCTGATGATGAGGTTCCAGTTTTGGAGGTTTGGGAAATGTGGAACACCCCATTCATCACCATTGCTCCCTGGTCCATTCTGACCCGGAGTGGTAGTACCTTTTAGGGTCCCATCTATGGGTTAAATAGAAAAATGTATTTATAAAAAATTGTATTATCCATTAAGAATTGATTTATTTCAAAACTTTATCGGCATTAAATGACCCACTGAGGTTTGATATGCCGTAAAACCAAACCAAACCAAACCAAACCAAACTTTGGGTAGAGTGACATAAGATCACAAGTATGGGACATCCAGTGAGGATCGAATTCACTATTAGATGTACAAGCATGTGTATATGAAGTACGCAAATACATACACACAGTAAATGGTGTGTTTTTTAAGCTATCTTTGCAAAGACGAAATAAAAGAATCAAGAACTACTGTTGTATTATTTTGAGTAATAGTTATTTACTAAGCTTAGCTCAGATGTGGCACAAGGCCAGTATTTTGAGGAATAAGATATGCTGAAGACCACGACTTATATTTATAAACTGTTCCAAAACAGCGGTGGCTGAATCGGCTAATCAAAAATGCCTAAACATAATTAATTAATTAATTAATTATTTAAAGGCGTTGATAAATTGTCCTAGAATTATTCGCTGCAGAAGGACAAACCAACAGACGAGGATTCTACAACTCTCTAAAGACGGATCAGCGGTCAAGAATTAAAACTGATACTACGTCTTTCTACTTCAAGAAAGGATCAAGATTTATGCCACAAAGGATCTCCACTGTAAAATTACCTTCAACTACAGCCATAAAATTGATACACGAATCGTAACAACTACAAATGAAATAAAATTCCACAGGTGTGACTCAGACTTAAGAAATAGATTTTCTTTTTCTTTCTTTTTTCCCAGCTTGGAATTGACATTTTTGGAGGACAATAATAAAAGAACCGGGAAATAGGCAAATGGGTATTTTGTTCTTGTTTTTTTTTTCATTAATGTTTTGCTTTTGTTTTGCTCTTGTTTTGTTTTGTTTTGTTTTTTTGTTTTTTTTGTTTTTTTTTTGGGGGGTGTCAATTATTTTCCTTAAGACATTTATGTAAAACAGGAAACTGAACATTTATGGAAAAAGGAAACAAAGCAATTTGATACTAGTGAATTCATAGACGACGAATCATTCTTTACTCATAAGAAACGATAAAGAACCATAAAAGTACTCCACGTCATTGACAATATCATTCTCGTAGAAAAAAGGGGAAATGTTACTACTACTACTATTATTATTATTATTATTATTATTGGTTGGTTGTTTAGATTTTACAGCTTGTCAACCCATGTTGGCTTAATTTATACCAGAGACGTTTTGTTTTATTCATTCATGTTGGTACTCATTTTTTTTTTCAAACTCAATTTTAAAACGCATTAACTCATCTTTTTCAAATTAACCCATAGGTTGGACGCTAACAGGTATTACCACTCCGGGTCAGAATGGACCTGGGAGTTATGGCGATAAATGGGTACTCCACACTCTCTAGAACTTCAAACTTCACTATTAGATGCAGTTTAACGTCATAACTAGAACAAATTATTATTGTTGATAATGCTGATATGGTTGCGTCAAGTGACACTATGTCTCTTTAAGACTCTTACTCCCTGCAAATCTTTTTTTCTTATTAAACTGCACGACAGCGAAAGTCACTCTTTTCGCGAACACCAGTAAACTAAAACAGAAGACTAAGTTTGGGTAAGTCTATCAAAACCGGAAGGTTATCCTTCGGCATTAAATAACCCAACAAGGTTTGTCATGCCGTAAAACCAACCAACCAACCAGTTGATGGTCTGGATGATTAAACATGGCCTAGCCTATTTTAAGTATTGAACAAACGAGTTGTAACAATTCTTTGGCTATACGCTACGGGCAAGATGTGACACAAGGTCATTTTTAGCGGAATTTAGCTGATTTGAATTCAGAGGTCCTTCTCCTAGACTGGTTGCCTAACCAAGGCTAAATAACGCAGTTTGTCCAACTATTTTACGTATAACTGGGTGACAGATGGATTCATGTATTTCATTATGGTATTACTGCGAATTGAAACGCTAACAGCTTCGTTTACGATTTGAACTCTGGTCGCTGTATCCATTTCTTACGGCTTACGGTCAAGTCACTTTGAAAACATAGATCACCGATTAGTATTATTTGAATTATTCGAACTACTGTCCTCACCTTTGTTATCTGTACAACGTTTCGACTGATGTGCCCTCCGGCCTTCTTCAGGTATTTCTTTTCGAACTCGGAGAACCTTCTTTTCGAACTCGAGAGCCATCACGGAACTTATTCAATCCATGGGGGTATCCTGTTCTCATTCCACTAACCATAGCTGGGATACAGGTGTTAAGCCGTGTTAATTATTATTCTATGTTACTGTGGGCCTTAACTAGGATTGAACCTGCAGCTTAGAGATAACTGTCACTTAGAACTGTCTTGACCCAAGCTTTTATCCACTACGCTGTGTGTCCAAAGTGGATAATGGCGTTGGGTTAAATGGCCTGAAAAATGCCGATATGTGGTAAAAAAAAACAACAAGCGACCATTTCCAACCACGATAACCGTTATAACCAGCGCGCCTCCGTCCTATTTACGTTGGAGTAGAGAGAAAGAAAAATATTTGGCACCTTTTATAGATGAACTAGAAGCGGCTACCCGGCGTCGCCTTGGTATAGGAGGGTGGGTAAAAGGGGGGATCGCGAGTTGGATCTTTGTAGGATGCCCCATTAAAATCCCTATGTATAAAAGACCTTGCGCTGATCCAGACACTTTGAAAAGAAAAAAAATCATGTCTCCTATTTGAAATACTAAATGCCAAAAAAATCTATGCTGTTATCATTTAAATGTTTTTTTTTATCTTCACAAATATGAATCAAATCTTCATCACGCTTATTCAAAAAGCAACATCTGGTGATGGTGAATGTGTTTATATATACTAGCAATATATGCACCTCCGGGTGCAAGTATTTAAGTTTTGATATAATAAATATCATATTAAATTAGAAAGGCTAATGAAACTGACTAAGATGCAGATAAAAAATCTGCAACAGAGGGGGTATGATTGAAAAATAGAACAACTTTGAAACTAACTATTCCATCATTTTCCATTACTCCCTCTTTCATTGGTAAATTTTCCTAATTTAACTATTTAGTTAAAATAGGAAGTAAAGGATAATATTACAGTTATTTCTTCTTGTAAATAAATTTCTTTTAAGATTTATTCACGAGATTTTTGTTTATATTTCTTAAGATAAAACCAAACAATTAGAAATCAATAATACCAAGCACGTATTTATTAAAATAAAATCTTAAATATCAATATGCAAATTAGCCTTCTCTTTCAAACTGTAAACCACTATTTTGTTGTATATATAAATACAATTGCATGTTATTAGTACGTAGATATGGTCAACTGTATTGATAATGTAAAACAATTTTTATTAATAACTGAAGGTTTAAAAGAATGAAATCATGGAGAATTTGACGTAAATAATTAAGGGAATTGTGACTTGAGTAGTAATATAGTTTCGGTTACAGACATAAAAACACACAATCTCCATTATAATAAGATATTTACTTTGCCATTAATTGATTTATTTTCGTAGTTTCCTCCGGAAACACACATACATAACTGCCATTTATATATGTATAAATAGATGGTTTCGATACTGATAGCTATTAACGTTTTTGTTTAGTCTATTGCCTGATGAGCCTCTTCAATACTTAGATCGATGACCATTTAAGCAACAGCGGGTACTGTAAGCAAGCTGGTGTCAAAATAGTTCGAATCGGCATTGAATTACTCGAAAAGTGTCGATATGCCGTAAAACAAAACGAGCCACCATTTCCAACCACGATAACCGTTACACACAGCGCGCCTCCTTCCCATTCATGTTGGAGTATCGCGAAAGAAAAATCTTTGGCACCTTTTTATAGATGAATGATTCCGAAATTGATAGCGATTAAAGTTTGTTTTTATTTTTTTGTTTTGTTTTTTTGTCTATTGCCTTTATTTGTTTGGACATCATACAGACACATAAAATAGATTTTGGGCCCCGGGTCTACTTTGTGGTTACACTGTACACGCAACGAAATGTTATTTAGTGTACAGTCAGATTCTCCCAGTAAACAATGCGTCAGAACGAGTCCATAAGCATCTACAGTCAACCTTAGTAAATGCCCTTTGTCCCCCCCCCTAACAATAATTCCCTGTGCCACCCGAGTCATTTCCACCCACTGTGTCGCCCGCTAGTCGCTGGTAGCACACTCAATATGGCGACGGTCGTATTGTCCTATTCGTGTGTGCCAGGTCACATTGTCACATAATAATGTCGTCAGCAACGTTATCCTTATGCTTTGACTAATGCTAAAATACAATGAACTATGCTTCACTTCCTCGTATACCGGCGTCATTCAAATTTCTTCTTTCTCAGGAAAAAAAAACGTTATGACTTATAGACGTATGGAAAATATAAATTATGGGTTATAAAAGATTATACAAACAAACATATAGACATTATTGTACCTGCACGCACACACACATTATATATATAATATATATGGGAGTAAATATGGAAAATAGATCCGAACATATATAAAGAAAATTTTGAAAAAACAAGTGTTCCGAAAATGGGATGAATTTAATTATCTATGTTTAAACATTTCGGTTACATTGAACCTTCATCAGGATATCTCTTGGGGTGAAGAAAATGATGGATGTTTTTATATGTGACAGGAGATGAAAATCTTCTTAGTTATGTAACTGTATTTGATCAGCGTTTTATTTTTGAAAGGCAAGTCGCGATCCACACATGCGAAGATGTGTTAAATTCATCCCATTTTCGGAACACTTGTTTTTTCAAAATGTTCTTATATATATATATATATATATATATATATATATATATATTGGAGGATATGTGCTTAATTGAAGTCATACCTAATTTTGAAAATTAATTACTTAATAATTGATGAATTTAGGCGGGCATAATTCATTAATTATTAACTAATTAATTTTCAAAATTAGGTATGACTTCAATTAAGCACATATCCTCCAAAAAGTGTCGGCTTAAAACCATATAAAAATAAACACGTTTGTTTACTTAACCTCATATATATATATATATATATATATATATATATATATATATATGGTTGGCAACCTTCCGTCTATTTTAGACGATGGCGTAGTGTTCATTTTTTTTATCTACAGCTACGTGAGTGGCTGAACAGACCGATCCTTGAATGGCAGTCTCTGGTGCAGTGCAAACAAAAGGTGATGCTTTCTGTAGGTGTTGGGGATGCTGTTGTTTCCCCTTTCTTTTAGCTCTCTTTTCTGTGGCAGCTTTTTTCCTCTCTTTTTCACTTCTTTTTATTCCTTGTTTGACGAGTAGGCGCCAGGTTGCACGATCTTCTGCATAAGCCTCCCACGTGTTTATGTCTGTGTCATGGCTTCATGTCTCTCTTGCAGAAATCTTTGAAGCGTAGGCGTAGCCCCCCATATATATATATATATATATATATATATATATATATATATATATATACACTATAGTGTGAGATGGTCACTGTTTCAGCTTTTGCTGGCGTACCAAAGGCAGTATTATTGGTAGAGTGCTCAATATAAAATAGAGCTGTTATATAATATAATAAAATAAATATATAATGGTTTTACATATCTATTTATTAGGTGACAAAGGAACATTCACGACCATATTGGTTTCATGCGATGCAATCATCAGGTGAAGATGTTTCAAATGCAAGGAATATATACCTACATGCTTACATATATTGGTTTTGGTTTGAAAAACAATTTGAAAATGCAAAGTAACGTTTAATACTTGATACAACAATATTGCCGGTCAAACTCGCGCATTTGTTCACAATTGAATTAAATCCTAGTAATTGGTCATAGAAGAGTCTATGCTGATGAATCAGTCATAATTACATAGTGACTGCTATGTAACAGCATATATTTACCTAACTCCACCACAGGAAGGATGTAACATATGTAGGGTTCGGAAACTACCTAACTAGGTTTCACCTAACGGCTTGTCAGGGTAATTCTGACTGGGGAATTTATTACAAACGACTTTAATTGTTGGAAGTGGTCACAAGAAGGAATAAAAAGTAATATAAAAAGTTACAAAATTAAAAGTATTAAATTGTAAAGCAACTACATTTTATTGGCTAAGAAGGCAGACCCTTTTGTATCTGCAAGCATTTAAAATTTCAGACCCCTAATTAAGTTATTCATTAGGTTTATTGTCAGAAGCTATAGCGAATTTCTCCTCCATACAGAGGAAGCAAAAACTTATCCCCTGATCTTTATTTGCGACATTTTTTATTTCCCATTTTAATATATATATATATGGGAGGCCACGCCTACGCTTCAAAGATGTCTGCAAGAGAGACATGATATATATGGAGGCACGTGGGCTAGTGGTTAGTCGTGGAAAATGGACTTGTCGATTCGAGTTCAATTCCTAGACAAAGCTGTTGGCATTTCACATAGGGCTAATACCCTTGGAAAAGGTATGAATCCATATATTCTCCCTCCAGTTATGGGTTAAATAGTAGGGCAGACTGGGCCCTTCAGCCTTGGGTAGGTAACCAGTCTAGGAGAGGGATAACTGAATTCAAAATTCCTGAGGTCGGTCGTTGATTGGGTTCGTGGCAACCCTTGATGCACCAATTCTTTCCTATTGACTGTGCCAAAAAGTGTGGATGGTCCAACACAAGCCTTCACCACTATAAACAAATCCCTGTGTGGGAGTTCATTGTGTGTATGAACCCTCATACGTCGAAAATCGACGGGAGAGTCCATTCTATATATATATATATATATATATATATATATGGGGGGGTATTATATTATATACGCATACAGACAGATGTTTTGGTAAGTATACACGAAATTATGCTTGAGAAAATGTGTGTGAAGGAATAAATGACATTTTAGTTTTAAAGGTCACTGAACATAATTGACGAAATGAACTTTAATAATTGGCAAACATATATATCCGGTAACCAGTCTAGGAGAAGGAAAACTCTGAATTCAAAACTCCGCTTAAGAAATTGACTTTGCGTCTAATCCTGCTCGCATGGAGGGGTTGGTAAATACACATATATTTAGCCTGTTAAACCTGTGCATTTGTTTACAACCGAATTTAAAATTACTAATCGGTAGCCCTGTCATCTGGGGCTTTAGAATACATCGACTGTGCCTCTGCAGAGGGGCAAGACCCCCCAATGGGACCATCTGTTGGCCGTAAGTGGCGACTCGTGATGCTTAAGGACGGAATTATGATAGCTGAGCAGCCCATGACATACAACACTCCACTTTATTCTTACTTAGGCCAGGCGGTCGGTCGGAAGGACCCTCTCCGATCAATCGGCTGGTCACGTCCAGCCCTAGCACCTATGATTGTGCTAGAATGCGGTGGCTGAGGGTCTTCATGTCCTGGGAATGATGTTAAACTCTAAATGATGGTGAGGTTCTAGTTCTGGAGGTCTAGGGAATGTGGAGCACCCATTCATCACCATTGTATCCAGGTCCACTCTTAGTAGTACCTGTTAGGCTCCATATATGGTTCCTTCTCTTAGACTGGTTGCCCAACCAAGACTAAAGAACCAAGTCTGTCATGCTATTTACTCATAGCTGAGGGTACAATTGGATTCACCCCTTTCCTAAAACATTAGCGCGAAGTGAAAACGCTAACAGCCTCGTCCAGGATTTGAACTCTAGTCGCCGTGTCCATTAGATTGCGAGTGCCTCTGATATACGAGAGCGAGTCAAAAAGTAATGCCATTTTCTTTATTTCATGCTTTCAATTTTTTTAATGAAACTAAAGCCTATATTGAGACCCTAACGAGGCTCAGGGCTAGAATCCGACGAGTAAGGGCCAACTTGCCAATCGATAATGTCTTCCTTCTGCATGACAATGCTCGATCACACACAAGCATCAGGACAAGGGAGAAAATCGCCTCATTCGAGTGGATAACTTTACCGCATTCTCCACACTCACCAGATTTAGCGCCTTCAGACTATCAACTTTCGGTTCCATGTAAGAAGGTCTGAGAGGCAAACGTTATTCCAGTGACGAGGAAGTGAAATTTGTAGTGAAGAAGTGGCTCAAAGAACATTCAACAGAATTTTACGGGGCATAGATACATGGTGACTGTGGAGAAGTAGGGATGTGATCCACAGAGGACCAGCTTCATTTTGATGTATGGTACATTGTTTCTGTGTTGGAAATTATACCTCTCCTAAACAAAATGGCATTACTTTTTTACTCATCCTCGTATATATAGAGATATATAAACATATACGCTAATTTGTTAGGAGGTGCGTGGTCCAATGGTTAGAGTCGTAGGAAATGGACTCGTCAACGCGAGTTCAATTCTTGGACAAAGCCGTTGGTATTTCACATGGCGCTAATACCCTTGGGAAAGGTATGAATTCTACTCTCCCTCCAGCTATGGATAAATAGCAGGGCAGACTGGACTCTTTAACCATGGCTAGGTAACCAGTCTAGGAGAAGGAAAACTCTGAATTCAAGCCTGTTAAGAAATTGACCTTGTGTCGCATCCTGCTCGTGCGGAGGGGTTGGTAAATATATATACGCTAATTTGTATCGTTTCTACCTATCAGGCTTTTATATATTCATTTGTCAACAATTCTATAGATATCTAAGTTGACAGCTTAAGTACATTTGTATATAAGCCTTTCGTGAGTATTAGGGCATATCGGGTCAGACTTGTTAATTTAGTTTTTGCTTGAATCGGGACTCTATTTATATATACAGTGATACTTTGACTTACGAGCACCCCAACTTACGAGTTTTACATGTTAGGAGCAGTTTACCTGGTCGATTTATTACCTTTTGTTGAGAGCTAAAATTCGAGGCACGAATGAGTTTCAGATAAGAAAAATATTATTAAAAAAATATATATAGAAACATATTATCGCACATAATTCATTACATTCTATTTATTATGTTTTTATACAATAAATTTCTATTTTGTTATTTAAAAAAAATAGCAAATTAAGGTGTTTGCGAGGGGGTCTGTTCGCCTAGTTGGTTTGTGTGAGATGGGGCAGGTGGCCATACAGCTGTTTTCTCGTGGGGTGTTGTTTCCAAGATTGCACGCAGCATTCTTGTGCAGCTACCATCTAGTTTAGTATCCAGTCGCTTCGTTAGGGTTCAGGTGGTGTAGCCGTACAGTAGCACTGATACAACTACGGCTTGGAAGAACTGTCGCTTTAACCTGTTAGTGAGATCGGGTTTCCATATGGCTGACAATTTGTTTATAGCAGACCATGTCTTTCCTATGCGTGCATTAGCATCGCTCCATAAGTAAAGCTAAATAAAGATATAATAATGGTATAAAGCAATGATATATTAAAATTGATTGAAAATTAATTGAAAAATAAAACTAATAAAGGTTGAGCAAATAAAAGACAAAATACAATGGAGAAAAATAACTTAAAAACAAGAATATATAAATAATAAAAGATAATAAAACAAATATATAGAAAATAAATGTTATTTGTCTATATAGAAATATAGATAAAAGATGGCTATCACAATGCAGGTGTAAAGAAAAAATAATAATACGGTAACAATGGTTTTGTGTGTTAACCTGTATTTAATTCTTGAATTTTCGAGATAATATCTCTTTTTCAAAAGATCACTGGAACTGAAGCAGTCTAGTTATGACAAGAAATGTTATAACTAGACTGCTTCAGTTCCAGTGATCTTTTGAAAAAGAGATATTATCTCGAAAATTCAAGAATTAAATAAAAGTTAACACACAACATTATTGTTACCGTATTATCATTTTTTCTTTACACCTGCATTGTGATAGCCTTCTAAATCAACCTCCTAACCAATATATACACAATGCTTCAAGCAAATTATAAAACTCTCTTATAGATAAAAGATTTATTTTTAACTTTTTTTAAATCCTTGTCCACACGGATTAGCTCTACTAGTACTAATAACAATATCCTTTCTTGGTGATATTTAATTTCTTGTCAGTTTTGGTAATACCTAATAATATTCGTTCTGGTCATATATTGTTTGCTCAGACATAATAAAATCTTGACATCTTTGCTTTCAAATAAAATTAGTTGTTTTTTTGTGTTTTTTTTTCTCAACATTTTAGGGTCGTACTTATTTATTGGTGATATTGTAATATTTCTATTCAAGCTAAAAATTATCTAAACATTTAATGACACTAATAATTTTTCTGTTACAGTGTCCGCACTTCATGACTTGAAAATTGAACTGCACTCAAATACACTGAAACAGAAATGAGGTTTACTTGAATGAACCTCAAGGTCAATCCAAAATGGCGGAAATAGACTTGTGGAATACAGCGTTAAAATATTAATAATGAAGGAAGCCCGGGAAATTTTCTGGCGCTCAACGGTTTAGCTATTGTAGTCGTCATTCACAAAGAACTCACCGAAAAAAAATATTTGGCTTCACCTGGAATTCATATCTATGTAAAAGACGAACATGTCTATCGGCTGCAACTAAATCTCTCTTTTCTATTCTTTTTTTCTTACCTTTTGTACTATTCGTCTTTGTTTCTTTGTTAGTACGTAAAAGCAAGCGTCTGCTTCTTTGTATCTTTGTGTGAATAATTTTTCTTACTTGTTTGTCTGTCTCTATTTCTTGGCCTTTTGATTTCTCACTCCAAATGTCTAGATATTTGCCTTTCCGCTTATTTTTTATGTATCGGGATCGGTCAAGAAAATAATGGGAAATTATATTTTTCAGGTTGGCAACTCTGATTTTAAAAAAATAGTTGATCAATGTTGACCTTGAATATGTATAAAAAAAAAATAGAAAAAATTAATTCATGTTTATTTGGTTAAGTGTGTCACGTAAATTTATCAGAATCTATGCATATATAAAGAGTAGTTGGTATGTATATATGTATGTATGTATGTATGTATGGCCGGATGAAACTACAAAAATAAAACAATTAAAGACAAAGTAAATATATTTAGACATTCACAATCACCAGAACTTGCTTTTTGAGCAAAAATAATGATTTGATTTATATTCGTGAAGATAATTTTTTTAAATAAATTTACATAGCAACAGCATAGAATTTTTTTTTTTTTTGCATTTAATATTTTAAATAGGACACATTAATTTATTTTTTTCAGAGTCTCAGTGCACTTTTTTCTTTTTTTTTTTTTTTTGACGCCCCATCAGGCAGAATCAACGCATGGTCATTTTTACGTAGGGGTCTTAATGAGGCAACCTGCGAGGATCTAACTCATGATTCAATAATAATGGATCTGCGAAACTAATTTTTGCACCCCCCCCCACCATTCTACCTAGACGACATTGGGTAGCCGCTTCTAGTGTGTCAAAGAATTTAACAAGTTAATGCAGATTGAGTGATTTTAATGGCATATCAACCTTTCTAGGGTTATTTTCAGCCTAAATGTTAGCGAATCGCGTTCATTGTACGTTCACATTTACATTTTTTGTGTAATTTTTACTTAGTTTTTTTTTTATATCCAATTATGCGATCACTATCAGCTAAGGTTTAGTGTCATAACAAGAAGTCTTCGTTTAGAATGATTTTGAACTTCATTAATACAACTAGCAAATATATGCACACACCACACCCCCAGGTGCGAGTATCTAAGTTTTAATGTTATAAGATATTATATTAAATTAGAAAGGCTAATGAAACTAAATAAGAATGCAGATTTTTTTTAAAATTGAAATAGAGGAGGTATAAACGAGAAATAAAACAACTGAAACTTACTCTTATATCACTCCAGTATTTCATTGCTAAATTTTCCTAATTTAACTATTTAGTTAAAATAGGAAGTAAAGAATAAAATTACAGTTATTTCTTCTTAATGGATTTCTTTTATGATTTATCCCTTAGAATTTTTGCTTATATACATTGAGATAAAACCAAACAATTAGAAATCAATAATACTAAGCTCATACTTATTAAATTCAAATTTTTAATATCAATATGCAAATTAGCTTTCCCGTTCACACTGTAAACCATTTTCTGGCTTCCACAGAAGAATGTCACTTATGAGTTCATCCTTTCTTCTCCAGCAGTGTCCGGTGTATCTAATTTCCATATGGCTGACAATCTGTTTATAACAGACCATGCCTTTCCCATGTGTGCATTAACATCGCTTTCTGTTGATGAGGTATGTGAATTGTTTTACCGAGTTTAGGAAAGGATAACAGTTTTATTCCGGGAACAGATTTAATGGTGAGACATTTTCGGATGGGTGAGATACCTTAGAAGATTAACCTCGTTCTATTCGACTGGTCACTTCACGAGCCGAGGAAAATTCTACAAAAATATATATATTGCCCATTGGATTCGAAATCCAATGGGCAATGCCCTCATAGGTTCGAAGCCTATTCGCAGCGACATATTGAAGTCAGTAAGTCTACTGTTGGTTTGAATAACAGCAGCTAACTAAGTACAACTTAAGCAGTGTAGAATGAGCCATTCATGGATTTGGGTGATTCCATTTCTTGAGTTCTGATTCGCTGCTTGATTTGAATGACATTGTGGAGTCTTATAAATATCCTGTCATTCTGCTGTAGACTTTGTGACTATTCGGGTTTGTATTTAAGTTACAATCGTTTGTTGCCTTGTCTTCCCAGTTCGACGGTAATTGGAACTTTAATTATTCTTCAGATACTATGTAACAAAAACATCAAAATGGTCTGCTTCGTATTAAATCGTTAATGCGCATCATCGACGTTCAATATGTATTATATGTACTAACAAATGGCGTTTATTGCAGTCGGGAATTTATAATTCGCTTAATGATTTTCAAAAAGTCTAAATAGATAACTGTCCCATGTAATTGTTTGTTTCTTATACGAGGTAATCCCAAAAGTAAGGTCTCCAAAGTGCTGGGGACGCAGGGAAACTGTTCGTGTGACTATTGGGAACACTGTTATATTTGTTGTGCCTGTTCCTGTGCCCGCCTCGCTTTCACACTCAGATTTTGGCTTGGCAGTTGTTTCTGATGGAGCTCCCGATTGACGATGCCACGAAGTGAATTTCGCGCAGTTTTGAACGCAAAATGCATTATATCAATTGAAACTCACCGCCAATTAACGAAAGTGTATTTCTACTAATAGTGTAAGGTGTTTGAAATGACAACGAGGTTCAAACTACCACAGCGCCAACAAAAATGCATTGACCGAAATGGCGATTATGTAGAAAAATAGCTGGGTGTTCACGCTTTAAAATGATGTAAACATCATTGGCAATAAACAATAAACGTTTCTGTGATTTCTAAATATTTTTGAGACCTTCGTACATAAGTAATAGTTTCCTATATGGCTTTTGTAAGCCAAAAATTAATTTGATTTTAATAGGTTTTAATGAAAGGGCACAATATTCGTTAATGTTTAAGCTTTTTCATTGATACACCGCCTACACAGACGAGCTCCCCAGTAAACAATCATGAAATGAGAAAATAAGAAAAAATTATTTTATTATGACTATAATTAAACAAAAACACTCACATACACACACACATGGAGGCGCTCGTATTTTAATGGTTATCGTTATAGGAAATAGGCCCGGCGACACGAATTCAAATCCTGAATGAGGCTGTTTGAATTTCACATAAGGCTAATACCACTTGTGGGTAAATAGTAGGGCGGAATGGCCTCTTTAACATTGGTATGGCAACCGGTCTAGAAGGGGAAACACTGAATTCAAACATTCAAACTCAGCTTAAGAAGTGACTTTGATCCGACTAGGATGTAACACAAAGTGTTGGAGAAACACACACACACACACACACACACACACATTATATATATATATATATATATATATATATATATATCTATATATATATCTAATCCAATAAACAAAAACAATTTCCGGTGAGTTTTTTAAATCCATAAATAAGCGTCTATCTGTAACGATAAGATCCGTTTCAACAGACTACGTGGTATCAACTGATATTAATCGAAAACTCGATTAATTCAGCGGATGTAACCCTGACGATTCAGATGATGAAACTCGAGTAGGTTACTTTATATCCATTTCTTAAATAAATAAATAAATAAAAATATATATATATATATATATATATATATATGGTAACGGTCTTTATTTTAGGGAGCTGATTGTAAGTATGGCGCTCCATCTCAAACACAAAAAACAATCTCCATGGTCTAACAGTAGTGCAAAGGGAATAAACTCCCTCGCTGTCTGGTTGATACTGACTGATCTTGTAGGATCCATTGGATTTGTACACAATGTCTAAAACCTGAATTAATTACTTTTGTTTTGTTGTTTTTTTTTTTTTGTTTGTTTTTTCTTGTTTTTTGTTGTTGTTTATTTGTTTTTGCATGATTACAAATTTAAACCTTATCTTGAAAAAGAAATGTCGCAGGTACTATTGCTAGTATTTTATAAATTACAGTATCTTAACACTATTACGCCAGCAAAAAGCTCGTTATTGTGACATTTATGATTGATTTTTTTTACGGCACGCCAATCCGTAGACTTATTTTATGTCAAGAGGTTAGGGAATTGCGTACATTGTACGTTTATATTTACATATTTTGTGTAGTTAAGAGTTTTTCTTTTTTTTTTTTTTTTTTACAATTTTATGATACCAAGTCTAATGCAGATATTTTACACTTGAACGGTTTCAAATATTTCTATCTAATATCAATGATTCTATTATTTCAGGTAATTATTTCTATTTAGTAATCGCCATTTACTTGTACACAATTCTGTTATCAAGTAATCCTATCTATAACAAATAATTATATGGCTTCAAGTAATTACTTCTATTTAATAATAATAATTATATGGCTTCAAGTAATTACTTCTATTTAATAATAATAATTGGTGAGCACACCGTTATATGGTTTTGAATGAATAATAATCCCGTGTAAATAATTATAGTTTCAAGTAACTATTCTTAATACAAATAATTTACAGTTATACGGTATCAAGTATTCTATCAAACACGAATAAGTTGCACACAGTTTTGTTTCAAGTATTCCTATCTAGTCCTAATAATTTTCAAACTGAACAATTTAACCTATATATGTGACTCTAACTGTTCTAACCACTCCGGGTCATAGTAGACCTGGGAGTAGTAGCAATGAAGTGGAACCTCACTAACAGATGCAGTTTAGTGCCATAACCAGGACACATCCGCCCGGTTGGCTGGGGCAGAAGAATACGCCGACTGAACCTGGTCCCATCAGGCCCTAGCCCCTATATGATTGTCCCGATCCTATTGTTATGGCATACCCCAAACCCTTTTTACCATATGTGCTAGAAGGCTGTGGGTGAGGGTCTTCATGTCCTGGTATAACGTTAAACTCTATCTGATGGTGAAATTCCAATTTTTGAGCTCTGGGGAGTGTGGGGTACCCCTTCATCACCATCACTCCCAGGTTCACTCGGACCCGGTGTGGTAGTACCTGTTAGGATCCCATCTATGGGTTAAATAGAAAAAAATGACTTCTAAAATGTGTTAAAGTTTTTTTTTTGTTTTTTTGTTTTTAACTGAATATCCAATTAGAATGAATAAAACAAAGGTCTTTAGCATAAAATAACCCAACAAGGGTTGACATGCCGTAAAATCCAACCAACCAGGACTCCTATTTACGTGGGGTACAGTCAGTGTATTCTAAGCCCAACAAGGCGGGTGCTATTTATGCTAATGTGCATATAAAACTCTGATCATTATCATATAGATATTTATTTATTCATTACTTACTTATTGTGCAATGACATTTCAATTTGTTCTGTGTGTCTTTTATACGTTGTGGACACAAGGAACGTAGAATTAAAATACCTTTCCATAAAAGGTGACGCAAATCTCCTTCCATATTTGTTTTGTTCATCTTTTCATTCAAAATTTCCAACGTGGCATTACACAATGGCGGGAAGAAAAAACTAGGTAATCCCACGTTCACTCTCTGCAATTCGGCAGAGAACAGGATTCGTCAATACCGAAATTTTTTTACATTGAAATCGCTTCATTACTTTTCAATAAGCACACATTTCCGCTTTTTGCCTCTTCTCTTTACAATTTTTTGCTTGAAAGAATCGCTGACAGAATTCCAGAATGCTGTGTCAGCTTTCCGTTTTAATCGTCTTTTTGTTTTCTCTCCATTGATGCTAAATATTTATCGCTTCGGTGGACTTTAACTCTGTAGCGTTAGTTTCGTATTTGCCTGGGAGAGTTGTCTGCCCGTTTAGTTCGCTGGTTCCCGCTAGGGGGCCGTTTTATATTTAAGCGGCTGGTTTGAACGTTTCTCTCTCTTTTCCTGTTCCTGATACTACGAGACACATGGGTTAGTTAAGGTCTACCCCTTTCGTTGGGGCTTCGTCCCCCCCCTTACATTACTGTAAGTGAATTATACAGCATGGACTATTCTTAGTCTCATGTCTGTACTTTTATGTTTATCTTGTACCATTCATGAATGTGTCTTTATCTTTCTACATGTAACTTTGTTATACCTATGTATTATGTATCTTGTTATATCCATGTGCTGTATACGTATTAAATGTTTTGTTTATCAAACCTTTGTCGGAGTTTGTATCATCAAGTAAATATAACTTTGAATCCTTTTTTACAACTCTTACGATTCTCTCTCTCAGTTGTATTTATGCTACTCGTATATATTTATCTGACCATATTCTATCCATATATATATTTACCAACCCCTAGACTGGTTACCTATCCAAGGCTGAAGAGCCCAGTCTGCCCTACTATTTAACCCATAGCTGGAGGGAATTTTGAATTCAGTCATCCCTCTCCTAGACTGGTTACCTACCCAAGGCTGAATGGCCCAGTCTGCCCTACTATTTAACCCATAGCTGGAGGGAGAATATATGGATTCATACCTTTCCCAAGGGTATTAGCGCTATATATATATATATATATATATATATATATATATATATTATACACACAGTTGTGATCTTGCCGGACGGGTGAGGTAAGAAAGACATCCCATCATGGTGTAATGGTTTTGCAACTTAGTCGCATAGATTCATTACTATTGAATAGCGAGATCGATCATCACTACATTACACATAGTTGCGACCATGCGTCACATCCTACCTGTGGCGAACGGGTTGGGGAAATATTAACAACTTTTTATCACCTGTGGACAATTCCAACAATGTGTTGATAAGGATGGGGGAACATGTCTGAAATTCTATGATAAAGGTACACCCATAAGTATGTTAAGATTTTGTTAATCACCCTGTATAAAAATATAGACAGAAGGATGGTATAACCCTAATGATAAAAAAATTATTTTTGTTTAAGATTAGTCTTATTGTCCGGTATTGTCAGCGCAATGGATATATATATTTACCAACCCCTCCGCACGAGCAGGATGCGACACAAGGTCAATTTTTTAAGCGGAGTTCAGCAGGTTTGAATTCAGAGTTTTCCTTCTCCTAGACCGGTTGCCTAACCAAGGTTAAAGAGCCCAGTCTGCCCTACTATTTACCTATAGCTGGAGAGAGAGTAGGATTCATACCTTTCCCAAGGGTATTAGTGCTAAGTGAAATGCAATTACCACGTCCAGGATTTGAACTCGGGGCGACGAGTCCATTTCCCATGACTTTAACCATTACACCACGCGCTTCCTATCCATATACAGTTACATATCTAATTCTATTTATATCTAATTGTAGAGCGTCCGCCTATGAACCACAAGGTTCCTGGTTAGATACCGGCCCTCGCCAACTCAGCGTATGAGTAGCACAGGGATATGTGCGGTAAAAGAGCTGATGGTAGGTATGGCGCTCCACCTCAGACGCAAAAACAATCTCCTTTGTCTAGCGCTAGTGGATAGACTCCTTCGCTATTTGGCTGATATTGACTTTAGGCCACCCCGACGACATTACTTATCTCTATAGCTATCTATCTATTAATAGTAGTAAAGTCGGCAGAGTAGCCTATTGTCGGTATCAGCTGAACAGCGACAGTCTATCCCGTTTTCACTAGCGCTAGACCGGGGAGATCGTTTTTGTTTGTTTTTGTCGCAAGTATGAGGCATCCATGTGAGGATCGAACTCGTTATTTAGTATTAATAGATCTGCAAGACTATCTTGCTATCCATTACAGTACCATAAGACGCCATTCTTCGACATAGTGTTACACAATCTATGCGGTTGCATAAGATTATTGTCAATCCCCTGTATTTCTAGAGGGATGGCCCTTTTCATATCACGGGCGGGACTTTCCATGGAATTGTACATAAAGCCCGCGAAATACGTGAAGTCACGTGGGACCTGGTTGAGTCCTCAGTTTTCAGTTTGACGTCGGGCAGAGAGGATGTCCTGCCTTAACTGGAACTCACACTGCATACGCGCGCTATGTTAGTCAGATATTTAGTCACATGAAATGTATAGTTAAGTAAATAAAAGCTTAAGAAAATAACAGTTTTGTGATTAATGAATGTCTTGGTAACAAGACTGATATAGAAGAAGAAATGAGTTAAGTGCGACCGACCACCAAGACGCTAGAAGAGATGCTAGAAGACGTAAGATAGAAAAGAAGAACAGAAGAAGTAATGAAAGGGGTATACAACAATAGTAGTAACGTTTGCCGAGTGCCTATTGTCAGTACAGCCGAACAGGGAGAGAGTATATCCTCTTTTTGCTAGCGTCAGACCAGTGATATCGTTATCTTTTTATTTTTTTGCTGTGGTGGGGCGCCACACCTACTGTCAACTCCCATATGTTCTACCACACAGATCAGATTACCCAAGCTATGCTAATCCTGCGATGAGTTGGCAGGGAATGGTATCAAACCCGGAATCTCTTTAGACTGAGCCAAATCGGCCCATTTCCATTAATATTGATCTATTTAAGTCTATTTATATCCAATTCTATCGATAAATAAAGTCGTCGGGGCGGCCTAATGTCGGTATCAGCCATGCAGCGAGGGGGTCTATCCCCCTTTTCAATAGCGCTAGACAAAGGAGATTATTTTAGCATCCGAGGTGGAGCGCCACACCTACCATCAGCTCTTACTTTACCGCACAGATCCCTGTGCTACTCATACGCTGAGTTGGCGGGAGCCGATATCGAACTAGGAACCTTGTGGTTTCTAGCCGAACACTCTACCGACAGCTAAACCGAGCAGTAAAGTTGGCTGAGTGGCCCATTGTCGCTATCGGCCGAACATCGAGGGAGTCTATCCCCTTTTCGCTTATATTTGACCAACGCGATTGCTTTTTGTTGAGGTGGAGCGCCACACCTACCATCATTTACCGCACAGATTAGATTACCCAAGCTGCGTTAGCCATACACAGTTAACCCGTTCTGAAATATATTAACTTATTTTAATTCTACTCACACCTAATTATAAGAAAATGGCCGTATAGCTGCTTTTTGTGGGTTGCAACTTCGCAGCATTCTTGTGTAGTCTAAGTAGTGCAGCTATAGAGTAGTACTGACGTGGCTACAGTTTGGAAGGATTCCAGTTTATCTTATCAGAGAGATCCATACAACCATGTTAATATGTATGTATATATTATATATATTATATATATATATATATATATATATATATATAATATATCAGAATTATCTAATCAAAATATTGTCTTTTTCACTGGTCAATGCTGGGTTACCTTGCTTTGATTTGTTTATTATTGTTATTATTATTGTTATTATGTTTTCACACCTGCTGTAGCCGGTGGTTCACTGGCGGCTGAGTGATAGCAAGTGTCCTCAAGTCTCCAAGATTCTTCTAAGTATTCTGGCCGACCCCAACAGTGCTGTAGTTTGGATGGTCTCGATTCTTCCACTAATTTCCAATTCACCCAAATTCTTTACTAGAGTTTTAGGGACCGTCCAAGGGCACCAGTTAAAATTGGTGCGACCTTCTCCCTCATGTTCTACAGTTATCTGGTAAGGTCTAAGTATTTGTCTATCTTTATCCTTATTATTATTTTTATTATTATTATTATTTTAAACTCGGTATGACCATTTAGCAATAATGTTCTCTGAAAAAAAACATGTATCTTAAAATTCTCCTTAATGCAAAAATTATTAACCTGATGACACAATATATATATTAATACTAGTGTTCCTTAATTGTACAACCATTATCATCTTGAAACACCTTCTGGTTAAAAATTAGATCGTCCAAGAGAAAATGCAAAAATGTAAATCTTGATTATCTGGTGTTGCTTATCCGCCGAATTCTTATTTCTTATGAGTGTTGTCATCTCAGCTAAATAATGGACCATTCCGTTTTTATCATAAAGAAAGAAAGGGAAGAAAAGGACACGCTACACAGAAAAAAATATGAGAAAGAAAGAAAAGAGTAGGGGAAAGGCATAAAGATGTGAGCGCGCGAAAGCGATAACGCTAATCTGTTTCAATTGAACATAATGAAAAGAAGAAAAGAAAGTGTGGAAGTTAAATTAAGATTATTATACTTTTTACATATTGATATATTTTGCAATAGATCATACGTAAACATATCAAACGTTGTCATAATTAAATTATCATACTGTGGTAATTCTACAGGTCCTGCTAAAAGTAAATATTTGCATAGAAAACTCTTCCAGCTGTAGTACGTTTTAAACTAAGTTTCCTACCAAAAGAAAGACTAGATACGGAGCTGGAAATTAGGTTGAACTGCCAAAATATAAGAGAATTCTTTACGAAATACGTAACAACAACACCATCCTCCTACCCCGACCTCCCCCCCCGCCAAAAAAAAGAAATAAAAAACATATTTTCTTTCAAACTCAACACTTTTACCAAAGGGACGTATCAGTTCATATTATCAAAAATATTTGTGTTAAAAATATAACTTTTTTTAGGAGGTGGGCTTTATATTTTTTTTTTCTTCATTTATTTTTTCTTCATTTATTTGTTTTTTTGTGGGGGGGGGGGGGGCAACTTTTTCGCTCTGTTTTGATGTTATTCCTTTGGTTAAACATCTTAGCATCATTTTGACTCTGTGTGTCTGTTGTGAAGAAAAACGCTAATTGAAGATGTCTGTCGGTATTAAGACAAAAGCAAATTTCTTGTAACGAAATGCCTTTCAACTGAAATAAAGATGAAAAGAAAGAAAAAAAAGGATAAAAAAAAGCTTCTGACTCTTCATTTCTTTTGCCATAAAAAAAAACTTCTGTACTTCCCAGAATTCTCAGCTCAACTTAGAGATTTCCACTTGTCATAACTCGTTCTTCACTCTTAATTTCTAACATTGATTTTAATTATCATTTTTTCTTCCTCGAAGCTTAAGTTCATTTGAATCAAGTACAGCCAAGCAAGACAATAGGCTCCTTATTTATCTACTTGCTTCAAAGAACTCAAAATCGTATGTTTACTTTTTCCCTTAGAGAAAATCTATGCATATATAAAGGACAGTTGGTGTGTGTGTTGTGTATGTATGTATGTATGAAATTACGAAATAAAACAATTAACGACCAAAATAAATATAATATACACATTCACCATCACCAGATCTTACTTTTCAGGCAAAAATAATGAAGCTTTGATTATATTCGTGAAGGATAATTAAAAAATAAAATTTAAATAATAACATCATGGATTTTTTTTTTTTTTTTTTTTTTTTTTTTGCATTTGCATTTGATATTTTTTAAATAGGAGACACTTAATTTTCTTTTCAGAGTGTTTGTGCACTTTTCTTCTGACACCCAACTAGGCCGAATTCAAACGTAAGGTCTTTTTTACATATGGATTTTAATGGGCATCATGCGAAATCCAACTCACAATTCAGTAATAATGGACCTACGAGATTAACTTTTAAAAAATTCCTGCTCTACCCAGGAACGCTGCGGTAGCCGGTTCCAGTTATAATAAAGTGTTATCCAAGAATATCAAGTAACCATGACATACTTCAACCAATAACAACCCTTCTTT
>CM042141.1:64592256-64607404 GCA_023376005.1 Doryteuthis pealeii | reverse complement strand
TTATTTTAAATAGACACATTAATTATTTTTTCAGAGTCTCATGCACTTTTTTCTTTTTTTTTTTTTTTTACCCCCCATCAGGCAGAATCAACGCATTAATTTTTACGTAGGGGTCTAATGACAACCTGCGAATCTAAATCATGATTCAATAATAATGGATCTGCGAAAACTAATTTTTGCCCCCCCCCCCCATTCTACCTAGACGACGCTTGGTAGCCGCTTCTAGTGTGTCAAAGAATTTAACAATTAATGCAGATTGAGTGATTTTAATGGCATATCAACCTTTCTAGGATTTTCAGCCTAAATGTTAGCGAATCGCGTCATTGTACGTTCACATTTACATTTTTTTGTGTAATTTTTACTTAGTTTTTTATACCAATTATGCGATCATATCAGCTAAGGTTTAAGTCATAACAAAAGTCTTCGTTTAGATGATTTTGAACTTCATTAATACAAACTAGCAAATATATCACACACAACCCCCAGTGTGCGAGTATCTAAGTTTAATGTTATAATAATGTATAAAATTAGAAAGGCTAATGAAACTAAATAAGAATGCAGATTTTTTTAAAATTGAAATAGAGGTATAAACGAGAAAAAAACAACTGAAACTTACTCTTATATCACCAGTATTCATGCTAAATTTTCCTAATTTAACTATTTAGTTGAAATAGAAAGTAAAGAATAAAATTACAGTTATTTCTTCCTTAATGATTCTTTTATGATTTATCCCTTAGAATTTTTGCTTATATACATTGAGATAAAACCAAACAATTAGAATCAATAATGCTAAGCTCATATAATATCAATATGCAAATTAGCTTTCCCGTTCATACTGTAAACCATTTTCTGGCTTCCACAGAAGAATGTCACTTATGAGTTCATCCTTTCTTCTCCAACAGTGTCCGGCGTATCTAATTTCCATATGGCTGACAATCTGTTTATAACGGACCATGCCTTTCCTATGCGTGCATTAACATCGCTTTCTGTTGGTGAGGTATGTGAATTGTTTTACCGAGTTTAGGAAAGGATAAAAGTTTTATTCAGGGAACAGATTTTTTTGGTGAGACATTTTCAGATGGTTGGGATACTGTAGGAGATTAACCTCGTTCTATTCGACTGGTCACTTCACGAACCGAGGAAAATTCTACAAAAATATATATATTGCCCATTGGATTCGAAATCTAATGGGCAATTCCCTCACAGGTTCGAATCCTGTTCGCAGCGCCATATTGAAGTCAGTAAGTCTACTGTTGGTTTGAATAAAAGCAGCTAACTAAGTACAACTTAAAGCAGTGTAGAATAGCCATTCATGAATTTGGGTGATTCCATTCTTGAGTTCTGATCCTGCTTTGAATGACATTGTGGAGTCTTATAAATATCCTGTCATTCTGCGTAAACTTTGACTATTTGGGTTTTATTAAGTTACAATCGTTTGTCCTTGTCTTCCCAGTTCGACGAATTGGAACTTTAATTATTCTTCAGATACTATGTAATAAAACATCAAAATGGTCTGCCTCGTATTAAATCGTTAATGCGCATTCATTGACGTTCAATATGTATTAATACTAACAAATGGTTTATCAGTCGGGGAATTTATAATTCGCTTAATGATTTTCAAAAAGTCTAAATAGATAACTGTCCCATGTAATTTTTTTCTTTATACGAGGATAATCCCAAAAAGTAAGGTCTCCAAAGTGCTGGGACGCAGGGAACTTTCGTGTGACTATGGGGACACTGTATATTTTTGTGCCTTTCCTGTGCCCGCCTCGCTGTCACACTCAGATTTTGGCTTGCAGTTGTTTCTGATGGAGCTCCCGATTGACGATGCCACCAAGTGAATTTCGCGCGCAGTTGAACGCAAAATGCATTATATCAATTGAAACTCATCGCCAATTACGAAAAGTGTATTTACTTAATAGTGTAAGGTTTGAAACGACAACGAGGTTCAAACTACCACAGCCAACAAAAATGCATTGACCGAAATGGCGATTATGTAGAAAAAAGCTGGGGTTCACGCTTTAAAATATAAACATCAGGCAATAAACAATAAACGTTTCTGTGATTTCTAAATATTTTGAACCGTTACATAAGTAATAGTTTCCTATATGCCTTTTGTAACAAAAGATTAATTTATTTTAATAGTTTTTAATGGAAAGGGCACAATATTCGTTAATGTTTAAGCTTTTTCATTGATACACGCCTACATAGACGAGCTCCCCAGTAAACAATCATGAAATGAGAAAAATAAGAAAAATTATTTATTATGACTATAATTGAAACAAAAACACCACATATACACACACATGGAGGCGCTCGTATTTTAATGGTATCGTTATAGAAATAGCCGGCGACACGAATTCAAATCCTGAATGAGGCTGTTGAATTCACATAGGCTAATACCACTTGTGGGTAAATATAGGGCGGAATGCCTCTTTACATTGGTATGCAACCGGTCTAGAAGGGAAACACTGAATTCAAACATTCAAACTCAGCTTAAGAAGTGACTTTGATCCGACTAGAATGTAACACAAAGTGTTGGAGAAACACACACACACACACACACACATCACACACACATATATATAAATATATATATATATATATATATATATCTATATATATATATATCCAATAAACAAAACATTTCCGGTGAGTTTTTTAAATCCATAAATAAGCGTCTATCTGTAACGAAAGACCCGTTTCAACAGACTTACTGGGTATCAACTGATATTAATCGAAAACTCGATTAATTCAGCGGATGTAACCCTGACGGTTCAGATGATGAAACTCGAGTAGGTTACTTTATATCCATTTCTTAAATAAAAAATAAATAATAAAATATATATATATATATATATATATATATGTAACGGTCTTATTTAGGGAGCTGATTGTAAGTATGCGCTCCATCTCAAACACAAAAAAACAATCTCCCATGGTCTAACAGTAGTAAAGGGATAAACTCCCTCGCTGTCTGTTATACTCACTGATCTTAGGATCCATTGGATTTGTACACAATGTCTAAAACCTGAATTAATACTTTGTTTGTTTTTGTTTTTTTTTCGTTTGTTTTTCTTGTTTTTGTGTGTATTTGTTTTGCATGATTACAAATTCAAACCTTATCTTGAAAAAGAAATGTCGCAGGACTATTGCTAGTTTTTATAAATTACATTATCTTAACACTATTACGCCATCAAAAAGCTCGTTATTGTGACATTTATGATTATTGATTTTTTACGCACGCCAATCCGTTAGACTTATTTATGTCAAAGAGGTTAGAATTGCTAAACATTGTACGTTTATATTTACATATTTTGTGTAGTTAAGAGTTTTTTTTTTTTTTTTTTTTTTACAATTTATGATACCAAGTCTAAAGATATTTACACTTAACGGTTTCAAATATTTCTATTTAATATCAATGATTCTATTATTTCAGGTAATTATTTCTATTTAGTAATCGCCATTTACTTGTACACAATTCTTTATCAAGTAACCATATAAACAAATAATTATATGGCTCAATATCTATTAAATAATAATATATGGTTCAAGTACTTACTTCTATTTAATAATAATAATTGGTGAGCACACCGTTATATGTTTTGAATGATAATAATCCTGTGTAAATAATATAGTTTCAGTAACTATTCTTAATACAAATAATTTACAGTTATACGGTATCAAGTATTCCTTATCAAACGCGAATAAGTTCCACACAGTTTTGTTTCAAGTATTCCTATCTAGTCCTAATAATTTTTTCAAACGAAAACAATTTAACCTATATATGTGACTCTAACTGTTCTAAACCACTCCGGTCATAGCAGACCTGGAGTAGTAGCAATGAAGTGGAACCTCACTAACAGATTCAGTTAGTGCCATAACCAGGACACATCCACCCTGTTGGCTGGGACAGAAGAATACACCACTGCACCTGGCCCATCAGCCCTAGCCCTATATGATTGTCCCATCCTATTGTTATGGCATACCCAAACCCTTCTTACCATATATGTGCTAGAAGGCTGTGGTGAGGGTCTTCATGTCCTGGTATAACGTAACTCTATCTGATGGTAAATTTCCAATTTTGGAGCTCTGGGAGTGTGGGGTACCCCTTCATCACCACACTCCCAGGTTCACTCGGACCCGGTGTGGTAGTACCTTAGATCCCATCTATGTGTTAAATAGAAAAAAAATGAGTTCTAAAATGTGTTAAAGTTTTTTTTTTTTTTTTTTTTTAATGAATACCAATTAGAATGAATAAAACAAACGTCTTAGCATAAATAACCAACAAGGGTTGACATGCCGTAAAATCCAACCAACAGGACTCCATTTACGTGGGGTACAGTCAGCGTATTCTAAGCCAACAAGGCGGTGCTATTTAGCTAATGTGCATATAAAACTCGATCATTATCATATAGATATTATTTATTCATTACTTACTTATTGTGCAATGACATTTCAATTTGTTCTGTGTCTTATACGTTGTGGACACAAGGAACGTAGAATTAAAATACCTTTCCATAAAAGTGACGCAAATCTCCTTCCATATTGTTTTGTTCATCTTTCATTCAAAATTTCCAACGTGGCATTACACAATGGCGGGAAGAAAAAATAGGTAATCCCACTCGCGCTCTGCAATTCGGCAGAGAACAGGATTCGTCAATACCGAAATTTTTTTACATTGAAATCGCTTCATTACTTTTCAATAAGCACACATTTCCGCTTTTGCCTCTTCTCTTACAATTTTTTGCTGAAAAATCGCTGACAGAATTCCAGAATGCTGTGTCAGCTTTCCGTTTAATCGTCTTTTTGTTTTCTCTTCCATTGATGCTAAATATTTATCGCTTCGGTGACTTAAACTCTGTACGTTAGTTTCGTATTGCCTGGAGAGTTGTCTCCCGTCTAGTTCGCTGGTTTCCGCTAGGGGCCGTTTTATATTTAGCGCTGGTTTGAATGTTTCTCTCTCTTTTCCTTCCTAACTACGAGACACATGGTTAATTAAGGTCTACCCCTTTCGTTGGGCTTCTCCCCCCCCTTACATTACTGTAAGTGAATTATACAGCATGGAATATTCTTAGTCATGTCTGTACTTTTATGTTTATCTTCCATTCATGAATGTGTCTTTATCTTCTACATGTAACTTTGTTATACCTATATTATGTATCTTGTTATATCCATGTGCTTATACGTATTAAATGTTTTGTTTATCAAACCTTGTCGGAGTTTGTATCATCAAGTAAATATAACTTTGAATCCTTTTTTTACAACTCTTACGATTCTCTCTCTCAGTTGTATTTATGCTACTCGTATATATTTATCTGACCATATCTATCCATATATATATTTACCAACCCCTAACTGTTACCTACCAAGGCTGAAAGCCCAGTCTCCCTACTATTTAACCCATAGCTGGAGGGAATTTGAATTCAGAGTTATCCCTCTCCTAGACTGGTTACCTACCCAAGCTGAATGGCCCAGTCTGCCCTACTATTAACCCATAGCTGGGGAGAAATATGGATTCATACCTTTCCCAAGGTATTAGCGCTTATATATATATATATATAAATATATATATATATATATATAATTACACACAGTGTGATCTTGCCGACGGGTCAGGTAAAAAACATCCCATCATGGTGTAATGGTTTTGCAACTTAGTCGCACAGATTCATTACTAGAATAGCGAGATCGATCATCACTACATTACACATAGTTGCGACCATGCGTCACATCCTACCCGTGGCGAACGGGTTGGGGAAATATAACAACTTTTTTATCACCTGTGGACAATTCCAAGAAAGTGTTGATAAGGATGGGGAAATGTCTGAAATTCTATGATAAAGGTACACCCATAAGTATGTAAGATTTTAATCACCCTGTATAAAAATATAGACAGAAGGATGTTATAACCTTAATGATAAAAAAATTTTTGTTTAAGATTAGTCTTATTGTCCGGTATTGTCAGCGCAATAATATATATATTAACCAACCCCTCCGCACGAGCAGGATGCGACACAAGGTCAATTTAAGCGGAGTTCAACAGGTTTGAATTCAGAGTTTTCCTTCTCTAGACCGGTTGCCTAACCAAGGTTAAAGCCCAGTCTGCCCTACTATTTTACCCATAGCTGGAGGAGAGTACGATTCATACCTTTCCCAAGGGTATTAGCTAAGTAAATGCAATTACCACGTCCAGGATTTGAACTCGGGGCGACGAGTCCATTTCCCATGACTTTAACCATTACACCACGCGCTTCCTATCCATTTACAGTTACATATCTAATTCTATTATATCTAATTGTAGGCGTCCGCCTATGAACCACAAGGTTCCTGGTTAGATACCGGCCCTCGCCAACTCAGCGTATGAGTAGCACAGTGATATGTGCGGTAAAAGAGCTGATGGTGGTATGCGCTCCACCTCAGACGCAAAAAAATCTCCTTTGTCTAACGCTAGTGATAGACTCCTTCGCTATTTGGCTGATATTACTTTAGGCCACCCCGACATTACTTTACTTCTATAGCTATCTATCTATTAATAGTAGTAAAGTCGGCAGAGTAGCCTATGTCGGTATCAGCCGAACAGCGACAGTCTATCCCGTTTTCGCTATCGCTAGACCAGGGAGATCGTTTTTGTTTGTTTTTGTCGCAAGTATGAGGCATCCTTGTGAGGATCGAACTTGTTAGTCTTGCAGATCTATTAATACTGAATATCTTGCTATCCATTACAGTACGATAAGACGCCATTCTTCGGCATAGTGTTACATAATCTATACGGTTGCATAAGATTATTGTCAATCCCCTGTATTTCTAGAGGGATGGCCCTTTTCATATCACGGGCGGGACTTTCCATGGAATAGTACAGAAAGCCCGCCAAATTACGTGAAGTCACGTGGGACCTGGTTTGGTCCTCAGTTTTCAATTGGACGTCGGGCAGAGAGGATGTCCTGCCTTAACTGGAACTCACACTGCATACGCGCGCTATGTTAGTCAGATATTTAGTTACATGAAATGTATAGTTAAGTATAAAGCTTAAGAAAATAACGCAGTTTTGTGATTAATGAATGTCTTGGTAACAAGACTGATATAGAAGAAGAAATGAGTTAAGTGCGACCGACCACCAAGACGCTAGAAGAGATGCTAGAAGACGTAAGATAGAAAAGAGAACAGAAGAAGTAATGAAAGGGGTATACAACAATAGTAGTAACGTTTGCCGAGTGCCTATTGTCAGTACAGCCGAACAGGCAGAGAGTATATCCTCTTTTTTCTAGCGTCAGACCAGTGATATCGTTATCTTTTTAATTTTTTGCTGTGGTGGAGCGCCACACCTACTGTCAACTCCCATATGCTCTACTACACAGATCAGATTACCCAAGCAATGCTACTCCTGCGATGAGTTGGCAGGGAATTGTATCAAACCCGGAATCTCTTTAGACTGAGCCAAATCGGCCCATTTCCATTAATATTGATCTATTTAAGTCTATTTATATCCAATTCTATCGATAAATAAAGTCGCCGGGGCGGCCTAATGTCGGTATCAACCATGCAGCGAGGGAGTCTATCCCCCTTTCAATAGCGCTAGACAAGGAGATTATTTTAGCATCCGAGGTGGAGCGCCACACCTACCATCAGCTCTTACTTACCGCACAGATCCCTGTGCTACTCATACGCTGAGTTGGCGGGGCCGATATCGAACTAGGAACCTTGTGGTTTCTAGCCGAACACTCTACCGACTGAGCTAAACCGAGCAGTAAAGTTGGCTGGTGGCCCATTGTCGCTATCGGCCGAACATCGAGGGAGTCTATCCCCTTTAGCTTATATTTGACCAACGCGATTGCTTTTTGTTGAGGTGGAGCGCCCACACCTACCATCATTTACCGCACAGATTAGATTACCCAAGCTGTGTTAGCCATACACAGTTAACCCGTTCTGAAATATATTAACTTATTTAATTCTACTCACACCTATTATAAGAAAATGCCGTTAGCTGCTTTTGTGGTTGCAACTTCGCAGCATTTCTTGTTTAGTCTAAGTAGTCAGCTATAGAGTAGTACTGACGTGGCTACAGTTTGAAAGGATTCCAGTTTATCTTATCAGAGAGATCCATACAACCATGTAATATGTATGTATATATATATATAATATATATATATATATATATATATATATATATCAGAATTATCTAATCAAAATATTGTCTTTTTCACTGGTCAATGCTGGTTACCTTGCTTTGATTGTTTATTGTTATTATTATTATTATTATGTTTTCACACCTGCTGTAGCCGGTGGTTCACTGCGGCTGAGTGATAGCAAGTGTCCTCAGTCTCCAAGATTCTTCTAAGTATTCTGCCGACCCCAAACAGTGCTGTAGTTTGGATGGCTCGATTCTTCCACTAATTTCCAATTCACCCAAATTCTTTACTAGAGTTTAGGGCCGTCCAAGGGCACCAATTACAATTGGTACGACCTTCTCCCTCATGTTCCACAGTTATCTGTTAAGGTCTAAGTATTTGTCTATCTTATCCTTATTATTATTTTTTATTATTATTATTTTAAACTCGTTATGACCATTTAGCAATAATGTTCTCTGAAAAAAAAAACATGTATCTTAAAATTCTCCTTAATGCAAAAATTATTAACCTGATGACACAATCTATATATTAATACTAATGTTCCTTAATTGTACAACCATTATCATCTTGAAACACCTTCTGGTTAAAAATTAGACCGTCCAAGAGAAAATGCAAAAATGTAAATCTTGATTATCTGATATAGCTTATCCGCCGAATTCTTATTTCTTATGAGTTTTATCTCAGCTAAATAATGGACCATTCCGTTTTATCATAAAAAGAAAGGGAAGAAAAGGACACGCTACACAGAAAAAAAATATGAGAAAGAAAAAAAGAGTAGGGGAAAGGCATAAAGATGTGACGCGCGAAAGATAACGCTAATCTGTTTCAATTGAACATAATGAAAAGAAGAAAAGAAAGTGTGGAAGTTAAATTAAGATTATTATACTTTTTACATATTGAATATTTTGCAATAGATCATACGTAAACATATCAAACGTTGTCATAATTAAATTATCATACTGTGGTAATTCTACAGGTCCTGCTAAAAGTAAATATTTGCATAGAAAACTCTTCCAGCTGTAGTACGTTTTAAACTAAGTTTCCTACCAAAAGAAAGACTAGATACGGAGCTGGAAATTAGGTTGAACTGCCAAAATATAAGAGAATTCTTTACGAAATACGTAACACAACCACCATCCTCCTACCCCGACCTCCCCCCCCCAAAAAAAAGAAATAAAAACATATTTTCTTTCAAACTCAACACTTTTACCAAAGACGTATCAGTCATATTATCAAAAAATATTTGTGTTAAAATATTAACTTTTTTAGGAGGTGGGCTTATATTTTTTTCTTCATTTATTTTTTTCTTCATTTATTTTTTTTTTTGTGGGGGGGGGGCAACTTTTTCGCTCTGTTTTGATGTTATTCCTTTTGGTTAAACATCTTAGCATCATTTTGACTCTGTGTGTCTGTGAAGAAAAACGCTAATTGAAGATGTCTGTCGGTATTAAGACAAAAGCAAATATCTTGTAACGAAATGCCTTCAACTGAAATAAAGATGAAAAGAAAGGAAAAAAAAGGATAAAAAAAAGCTTCTGACTTCATTTCTTTTGCCATAAAAAAAAACTTCTGTACTTCCCAGAATTCTCAGCTCAACTTAGAGATTTCCACTTGTCATAACTCGTTCTTCACTCTTAATTTCTAACATTGATTTAATTATCATTTTCTTCCTCGAGCTTAAGTTCATTGAATCAAGTACAGCCAAGCAAGACAATAGGCTTCCTTATTTCTACTTGCTTCAAAGAACTCAAAATCGTATGTTTACTTTTTCCCTTAGAGAAATCTATGCATATATAAAGGACAGTTGGTGTGTGTGTATGTATGTATGTATGAAATTACGAAAATAAAACAATTAACGACAAAATAAATATATATACACATTCACCATCACCAGATCTTACTTTTCAGGCAAAAATAATGAAGCTTTGATTTATATTCGTGAAGATAATTTAAAAAATAAAATTTAAATAATAACATCATGGATTTTTTTTTTTTTTTTTTTTTTTTGCATTTGCATTTGATATTTTAAATAGGAGACACTTAATTTTCTTTTCAGAGTGTTTGTGCACTTTTCTTCTGACACCCAACTAGGCCGAATCAACGTAAGGTCTTTTTTTACATATGGATTTTAATGGGGCATCATGCGAGAATCCAACTCACAATTCAGTAATAATGGACCTACGAGATTAACTTTTAAAAAATCCTGCTCTACCCAGGAGACGCTGGGTAGCCGCTTCCAGTTATATATAAAGTGTTTCCAAGTTTATCAAAAATGAATACTCCATTCTTACTTACTTTTTTCCTGCTTGTATATTTGCGAATCAATAGATGATAATCTATTTTTATTTACTAACTGTACTAGCAAGAATATGTGCCCAACGGGCGTAAGTATTTTTTAATGTAATGAAATACATTAAATTAGAAAGACTAACGAAATTAGACAAGAACCCATATAAAAGATTATTCTTATTCTAATTATACTTTAATTGATTTGATTTGTTCTTGTTTTACGGCATATCAACATCAATGGGTCATTTAATGCCGACTACGTTTTTGGAAAGAATTGATGATAATGTTTAATTTTCTAAAGGATTTTTTTTTTTTTTTTGACATATTTTTTGTGAATGAAACTTTTAGATTATTTTTTTTAACATATATTTTTGTGTTTTCATTTTTTTTAATTTTTTTTTTAATTTTAGATTTTGTTGTAGATGTGTGCTTCTTTTATGTAACCAAGTAGTTTTTCTGGGTTTATTTGGCAGAATATCTATATACTTTAATTGGTTTCTATATAAAATCATTCATAGGATTGATTTTAATACGTTGGACATCAAGTAATTATTTATCAAATCCGTTTTTGTTAAAACCAATATGCAAGTTAACCACACCATATATTATGTAAACCTTTATTTTTTAGTGATATATCTTTCAGGATTTGAAAAACACTAATAACATAGGCTGTTTGGGACAAATCTAACTCAGATTTTCATGGAGACCTCGTTAGAAAATAAGATTTATTCTATGTATTAATATTAATGATTTTGACTATAAATTAAATAATCATTGATAAACTTAAGCAATTTGTGAGGGTATTGTGACGTAAGCAATGATGTAGTTTCGGTTACAGACACACCGAATCTCCATTATAATATGTTCCCGGTCCTGCTCGGATTATATCGTATCGGGCTAAATTTAAGTACACACGTTTTGTATTTCATATTACCCACCATTGAATAGCAGTGGTTTAGCTCAGTCGATAGAATATCCGCCTAGGAACCACAAGGTTCCGGGTTCGATATCGGCCCTCGCTAATGAGCAGCACAGCTTGGATCTGTGCGGTAAAGTGGGGAGTTGATGATAGGTGTGGTGCTCCACATCAGACACCAAAAATAATCTCCTTGGTCTAGCGCTAGTGTCCAGCTGACACCGACAATAGACCACAACCTATCGTTCGATGTTCTTATAAAGGAAATCTAGAGGACAGGGTATCTTATTTGAGTCCGACAAATGCTGAAATATTTGTATTCAAAAAATAATAATGTTAAAGGAACAATTAAATTTGCAATCGACTCTGTAGATATAAAAAAAAATTACTTAAATTACGAAAAGGTATGACTTGGCACAAACCACTCAACAAATCTCCAAATGGTTATATGGGACTCATTAGCCTTGGTCGGCAACCCATCTAGGACAAGGAAAAGTCTGATATAAAACCACCGATGCTTTGCGGCTCTACCTCATCCCAAGGAAAGGCTAAAGGAGCAGACCCCGAAAACAAATCTGTAGCTGGAGTCCCTAAGGTGGTGTGATGCTAAACTTCAGCACTACCCAGCAACTTCTGCGGCACCGTCGTTGCCAAACTGCATTGGTTCTTACCTTTCTTTTGGACCACAACGGCTGTGTGGAGAGCAGGGATTTGCTTCTTGGGTGACAGCTCATCCTCCATAACAACCTGCCTAGGCTACGTAGTTTCCTCTATCAAATGGAGAGGACACTCCAAGGTCAATGTTACGTGCCGACACACACAACACGGGAAGTGGCAGTTTACCGGTGATAAGCTCATCCGCCACTCGCGCAGATGCAGTTTAAAAAATATGGCCACTACGCCATCGCCTTTAGCAGACGGAAGGATGCCAACATAGATATACCATTAAACAAAATATATGTCATAAAACACAATCATCTTCAAGTGCTGGCAGCACGAATATCCATGACAATCCTTCGCCAACCATCCCTATCTGTCATTGTTCCCGGTAGGTCCTCAGCATCCAGAATTCACGCAGAGCTGGTCGATGCAGGTCCTTGCTTGGTATCCCATACTGGCGTGCCCATATGTAGGTTTCCAGAGGAGAATGTCACTTATGAGTTCATCCTTGCTTATCAAGCAGTGTCCAGCATGTCTTGTCCGTCTTATTCGGATGGTTTGTGTGATAGTGGGCAAGTGGCCATATAGCTGCTTTCATGTGGGATGTTGTTTCAACGATTTGTTTAAGACCGTACTCAGCATTTTTGTGCAACTCCCATCTAGTTTATTCTCAAGACAATAAAGTCGTCGACGGGGTGGCCTAAAGTCGGTATCAATCAGACAGTGAAGTCCCTTAATGTAATTTTTTTAAGTTAATAGATTTTTATCAGAAAATGGTTTGTATGTTGAAAATTATTTAGAAATGTATTTACTAGGGAGGACCACTAAGAGGTTTTGTAATACTTTTACTAAATCGAGTTTTTAGGGATATCTAAAGAAATTATCCAATTTCTTTAGATACCACTAAAAACTCTATTTAGTTGGAATATTCGAAAACAACGAATAACTCAACTGTATTTCTTAAATATTAGTCTATTTGAACACTTACATTCATCATTCAATCATGCTTTAAAAAAAAAACAGTATTTTTATTTTTTTTATAATCCAGACAGCAAAGCATACGCGAAACCCTTACAACTTAGATAAATAAATATATATTTAAAATAAAATAAAAAGAAATGATCAGACACACAGACATAAGCACACACGCACACACACACAAAAGCACGCACACACACACACAAACACAAAATCACGCACACACACACACAAACACACACTTATACACACAAACACACACATAAACAAGCACCCCCAACCACATACACACAGAGAATTTGGAAGACCCAGATAGAACAAGTTGAGCAACTGCTAGCACCACTTCAGTTCGAGTATTCTTCTGATGATAGGATTTTTCATCCCGAAATATTAAGAATAAAGTGACAGTAAGTAAAGTGAATAAACAACATCATAGTTACCTTCTTTTTTCTTTTTACACTTGCATTGTGACAGCCTTCAAAACCAACCAACAAACCAAATATATATATATATATATATATATATATATATTATAATATATAATATAAATTAAAACAAAATTTGGCATTAAATAACCTACAAGGGTTGATATACCATTAAACACCAAACAATCTTATTTATCTGAGACGCGTCCACCCTGCAAAATTAAAAACAAAAAAATAACTAGAATTAAACCTATCTGTTTTCCGTAACAGTCTAATCAGTGTTTGGTTTGATTTCTACTTACAACGCCCCAAAATGTGACGATATCTTTAAAAACATTAAAACAGTTTCGATTGACTAGTGATTCCAATTTTAGGTTATGGGTTGCCATTTGCAAATTTGAATCTTTCGACATTAAAAATGCGAGTTTCGTCTCTTCCGACAACGCCCTTGTGTGGGTAACTCTATGAAACGAGCTAGTGTTCAACAACAGTTTGTATAAGCGACCTGTGATCTCTCATCTCACATTTGAAGTTAGGTAGAATTACCAGCCGCTATCCCATCTTGTTTTACTACACCCTTATTTGTGTAAACTCTTTCTATCTCTCGTGTATTACTTTATGGACAATCGACTTGACGAATACATTAAACGACATAAATATACAGCGATAATAATCCAAACAGATAAGTGTCACTTATTCCCAAATGTTACTTAAATCCTCATTGGGCTTCACTGGGCATTAAAAAAAGATCTAATCCCTTTCTAGAGGGAATTCCGCCCTGTCGTCTGGGGCGTTAGAATACACCGACTGCACTTCTGTAGAGAAGTAAGATTCCCCCAACCTGTGATGCTTCAGGATGGTCCACTCTGACCCGGAGTGGTATTACCTGTTAGGGTCCCATTTATGGGTTAAATAGAAAAAGGTGTTTTTTTTTTTAACTTTCTACCAAACTATCGCTTATAACTGTTGGGAACACCTAACAAAATAGACTTAAAACAAATATAGAGTTACTTCCCTTTGATTTGACAAAGCGTTTGTTTACATTTGAATGTTTTTGAACGCCGAGCATTCTGAGATCCTGGTTAAGCTCGCTTGAGAGTGAGAAGCATTTTCTTCTCCGTGTTTTAATAAATCCTTTGTTTATTTTATAACAAAACCTGGTCTCGCATTATCATTCCTATCCTCCATATAATTTCATCTGTATGTTAAAAACATAAGAATAACAAACTTGAACTTTGACCCTATAAACTTATCCCTTAAGACTAATTTCCAATTCACTTAGCAACAAACTACTGCAAACAACAATAAATTTGACCATTCCTCACAACCTACCGCTTGGCATAAAATAACCCTGGATGGGTTGACATAGCGTTAAAATCTATCAATCTGGAGGGAATTATTTCGGAATTTCCAATTTTAAGGCTACTCAAAATTCTTAACCCCTTGTTGGCGGGACTTAGAATAAGCTGACTCTATCTGATGGTGAAGTTCTAGTTCTGTAGATGTGGGTAGTGTGAAGTACCCCTTCAGTGTCATTACTCCCAGGTTCACTCTGATCCGGAGTTGTAGTACCTGTATGGTGCCGTTTATGGGTCAAATAGATCTGTTAGATAGGAATACTTAATATCACATAACCGAATGCCATAGCAAACCTCTGAAGAAATAACTTCACAAAAATGTAAATATTATCACTCAATGAAAGCGATTCCCCAACCTTTGGGTACAAAATAATTCTAGACAGGTTGACCAGC
>CM042141.1:64582256-64587256 GCA_023376005.1 Doryteuthis pealeii | reverse complement strand
CAAACTTTAATCTACATGTCCTCTATAACCGATATTTGATATATGAGCGCTTTATTTATAGATATAGCAAACTGCATATATATATAATGTGTGTGTATATATATATATATATATATATATATATATATATATGTGTGTGTAATGTGTGTTTCGACGTTTCACGTCTCATAAGTGTGGCTAAACACATCATTTACTTCTGACCAGGAGCGAAACCCGACTGACTTTTCATCAGCCCGGTTCCTTAACCTCTGGGCTGTCAACAGCTGCCATTAAGGAGCGGTGTTTAACTGATAAATACATACATCGGTGTATTCATTTTACGACCACCAGAGACATAAAATCTGTAAACAACAGACGATCATTGATTTATTACGCTGGCGGTGAAAGTCAATTAAAATCGCTGCTAGAGAGCTCTACCGGGTTTTGGGAGCATATATATATATATATATATATATATAAAGATTTTTGAATGGCAATTTACAATGCAATATGTGTTGAAAATTATATTTATTTAACTTGCTTTTTTTTTTTTTTAATTCTAAATATTTTCGGAAATAAAATTCCACCATCAGAGTTATTGAAAGTACTAGTGTTTTTTTATAGTACTTATCCCACGGCGATGTTGTAATCATCTGTTGTTTTAAGAAGTTGAGGAACGCCGTATATTTGAATTTTTTTTTTCTTTTTCGGTTACTTCCGTGATATTAATTCGGTTCGGCTGCTCCTGCATTCGTGGAGATTGTTTGAAATTCTTTTAATGTTTACTATAAATTTAGCCTCGCTCAGGCATAGTGAAATAAAGGTTTTTTTTTATAGTATCTTTGAAGCAATGCTTCAAAGACACTATAAAAAAAACTTATATATATATATATATATATATATATAAGGGTTGCAAATATGAAAATGTATGCATAGAAAGAGTGCTCAATGCTAAAGTAGCAGAGCATGTTTAAAACCTGTTTTTGAGTAAATGTTTCACGTAAAATGATCTGCGTGAACATACATTACGCCATACAAATGTTTGATTAACCACTTTTTACTATTCTCCCCTCTGAAAATTGAGTTACAGATATGAAACTTGAGTGACGGTAATATATATGGGTTTTACTTGCAAATCGTCGTCAAAATTAAAACGGAAACTTATTTGGTGGTCATCCATGACAGTTTAACTACAGTGTATGAATGAACTTTTTTGCGAATTGGGTTACGGTTTAGGGGTTTGGGGGTTAAGGTTGTTTTTAATTGCGTATTGCTTTAAAAACAAACAACCAAAAACCCTAAATTACTATACATTTAATGTTGAAAAATGATTTTTTTAAAGCACGTTTAATTGAAATTATACATTACAATACTAACACAAACAGCTGAGACTAATGTGTCTACCGTTCGATTCAATAATTAATTTCAATGGTTAATTAAATACGTTTCCGTTTTAATTGTGACGACGATTTCTAAGTTTAATCTATATATGTTTACAGACAAATATGTTTTTGAATAATTTTGATATTTCGGACTATTGTCCTCAACTTTATTGTGTATAAACACAACGTTCAGGCCACATTAACTTCGGGCCCTGTTCAATGATTTTCAGGTAATTAAAAAAAAACCCACCTGAACAGAACCCAAGGTTAATGTGGCTTGAACTTTGTGTTGATACACAATAAAGATGAGGACAACAGTCCGAAATATCAAAATTATCCATATCAAGCCTCATTTCATAAATACAAATATAAGTAAATACTTTTTTAAATCACAAAACGTGTTTAGGGCACATTCAAGTTTAGATTCGTGTATCATTGCGAATGTGGGTGTTTGTGCGAACGCCACTGGCGATGTCTCTTTAAGCGGGAAACTCAACTCAAATCAGATGCGCGGTGCTTTGTATTTGAATGGGTTAGAGTTCTATAACCGTCCAAGAAAATTTATTTTCTTTGTCATTGTCAGACGTCTTTTAGCGGCTATTGTTGGTGGTTGTACCAGAGTTTGATCACCTCTGATAGGGTCAGCAGGGCGAGGGAAGTCTGATGTTGGAAGACCCGAAACTTCCCAATGAACCATGCGGATTACATCACTGACGACAATCACCAGCACCCAAAATGTAGGAGCGTATATTTAAAGTAATTTTTTTTTTAAATCACAAAACGTGTTTTGGGCACATTCAAGTTTAGATTCGTGTATCGTTGCGAACGTGGGTGTTTGTGCGAACGCCACTGGCGATGTCTCTTTAAGCGGGAAACTCGACTCGCAACGACACTTCCTCCCCCTCCCACGATCACGTTTTCAAAACAATTAGAAATCAACTGAACTGCTTCTTCAATAACAACAATTTTCTTCTATTTAGCCTTGCACCTTCGTCGATAGCCCGCCTCCTCTAAGCCAAGATATTCGTCTGTGTATCAACCATTTATTATTTCTTTTTCTTTCTGTACTTACTCTCACTGGCACTGAACACACAAAAAAAGGTTTTATGCCAGTTAAACCTCTAACTGTGAAATCGTCTCGTCTTGACGCCTTTTTTTTTCTTTATAGGTCTTCTTACAAACCCTCAGGCTGTTGCTAGTCTCTTATTTCATTCTTTTTTTTTTCTTCTTAATCGCTTGGTTCTTTATTCATTTTACTTTTCATTTTAATTTTGTTGTGTTTTTTGTGCTTTTCTCATTGAATTCGGTGTGATAATTAAACTGCAACTTTAGACAACAAGAGAATTGCATTTTGTCTTTTACAAATTCAATTTGATCCCAATAGGTGGGCAATGGTGCAGGGTTTTTGTTTACGTCGTTCTAAAGATGAATAAACGAAAGCAGTAAGAGATTGATACAAAGGATAGACGTAAACTAAAAGATATATATATATATATAGATTAACAGACCGAGAGAGAGAGATATATGAACAGATGTCAAATTATAAATTAGGAAGTATTAACATTTAATAAGGATACTCACCGGGATTCTCTCTCTCTCTCTCTCTCTCTCTCTCCTCTCTCTCTCTCTCTCTCTCTCTCTCTCTCTCTCTCTCTCCTCTCTCTCTTCTCTTCTCTTTTCTTTTTTTTTTTTTTTTTTTTTCTATATATATATATATATATACACTAGCAGCGGCTACCCGGCGGAGATAAAAACGTGGTTTAATAATCGTTTGCAGACCTATTACTACTGAATAGCGAGTTCGGTCCTCGCAGGATGACCCATAAAGATCGCCAAATAAAAACGATCTTAATTTAATTCTACCTGCTGGAAGGTCAGGAAATTTTCTTTTCGTCAGATTTGAGGGAATGACATCATATGGCGAAACTTGCAAATCGGTCGAAAAATTAAAACATTACAGTCGGGTTAGCTCAGTCGGTAGAGCGTTCGGCTAGAAATCACAAGGTTCCTAGTTCGATACCGGTCCTCACCAACTCAGCGTTATGAGTAGCACAGGGATTTGTGCGGTAAAGGAGCTGATTGTAGGTGTGGCGCTCCACCTCAGATGCAAAAACAATCTCCTTGGTCTAGCGCTAGTGAAAACGGGATAGACCTCCTCGCTGATTGGCTGATACCGACATTAGGCCGCCCCGACGACTTTACTTACTTACAGGTGACCTAGAAAAAACAGAACCCAAATTATTTATTTTCCCATTAAACTAACCCTAAACCCCCACCTCTAACCCTAACCCCTAGTTAAAATTAAGTTTTATTACAGAATTTATGCGTTCTGTTTTTTTCTTGGTAACCCTAAATTTTCCGACCGATTTGCAAGTTAGCCCATCAAATAATGATATAGTAAGAAATTTTAATTCAATGATTAACTATATTTTTTAAATAAAATATAAATGACGCGATTTGCTAAATTTCAAATTAATATTTGAAAAAGAATTAAATAAAGTAATCAAATTTATGTAAAACGATAAATAATCTTATAACATTATTAATTCAAAAGCGTAGTCGATCGAAAGTCAAATTATTATACTAAAGTATACTATATCATAAATTTGATAACAATTTGAGTTTTCAGGTATTTCCTTGGAAATGTATTAGGTAATCTAATTTGCGCACTATTCTACATTAGTAACATGATTTTATTTGTATTTCTAATATTAAAATAAATAAATAAATTAACGCGATTATGAAAAATAAAAAAAGGTTTTGTTTACAATTGACGAACGACGGGAATTTATAAAACAAAGTTGAGTTGTTGTTAAGTGTTTTCGTTTGATTTGTTATTTAATTCGTTTTAAAAATAATTCAATGTATGAAAAGACATACTTAACTAATTACATAATCTAGAAAGATCTTTTTTCTAACCAAATAAATATTTTTAAGATAGAAACAGAAATAAGATTTGATTTTATGTTAAAATTTAAGTATGAAAAAATGATACTACGAATTCTAAGTTGACTGAAACAAAATATATTTTTTTAACTCGCTGTAAATAAATAATTCCATTGATAAAAACTCAATCAAATTACATATTTAGAGAGATTATTTCATTTTCTTTCGAACAATATGGATATCTTAAAGAAGATTGAACCGTAAATAGGCGAGAGAAAAGTTTTTTTTGTTTTTTTTCTTGAAATTTAGAATGAAAAAAAATATACATATCAGCTTTCTGAAGCCAATTTTTTTTTAACTCGCTGTAAAAAATAATTCAATAAATAAAAACGCATAAAATTGCATATTCAGAAAGATTATATTATTTTCTTTTCAACGGTATAAATATTTTAAAGATTGGTCCAAGAATAGGTGATAATTTCCTAGCAGAACGGCTTAGACTGCGAAATTTATTCGCTAAACTGATACATTTCTGCGGTAAATCGCTATAAATCTCAGTGAAAAAAGTCAGCCAGCGGACAATATTCTATTATCAGCAGGTTCTGGTATATGGATAGTTCTACAAATTGGGTGATTTTGGCTTAATTAATTAATTATATCCCTTAATTAGTAAAAATCAATAACCAAATTTGACGTGTTTCTTAGTTAGAAGGATATTAATGTATATGCAAGATTTCAAATCTGAGTGACTTC
>CM042141.1:64569756-64579756 GCA_023376005.1 Doryteuthis pealeii | reverse complement strand
ATTTGCTTGAAGCATTGTTAAGTATGTTATAAAATAATAAAATTCGAAGGCAATACAATGCGTAAAAAATAAAGACAAAAAGATGTTTTATATGTCTAATCGATTTCAAAGCAAAGCTTTATCATCAGAGTTTTATTTCAGAAATGACGTGCTTATGTTTTTTTTTATTTGTGTGGTTATAATTTCTCTTCTTATTTCCTTTTCCTCTCCTTTTTTTCCTCTCTTTCTTCTTCTCCTCCTCTATGAATGGGCGAATAACTGTAATTTCTTATTTCTCTCTTTCTTTTTTTCTTTCTTAAAAGTTTGTTGAGAACAAGGCTGACATCCGTAAGATGTTGCAATGTGTTGCAACCGTGTGAGCATGTCATAATTTCAAAAACAAAAATGAACAAATAAATAAAAAACCGTTAATAGAAAATTTCTTTTACATACTTAGCTTTTGTTTCGCTTTCACCTTTCATTTCTTATTCTTTCTCCCTCTCTTTCTTTTTTTTGTGTTATTTCTCTTCTTTTTCTTTTTTTTTTCTTTTTTATCTCCTTTGTTCTCAAATTTAAATTATTTTTTTTATAGTAAATAAGTAAATAAAAGATTATCTTAAATTACCAATTACTTTTATCCCTACGTCTGAGCGAGACAGAATTTGCGATCACAAGAAGACTATTCCAACTATCAGAAGGACGTGCTAAAATGGGCTGCCGAATCAACTTTCTTAAAAGATGTCTAATTAATAATATAACGCCGAACACTATAAGAAATATTAAACTTCCAACATGCTTCAAAACACCAAGCTTTCAACACTCACTGGACAACCTACACAAGTTCGTATGAAGAAATCAATACAATATTTACACCTCACACTACATAAACAGATTAAGGAATATGAACAATTACTACCGAAACTGTCCATAACTTCCAGATCCCTATTGAATACTACTTTATCGGCTGTTAATCAAGGCTACCACAACTGTGTTGACCACAACAAGAAACGTCTTATAAAAAAATTCACGTGGTTAAACAAAAAACAACAACAGCGACATAATAAACACCATGCAGACTTCAACATAAAACATAAGATGTACATATCTGATGATGCAACTTCAACTCCAACACCCCAAGTAACAGACCTAACAAAATCTCTTTCGAATGATGAATTGGAGCTACTCAGTCTCGGGCCTAAATTTATCATGTCACAGAAATTGAATAACAAACTTCTACTCGATATTGAAACCAATTTCTGCAGAACGGCCTACCAACTCAAATGGTTATCCAAAATCCAAGAAGAACATAACACAACAACAACAACCACTGTTAAGACATTTCCCACCTACACTCTAGATCTCCCTATACACCCACCTCCAGCCAACAAAGAATTGGACTCTAAATTATCAAGACTCAAGAGATCAATATTCGACATACTGAAAAGACATACAAGGACACCACAAACAAATTTATCTAATACTCAACGACACACTCTATCAACATTGAAAAATAAGGAACTTATATACCTACCCTCCGACAAAGGTAAGGAATTTTGCGTCATTTCCCAGAATACCTATAACCAATTGGCTCTAGAACACCTTAATAATAACAACATTTATTCAGAAGTAACAAACATTCAATCAACACAAATTGAAAATTTAATCAACAGTACATGGATTAACATATGTAGACATAGAAATATATATATATAGTAAATACAAGAATAACTTCATCACTAGAAATAGTAAACTACCCACTTTCTACTACCTCATCAAAACTCACAAAACTGACTCAACACTTCAGATCAGACGAATCATTTCCAGCTTGGAAGGACCTCTTTACAAGATATCATGGCTTCTCTCACAAATACTGAAACCTCTACTGTCCACCTTTCCAGGACATGTTCAAAACTCCGATGAAGTCATCCATAGACTACAGCAATTAAATACTGGAGTACTTAAACAAAATAATTACACATTCAGTTTAGACGTGGTCTCACTGTATACCACAGTACCTGCACAACCAGCGGTTGACCTCATATCAGAACATATCATCTCTCAAAACCTATACTGTCACAATCTAACTACAGCGGACATACACCAACTACTATCCATTATAGTAGACAACACCTATTTCACATTTAACGGACATATATATAAACAAATGTCAGGATTACCCATGGGATCCAGTATCTCAGGAATACTGGCCATTGCATACATGGATACACTGGAACGACGAGCACTAACCATCTGCCCATCATGCATTTCTTCACCAGGTATATTGACGATATACTTATATTAACATCATCTAAAGAAGAAGCCAATGACATAGCTGAGAAATTCAATAGTATAGACAACCACATCCAATTCCAAATAGAACATCCAGATAACACTGGTTCCCTAGCACTTCTAGATTTTAGAATAAGAATATCACCTACAGGCAAAATTTACACTTGCTTCTACAAAAAAAACACCACTAAGGATCTCTTTGTACACTTCAAATCAGCTCTTCCACTCAGTTCCAAGACTAGTTACATCATAAATGAAATTAATAGAATACACAATAGATGTAGTGAAGAAACAGACAGAATCACTCACACTGCACACTTTATGAACACCCTCAAAAACAATGGCTACCCAACTTCATATATACGCCATTTAAATAACAGAAAAACACGGACACTACACACACACTCTAACACCTGTTTCCTGAAACTACCACATTTCAGTGAAACAATCACTAAACAAATACGCAAGGCTATTCATAGAGAGGGACTAGATATCCAACTAGCCCACTCTGGACCCTCACTACGCCAACATCTAACAATAAAACATAAAAATGTTATTACACCATGCTCACTAACCAACTGCCCAATAAAAGACCCTAACTTATGCCACAAGACCTATACAATTTACCGTCTAACTTGCTCCAAATGCCTTAATTTCTACATAGGTAGTACAATTAGACCCCTCCACATTAGAATCAAGGAACACATCCACACACGTGCATCCTCATTCCATAAACACCTAATCAAATGCAAAAATAAGGACAACAATTTTTCAGTTAAGATAGAGGATATAATACGCAACATTGGTAATCTCAGAATTAGAGAAAGTTTATTAATAGCTAAATTAGGTCCTAATATAAACAATAGATTAGAATTAAACACAGAATACATAATTAACTAAATTTACACGTTCCATATATAGGTTTAAGTTTATTTAGTACACATGTTCTCACATATATATATAATTTTCCCTATCAAATTTTAAACCTACCAACTATCAATAGATTAGAATTAAACTCAGAATACACGGTTAACTAAATTACACGTTTCATATATAGCCTTTTTTTTTTTTTTTTTAGTATACATATTTCCACATAAATATGTATTTTCCCTATCGCAAATTTTAAACCTACGAACTATCAACTGTTTGCATATTTGAATTATGTAATACATCTATAATAGATATCCATTAAGACATACCATTGATTCTCAACATTTCATGCACTCACAATATGAAAGGAAAAAAATTTTTTTTTTTTTTTTAAATTGAAATTAAATATATATATATATATATATTGTGATGGATGATTGAGAATATAAAAAAAAGATAATAGAGAAATATAAAAAAAAATTAATTACGATTAATTTAACAATATTGACATACTTATTAACTCCTTTACATGACATTATTTCTTTAAACCTTGACACTATTTCTTTAAACCATAATACCCTCTTAGGATTACGGTCAGTCTAGAACTATTAATAAATATTTAAGGAAAAGAGGGGGAAAAAAATAAGAATAAATAATAACAGCAAAAGAATGAAAAAAAAATAGTTAAATAAAATATATAATTGAAGCAAAACATTATGCCTTTTGTGATTCAAATATTTGATTTATGATATTTAATCTATTTGAAATTTAAGGGGAGAATGGTTTGTTTTATTTTTATTGTTTTGAATTTTGCATCAATCCTAATATGTAATTATTATATGATATTTTAATATATAATTAATATAATATTTAATCTATTTAAGTTTAAAAGAAAAAGAGAAAAAAGTACTCATAAAAGATATTTTCTTAAAAAAAAAAAATAATAAAAAAGAATTATTTATTTTTTCTATCAATACTAATACATAATTTAAGATAATCTTTTATTTACTTATTTACTATAAAAAAAATAATTTAAATTTGAGAACAAAGGGGATAAAAAAGAAAAAAAAGAAAAAGAAGAGAAATAACACAAAAAAAAGAAAGAGAGGGAGAAAGAATAAGAAATGAAAGGTGAAAGCGAAACAAAAGCTAAGTATGTAAAAAAAATTTCTATTAACGGTTTTTATTTATTTGTTCATTTTTGTTTTTGAAATTATGACATGCTCACACGGTTGCAACACATTGCAACATCTTACCGGATGTCAGCCTTGTTCTCAACAAACTTTTAGAAAGAAAAAAAGAAAGAGAGAAATAAGAAATTACAGTTATTCGCCCATTCATAAAGGAGGAGAAGAAGAAAGAGAGAAAAAAAGAGAGGAAAAGGAAATAAGAAGAGAAAATATAACCACACAAATAAAAAAAAACATAAGCACGTCATTTCTGAAATAAAACTCTGATGATAAAGCTTTGCTTTGAAATCGATTAGACATATAAAACATCTTTTTGTCTTTATTTTTTACGCATTGTATTGCCTTCGAATTTTATTATTTTATATATATATATATATATATATATATATATAAGCAAATATATGCACCCTCCGGGTGCAAGTATTTAAGTTTTAATGTAATGAAATATCGTATTAAATTAGAGGCAGACAAAAAGATATGTAACAGATTGGGGGTATAATAGAAATAAAACTTACTCTTCCATCACTCCCGTCTTTCATTGCTGAATTTTACTTATTTAACAATTTAGTTAAATTAGGAAATAAAGAATAAAATGACAGTTATTTTTTCTTGTTAATGAATTTCATTTAAGATTCTTTGAAGAGATTTTTGCTTATATTCATTAAAATAAAACCAAACAGTTAGAAATCAATAATACTAAGCACATATTTAATAAAATCACATTTTTAATATCAATATGCAAATTAGCCTTCCCATTCACACTGCAAACCGCTATTTTTTGTATATATAAATACAATTGCATGATATTTGTATGTTGATATGGTCAACAGTGGCTTCGGCCTCTGGACCATTGATATAATTAACGGCGTCGATCCCAGGGGGCCGTCCCCCCAGGCAACACCTGCCACCTTGATTTAAAGGGGCAGGGCTGGGTTTATTGCCCAGCGCCTGAGGCGCCCCCTTGAGTGGGAATGCCGACGGGATCGACGCAATTTTTCACCTTCCACCCCATGAGTCTCGGCTTGTGGGTGGTCCCACATAAATAGGGCCTTGTGCCTGACCCGTACAAGTGGGGTACGTGGAAAATATCATGTAGATATGGACAACACTAATAAAAAGGTGAAGAAATTTTATTAATAATTGAGGTTTAAATAAAAATAAAATCATGGAGAATGTGATGTAAATAACTATGTTAATTGTGACTCGATTAGTAATATAGTTTCGGTTACAGACAGAAAAACACTCAATCTCCATTATAATAAGATATATATATATATATATATATATATATATATTATACCAAACCCTTCCGTATGAATAGGATGTGACACAAGGTCAATTTTAAGCAAAGTTTAACGGGTTTGAATTCTGAGTTTTCCTTCGCCAAGACTGGTTGCCATAACAAGGTTTAAGAGTCCAGTCTGCCGTACTATTTACTCATAGCTTGAGGGAGAATAGTTGAATTCATACCTTTCCCAAAGTCATTAGCGCGATATGAAATGTAAACAGCCTCGTCCAGGCTTTGAACTATTGTCACCGTGTCTATTTCAAACGATGATAACCATTACACAACTCGTTTTCAACTACTTCCGTGAGGCTTGCCTATGGCACTAAACTGCATCTGGTGGTGAAGCTTGTGTTCTCGAGCTCAAGAGAATGTTGGGTCACTTTATGTATAAAGTATGACTTCGTCCAGGATTTGAACTCGTGTTGCTAAGTCCATTTCCAACGACGATAACTTCTACTATAGACCGGTCTTCTATAGAAAACAAACAAATTCTCCCCAACTGTAAATATAAATGTCTTCCTTTTGCTTTTACTTTCGCTTTTTTTCTTTCTTTTTTTTTTTTCTTTTTTTTTTCTTTTTTTTCTTTTGCTTTTTCTTTTTTTTTTTCTTTTTTTTTTTGCTTTTTTTCTTTTTCTTTTTTTCTTTTTCTTTTTTTTTTCTTTTTCTTTTTTTTCTTTTTTCTTTTTTTTTTCTTTTTCTTTTTTTCTTTCTTTTTTCTTTTTTTTCTTTTTTTTTTTTCTTTTTTTTTTTTTTTTTCTTTTTCTTTTTCTTTTTTTTTCTTTTTTTCTTTTTCTTTTCTTTCTTTTCTTTTCTTCTCTTTTTCTCTTTCTTTCTTCTTTTTCTTCTTTCTTTCTTTTTCTTTTTCTTTTCTTTTCTTTTTTCTAATTTTCTTTTTTCTTCTCAGTGCAAGTCTTATATTTAAAATCAACAATGATCAATTATACCTTTTCTCTTCTTTTAATATAAATTTAAATATAGAATTAAAAAAAAAACCTGTTTCTAAATTGCCACAGTACTGCTTTACACTAAACTGATCAGTTTATGCATGTGCAATATACGTTAAAATCGTTCAACAAATGCCCACAGCAATGTGTAATGCAGATACAAAACCAGAAAATTGCAGTCCACGTAAAAACCGGTTGTTGCAGATTTACAAAGAACGAGACACTCAAAAGAATGAATAGATTTACTTATGACAGTCTATCGATTATTTATTAATGACTAATGGCGCGGAAATGGCATCGGCAAGCCGATTTCAAATTCTGCCAAAAACGGTTTGCACTTATGTCATTTGGGAAGGGCAGAAATACATCTCTTCTCTGTCTAGCTGTAGGTGCCCTTATAATCGGGTTTCTGTCTAGAGAGTTTATTGGAAAAGCCAGACATGATAATAAACTCTTTTCAACTCAGGCGCACGACCACACACAATATAATAATGATAATAATAATTGAATCTCTCATATTTCTTGCACCAGACAATGCTATATCAAAGCGAAAATAGATAAGACGCAACAGAATAGCAAGTATAGGATGTTGGAAAACAGAAACAAAACGATTATTCACACAATAAGCGAATGCAGCAAACTAGCATAAAGAGAGTACAAGTATAGGCTCGACTGGTTGAGAAAGGTGATCCTCTGGGAATTGAGCTAGACACTAAACGTTGTCCATACATTAGAATGGTATGTGCATAAACTAGTCCTTTCTTGAGAATGAAACGCATAAAATTCTCTGGGACTTTGAGATACAGACGGACCACCTTATTCCAGCCAGAATACTGGACCTAGTATTAATTAACAATATTAATAGTTGGGTAGATTGAACTCTTTAGATTTGATAGACAACCATTCTAAGAGATAGACAAGTCTGAATTCAAAACTCTAATTACATGACTGTAACAGAAGAAACAAGTGAAGCCATGACAGAAAAAATGTTTAAGGTGTTTCAAAAAGTTGTCACTTGATCCCGAGTGTCGAAAAGACTATCACTTGATTGCGTATATATATATATATATATATTAAAATAAGTGTATTTTGGCAGCATTTTTCTTTTATACAAGTTTTGTTGAACTGTACAGACAATTCTTGTCGGACAAGTTTTTGGTTGATCCTTTCTAATTTTCAGGCCATCTTTTTGGTGTTGGGGTGTAACTGGTGTAACAGTCCACCAAAGGTTTCAAAACGAGCGCTTTCGGCAATACAGTTTGCATCATCAGGTAGGAAACGATGTATGGTTTCGTGTTCTCGTTTTTAAGGAGAAGAGTAGTAGCAAGGAATAGAGTTGTAGAAATGGTAGTGGTTCGAAGCGGAGCGATGCAATTTAGTGATTTTTTTATTGTGGGGGGGGCAACAAGTTGTGAGAAGGGGAGGTATAGTGAAAGGAGCGATTTTAGGAAAATTAGAAAGGATAACCAAAAACTTTCCGACAAGGAATTGTCTGTAAAGTTCAACAAAACTTATATATTATATATGTGTGTGTGTGTGTGTGTTTGGTAATGAGATCATTCTATGGTAGTTTAACTGTAATGATTCAGATGAGAGCTTTGTGCCTTTAGTGCCAGTAAGTGGACGGACAGAGCCTACATTGAATAAATAAATTTTAAAAAATGTTATTGCAATGATTATTTTCAATTGGATCAATTGCGGCGCAGCCGTCAAACATGAAGCAAAAACATTGTTTATAACTAAATCCAATAATAACCAAATTTTGTTCATGTCTAATGCAGTTGAAATAAATTATTACAATGAAGCAAATTAAATGTTTTTTCCTTCATTTATTCTAAATATATATAATATAATATATATATATATCTTGATTATTAATGGAGATTGTATGTTTTTTCTGTCTGTAACCCGAAATTATATTACTACTCAAGTCACAATCCCTTAATTATTTACCGTCAAATTTCCATTTGATTTCGATTCTTTTAAACCTTCAGTTATTAATAAAAATTGTTTTACAAATATACTACTAATAACATGCATTGTATTATATATACAACAAATGTAGCGGTTTACAGTTTGAACGAAAGCTAATTTGCGATATTGATATTAAAATTTTATTTTAATAAATATGTGCTTGTATTATTGATTTCTAATTGTTTGGTTTATCTTAAAAAATATAAAGAAAAATCTCGTGGATAAATCTTAAAAGAAATTACTTTACAAGAAGAAATAACTGTAATATTATTCTTTACTTCCCTATTTAACTAAATAGGTGAATAGAAAATTTACAATGAAAGGGGGATAACGGAAAATGATGAATAGTTAGTTTTCAAAAGTTGTCTATTTTTCGAATTAACCCCCGTGTTGCAGAATTTTTATCTGCATTCTTAGTCGTTTCATAGCCTTCTAATTAATATGATTATTTTATATATCAAAACCTTAAAACTTAAATATTGCACCCGAGTGTGGCATATATTTGCTAGTATATATAAAGGAGAAAATAACGAAGGAAGAGAATATGGATCTTGAGAATCATCATTCCTCTTTCAATATCTAAATCTTCTTTTTCTAATATATTTACTCGTGTTGAAACCAACAATAACGGGAACACATTAGCCCAGCAATAGACTATTGTAAACGTAACTACGCCGTAAGGAGGATTCTTTCACTCCATCTTTTAGAATTAATATATATATAATTATATATAGAGATGAGAGAGAGAGAAAGAGAGAGAGAGAAACAGAAAAGAAACCAAAAGTAATAAACAAATAGGCATGTTTATGTATTTCATATACAGCCTAAAACATTTGAATTAGGAACTTTTGAAGTCCGTTGATTTGAAGTTCATGTGGAGCACACAATCATCCAAACGAAAATAACGACTTTTAGGTTTCCAGCCCAGCTCTGTTGCTTCCTCATGTATTTAAAACGGATATTTCTGTCTTTTAAACGATGAGCTTGCGTTGTCTTGCATAGACCACCGAATAATTCAGCCTGCCTCTTAGCTCCCTAAACACACGCAGTTACTGGCATATTCGGAATAGCTTTCATTCACAGTTGTGAAAGTCTTCAGGGCGTTCGTAAGTACAGCAGACCAGCATTAAACATGCGCTGTTACATCGAAATGTTGTATAGGTGCGCAGCGTCAGACAGACGCATGTTGATGAGCAAGTGAAGCTGTGACGAATTCCGGGCAAAAAGCTCGTTATAATCTACTTAGGAAATTTTTCTTTTAAATGAAATTAAAGAACTAATTTCAAAGCACCAGAAATTGGTATCAGAGAAAAAGAAAACATCGAAGAAAAGCCAATTAAAATCCACGCAAGAATTGAACACAAACATCTTGACCCTTGCTTACAGCGGAGCACCACGTGCATTCTCCCAATACAGATCAGAGGAACTAATTATGCTAACTGTGAAGGCGTGTGTGAATCTCTCTT
>CM042141.1:64559156-64569656 GCA_023376005.1 Doryteuthis pealeii | reverse complement strand
ATTATAATAATATCTTACACTTCTGGTCTATATTAATACTACTATTTATATCTACATCATTGCCACTACTATCTATCACGCACGCGTATCTATACCACTTGCATCACTATTCTATCCCGCACTCGTATCTACACCGTTCTGCATCCCTATCTATCCCGCACTCGTATCTTACACCGTTGGCATCCACCTATCTATCCAGCACTCGTATCTACAACATTGCACCTACTATTCGATGTCGCCACTCGTAATCAACAAACATTGCACCCACTATTCTATGTCGCACTCGTATCTACACGGTTGCATCCACTATCTATCCAGCACTCGTATCTACAACATTGCACCCACTATCTATTTGCACTCGTATCGACAACATTACATTCAATGTCTATCTCTATTTACATCTATCTATCACATTTATAATCTATCTCATTCTATTCACATCTATCATTTCGCATCTACAATTCTCATTCAATTCACATCTCTCTATCCTATATTCATATCAAACCTACCTGTGTCGCTAACCATTATAAGCTTACAAGCCGGACACGTCGCGGGCATTTACATACACCCACGCACATCTCATCACCCATGGCATATATGGATGAATTGTTTTTCCATGACCTTTTAGGTCATCGGTTATGCCATGCTGCAAAAAATTCTATTTCATTGCATTCCCTCGGGGATCTGGTTGGCTTGGCAGTGATGATCCTCTTTTCCAAGTAAATATGCGGCCAGGTTGTACGCGTTATACAGGTACCAGTTAGCAAGAAACGATCCTTGTCCGGTTTATCAAACGTCCCTTGTTTTTACAATGCCTAAAATGAGTCTAAAGTTCTCTGCTATTTTAATTTATCCATGCTATTTAATGATAGGCTGAAAGGAAAAGTGGAGTCATGCCTTTGCTTCAAGGCGTATCAATATTGAATGCAAAGAACGATTCTTGCATTAAGTATAGGTTTCTTCGTAACAGAATAAATGCGAGAAAAATTTCACGAAAAAGAATATTCAAGAATGCTTTTATTTTAGATGGTGCAAACCTAACCTAATAGAATCCAAGCATGAGCTATAAAATACAAAAATACCTTATATAGAGTTGTACGTGTTGTAATGGAGCGTGGGTGCGTGTAATGGTTTATGCATAAAAAATGGACATCAGGTGAGACGACTTCAAATCCTGACGAGGCCTATTAATTTTATATAGCGCTAATGCCATTGGGCGAAACTATTGAATCCAACTACACCACTCCCTTCAAGCTATGGAAAAGTAGGGGCAGGCTCGGAACTTTAACCTTAGTTAGGCAACTTGTCTAGGAGAATGAAAACTTAATTCAAACAATACACGCCGGTGACTTAAGAACAAGGCTTAGATAGATGGGAGCAGATTGAGATAGAGGCGAAATATTGGATAGAATTTATAATATATATATATATAGTATATATATAAGAGAGAGAGCATGGGTGTATAAAATATATTATATATATTACTATAATATATAAAAGAGAGATGGGTGTATTATATATATATATATAAAAAAGAGAGATGGGTTGTGTTGATATAATATATATATATATATAAAAGAGAGATGGTATATATATATATATATATATATATAACAAAAAAAGATGGGTGATATATATATATATATATATATATAAAAGAGAGATGGGTGTGTGTATATTATATATATATATATATATAATATAATATAAAAGAGAGATGGGTGTGTGTATATATTATAAAAGAGAGATGGTGTGTGTATATATAATAATATATATAAAAGAGAGATGGGTGTGTGTATATATATAGCTATATATATAATATATATATATATTATATAGAGAGAGATGAGAGAGAGAGAGAGAGGGAGAGGAGAGAAGGGGTATATATATGCTGGTGAGAGAGAGATGGGTGGTATATATATTTTATGTACATGATATATTTGGGTATATAGATATATGTGCGTTGTGAGAGAGAGATTGAGGGTATTATATGTCATATATATATATTATTATATATGTATATAATTATGTGTGGTGTATGTGAGAGAGATGGGTATATTATATGTGTGTTGTATGTGAGAGAGACGAGAGAGATGGGGTATATATCGTGTGGTGTGAGAGAGAGAGAGAGAGATGGGTATATATATGTGTGTGTGGAGAAGAGAGAGATGGGGTTATATATAGTGTGAAGAGAGAGAGAGAGAGAGAGATGGGGTATATATTATGTGTGTGAGAGAGAGAGAGAGATTAGCGGTATTATATGTGTGATGAGAGAGAGGAGAGAGAGATGGAGGTATATATATGTTGTGGTGTGTGAGAGAGAGAGAAGAGAGAGAGAGAGAGAGAGATGGGCGGAATATATGTGGTGTGTGAGAGAGAGATGATATATATGTGTGATGAGAGAGAGAGAGAGAGAGAGAGAGAGAGAGAGAAGAGAAGAGAGAGAGAGAGAGAGAGAGTAGAGAGAGATGGGGTATCTATCTATCTATCTATATATCGTTTTTTTACCCACGCTTCCGCACGGCCAATTTGGGGACACAATGTCAATTTTGAGCGATGCTAAAAGCTGGTTTGAATTCAGAACTTCCCTCTCCTTGACCGGTTGTTGTGCCAACCCTAAAGAAGAACAGTCTGTTCTATCTTAGCCACAGCATGACAACGAGGTAGTCTATCCCTTTTCATTAAGCCTCTAGACCAGAAGCATTGCTTTTCAATCTAAGCTGGTGCTGGCAACATCTACCATCAGCTCCCAACTTTACCACACAGATCCAAGCTGCTGCTATCATGAACTGAGTTGCAAGAGCCTGTATCGAACCCGGGAACTTTGTGGTTCCGAGGCTGATGTTCTACCGATTGTCCGAAAAAAAACTTTAATATAGTGCCGACTAGAGTTCGGAAGTGCTTAAACTACGATGTCACAGGTCCAGCGCTTTAGCCTCTACTCACCGAAGACTCCCCTAAAATAAGTTTTGGAGCTAGGTCTGCGATAACCGTTACGGCGGTTTAGCATGGAGCTGGTTAAAAAAAATGTATTTGCATTTCAGAAGCCTGGTTCAAACCTGTCTAGAATTATTTTTACCCAAAGGTTGCGGGAATCGCTTTCATTTGAACGATTATAGTTACATTTTTGTGTAGCTTGTTTCTTCAAGGTTTGCTTATGGCATTCGGCTTATGTGATATTAAGTGTCCTATCTAACAGATCTATTTGACCCATAAACGCACCATACAGGTACTATAACTCGGATCAGAGTGAACCTGGGAGTTAATGATAATGAAGGGGTACTTCACACTATTCACACAAACTAGAACTTCACATCAGATAGAGTCAGCCGTATTCTAAAGTCCCACCAACAGGGGTTTAAGAATTTTGAGTAGCCTTAAAACTGGAAATTCGAAATAATTCCCTCCAGATTGATTGATTTTAAGGCCTACTCAAAATTTCTTAACCCCTTAGTTGTGGGGACTTAGGAATACGCTGACTCTATTCTGATGGTGAAGTTCTAGTTCTTGTGAATAGTGTGAAGTACCCTTTCATTATTTCATTACTCCCAGGTTCACTCTGAAATCCGGAGTTATAGTACCGTGTATGGCGCCGTTTATGGGTCAAATAGATCTGTTAGATAGGAACAGCTTAATATCACATAATCCGAAATGCCATAGCCAACCTCTTGAAGAAACAAACTTACACAAAAATGTAAATATAATCGTTCAAATAAAGCGATTCCCCAACCTTTGGGCTAAAAATAATTCTAGACAGAGTTGAACCAGCTTCTGAAATCAGATACATTTTTTAACCAGCCCATGCAACCCCGTAACGCGTTATCGTCCAGACCTAGGCTCCAAAACTATTTCAGTGAGGTCTTCGTGAAGTAGAGGCTAACGCCTCGCTGGACTGGACATCGTAGTAAGCAACTTCGAACTCTAGTCGCACTATTTAAGTTTATTTTTCGGACTTAATTCGTAGAAACATCAGCCCGGCAACCACAAAGGTTCCGGGTCTATACTAGGCTCTTGCCAACTCAGTTCATGATAGCACAGCTTGGATCTGTGTGTAAAGTTGGGAGCTGATGGTAGATGTTGCACAACCATGCTTAGATTGAAAACAATCTTCCTGCGTCTAGCAGCTAATGAAAAGGGAATAGACTACTCGTTGTCATCTGTGGCAAATAGAACAGACTGTTTTTTCTTTAGGGGTGCGCACAACAACCGGTCAAGGAGAGGGAAGTTCTGATTTCAAAACCAGCTTACATCGCCTCAAAAATTGAACATTGGTCCAATTTGCGCCGTGGCGAGAAGTCGTTGGCGTAACAAAAAACCATATAATAGATAGATAGATAGATACCCATCTCTCTCTCTCTGGCTCTTCTCTCTCTCTCTCTCTCTCTCTCTCCTCTCTCTCTCTCCCTCCTCTTTCTCTCTCTCTCTCTCACAATATATATACCCCATCTCTCTCTCACACCACACATAATATACCCCATCTCTCTCTCCTCTCTCTCTCTCTCTCTCTCACACACACACATATATATTATCCCCATCTCTCTCTTCTTCTCTTCTCACACATATTAATACCCCATCTCTCTCTCTCTCTCACACACATATATATACCCCATCTCTCTCTCTCTCTCTCTCTCACAATTATATTACCCCATCTCTCTCTCTCTCTCACACACCACATATATATACCCCATCTCTCTCTCTCTCTCTCACACACACATAATATACCCCATCGTCTCTCTCTCTCTCACATACACACAACACAATATATATACCCCATTCTCTCTCACATACCACACACACATAATTATATACATATATATATATATATATATATACATATATACCCTCATCTCTCTCTCCACACGCACATATATCTATATACCCATATATATGATACATATATATATATTACCCCCATCTCTCCTCACACATAATATATACCCCCTTTCTCTCTCCCTCTCTTCTCTCTCTCCTCTCTCTTCTATATATATATATATATATATATATATATATATATATACACACACCCAATCTCTCTTTTATAATATATATATATACACACACCCATCTTCTCTTTTATATTATACACACACCCATCTCTCTTTTATATATATATATATATATATATATACTATATATAACACACACCATCTCTCTTTTATATATATATATATATTATATATATACACCCATCTCTCTTTTTTATATATATATATATATATATATATACCCATCTCTCTTTTATATATATATATATATATATACACACACCCATCTCTCTTTTTATATATATATATTATATATACACCCAATCTCTACTTTTTTATATATATATATATATTATATATATATATATTACACCCATCTCTGCTCTCTATATAATATATATAATATATATATATATAAATTCTATCCATATTTCCCTCTATCTCATTCTCTCCCCATCTATCTACCTTGTTCTAAGTCACCGGCGTGTATTGTTGATTAAGTTTTCATTCTCCTAGACAAGTTGCCTAACCAAGGTTAAAGTTCCGAGCCTGCCCTACTATTTACCAATAGCTGAAGGGAGTTGCGTTGTTGTATTTGGATTCAAGTTTCCCCAATGGCATTAGCGCTATATAAAATGTAAATAGCCTTCGTCCAGGATTTGAAGTCGTCTCACCATGTCCATTTTTTATGCCATAAACCATTACACACCCACCTCCATTACAACACGTACAACTCTAATATAAGTATTCTTTATTTTATACCCATGCTGGATTCTATTAAGGTTAGGTTCTGCACATCTTAATAAACATTCTTGAAATTACTTTTTCGTGAATTTTTCTCGCATTTATTCTTACGAAGAAAACTAACCTTAATCAAGAATCGTTCTTTGCCCATCATATTGATACCTTGAACAAAGGCATGAATCCACTTTTCCTTTCAGCTATCATTTTAATAGCATGGATAACATTAAATAGCAGAGAACTAGACTCATTTAGCATTTTAAAAACAAGGACGTTTTGATAACCGGACAAGGATCGTTTCTTGCCTACTGTACCGATAACCGCGGTTTACAACCTGCCGCATATTACTTGGAAAAAAGAGGATCATCACTGCCAAGCAACCCAGATTCCCCGAGCGGATGCAATGAAATAGAATTTTTTCAGCATGGCAACGGATGACCTTAAAGCGTCATGGAAAAAACATTCATCCATATATGCTGGGTGATGAGATGTGCGTGGGTGTATTAAATGCCCCGCACGTGTCCGGCTTGTAAGCTTATAATAGGTTAGCGACAACAAGGGCTAGGTTGATATGAATATAGATAGAGAGATGTGAAATTGAATTGAGATTGTAAGATCGCGAATAGAATAGATGTGAAATAGAATGAGAATAGATTATAAAATTGTGGATAGATAGATGTAAATAGAGATAGACATGAATGTAATGTTGTCGATACGAGTTGCGAAATAGATAGTGGCGTGCAATGTTGTAGAATACGAGTGCTGGATAGATGTGGATGCAACCGTGTAGATACGAGGCGACATAGATAGTGGGTGCATGTTGTAGAATACGAGTCGACATAGATAGTAGGCTGCAATGTTGTAGGAAATACGAGTGCTGGATAGATTAGTGGATGCAACGGTGTAGAACGAGTGCGGGAATAGATAGGATGCTGCCAACGGTTTGTAGAACGAAGTGCGGGATAGATAGTGGATGCAATGCCGTAAGATACGCGTGGCGTGAATAGATAGTAGTGCAATGATGTTAGATATAAAATAGTAGTTATAATTAATATAGACAAATGTGTAAGATATGATTATAATAAGACATGAAATAAAATATGATGCCATAAGTAAATTAAGTAGAACAGAATAAATAAAAAGTAGAATCCTGGCCATGAAAAAAAATATTAGATGCAAAAAAGCATAGAATTAAAAAAAAAGACAAAAGATGGAAATGAATAGATTAATAAAAAGAGGGAATGGTTGTCAATAAATGAAGTTAAGAAATATGAGGATACCTAAGGAAAAATACCAACCAAGAAAAACACAAACTCAAAAGCGATTGTCAGTATTTTTTTAAATGACCCGGATATTTTAACATCAAGCAAGGATGGGCAAAACGTTAAACGGTGTCGAAATTATCCAAATAGTTTTTTGCGCGTTTTTGTATGAAGAAATGGGGGGGGAGGGTAGAAGCAATAGGGAATTAAGCAAAGGAAAAACAGGCTGAGATATAAAAGTTTTAAGAAACTGGATCCTTTTATTTCCTCATCCAAAGTGCCGCTTTTTTCTGTTAGACCGTCGTATGAAACCTACAGTTTGTTATTACGCGATCCCTAGCCACTCCCTTTGTAATTCCTAGGTAAAAAAAAAAAAAAAAAAAAAAAAAAAAGATTTTCCGTGAAAGAAATTAGAAAAAAAGAATTAACGAACGCTGGTGTAAAAAAAAAAAAAATAAATAAATAAATAAAATTTAATAAAAAAAAATAGAAAGTGGGGTATACCCCCACTTTCTATTTTTTATAATAAAGGAAAAAGGAATATATTTCAAATCTAAAAAAATATGAAGTTAAATTTACGTCAAAGGTTTTCTTGAAAGATATGAAGGGCCCCAGGCAGTGTGAAGCTGTAAGTAGACTTATGTGTCCCAAGCAGTTACATAAATCCACGTTGACATTCATGATATGTTGATTTAAAATAGATTTATATCTTGAGCACCTGCCCTTAGAGCTGTGGTTAACAAGTTTTATATTGCAGATTATACCTAGGATAGAGAGTTCATTCTTTGTTTTGTAGTCATTCAAACGCCTAAACTAAACTGAGCATTTAATATATTATATATATAATATATATATATATATATAATATATAGAATGGACAGGTGGGTTGTCTCATAAAACTTTAAATAAACAAATGCTTTAGTCAAATAAACAGTTATGGATAATTCGAAAAAATGCCCCACCACGCATAAAACAAATGCCTCCTAAGGTTAGATCCTCACCATCAGTGGTCACGATACACAGAGATCATAAAACGGTCGGTTCAAAACGCTCGGATACCAGAAAATACTTCCACTCAACGAATAGATATGCGACGTTACTGGTTCATTTCGTTTCTTTGTGACGTGTTTGTCTTATATCACTTTGTTCATTTTATTAAATACTAGAAGCGACTACCTGGCGTCACCTGGGTAGAGGAGAAAAATCAAATTTAAAAAAATGATATAATGGTTAGCAAGCTAGTCTTGCAGATCCGTTACTCCTGAATAGTGAGTTTAATCCTCGCTGGATGCCCCATAAAAGTCCCCACGTAAAAAAATATTATGTTAATCCATCCTGTATACTTATACGAATCTATCTATCTATCTATCTATCTATCTATCTATCTATATATATATATATATATATATATATATATACTCCAGGTTTACAGTGAAAAGCAAAAGGTGTTCCTTTCCAAACAGCTCCCAGCGGGGGTGCTTATTGGTTACTTGGTCCGACGAAGTCACTAAGCGCTGTTGGTTCTGTGTCTACGCTGTCCAAACTTTAATCTACATGTCCTCTATCACCGATATTTGATATATGAGTGCTTTATTTATAGATATAGCAAACTACATATATATATAATGTGTGTGTGTCGTCCACAGACACGGTGTTTCGACGTTTCACGTCTCATAAGTGTGGCTAAACACATCATTTACTTCTGACCAGGAGCGAAATCCGACTGACTTTTCATCAGCCCGGTTCCTTAACCTCTGGGCTGTCGACAGCTGCCATTAAGGAGCGGTGTTTAACTGATAAATACATACATCGGTGTATTCATTTTACGACCACCAGAGACATAAAATCTGTAAACAACAGACGATCATTGATTTATTACGCTGGCGGTGAAAGTCAATTAAAATCGCTGCTAGAGAGCTCTACCGGGTTTTGGGAGCATATATATATATATATATAATATAGAGATTTTTGAATGGCAATTTACAATGCAATATGTGTTGAAAATTATATTTATTTAACTTTCTTTTTTTTTTTTTAATTCTAAATATTTTCGGAAATAAAATTCCACCATCAGAGTTATTGAAAGTACTAGGTGTTTTTTTATAGTACGTATCCCACGGCGATGTTGTAATCATCCGTTGTTTTAAGAAGTTGAGGAACGCCGTATATTTGAATTTTTTTTTTTCTTTTTCGGTTACTTCCGTGATATTAATTCGGTTCGGCTGCTCCTGCGTTCGTGGAGATTGTTTGAAATTCTTTTAATTTTTACTATAAATTTAGCCTCGCTCAGGCATAGTGAAATAAAGGTTTTTTTTATAGTATCTTTGAAGCAATGCTTCAAAGACACTATAAAAAAAACTTATATATATAAGGGTTGCAAATACGAAAATGTGTGCATAGAAATAGTGCTCAATGCTAAAGTAGCAGAGCATGTTTAAAACCTGTTTTTGAGTAAATGTTTCACGTAAAATGATCTGCGTGAACATACATTACGCCATACAAATGTTTGATTAACCACTTTTTACTATTCTCCCCTCTGAAAATTGAGTTACAGATATGAAACTTGAGTGACGGTAATATATATGGGTTAAACTTGCAAATCGTCGTCAAAATTAAAACGGAAACTTATTTGGTGGTGATCCATGACAGTTTAACTACAGTGTATGAATTAACTTTTTTGCGAATTGGGTTACGGTTTAGGGGTTTGGGGGTTAAGGTTGTTTTTAATTGCGTATTGCTTTAAAAAAACAACAACCAAAAACCCTAAATTACTATACATTTAATGTTGAAAAATAATTTTTTTAAAGCACGTTTAATTGAAATTATACATTACAATACTAACACAAACAGCTGAGACTAATGTGTCTACCGTTCGATTCAAAAATTAATTTCAATGGTTAATTAAATACGTTTCCGTTTTAATTGTGACGACGATTTCTAAGTTTAATCTATATATGTTTACAGACAAATAAGTTTTTGAATAATTTTGATATTTCTGACTGTTGTCCACAACTTTATTGTGTATAAACACAACGTTCAGGCCACATTAACTTCGGGCCATGTTCAATGATTTTCAGGTAATTAAAAAAAACCCACCTGAACAGAACCCAAGGTTAATGTGGCTTGAACTTTGTGTTGATACACAATAAAGATGAGGACAACAGTCCAAAATATCAAAATTATCCATATCAAGCCTCATTTCATAAATACAAATATAAGTAAATATTTTTTTTAAATCACAAAACGTGTTTAGGGCACATTCAAGTTTAGATTCGTGTATCGTTGCGAACGTGGGTGTTTGTGCGAACGCCACTGGCGATGTCTCTTTAAGCGGGAAACTCAACTCGCAACGACACTTCCTCCCCCTCCCACGATCACGGTTTCAAAACAATTAGAAATCAACTGAACTGCTTCTTCAATAACAACAATTTTCTTCTATTTAGCCTTGCACCTTCGTTGATAGCCCGCCTCCTCTAAGCCAAGATATTCGTCTGTGTATCAACCATTTATTA
>CM042141.1:64536656-64551656 GCA_023376005.1 Doryteuthis pealeii | reverse complement strand
GACTGAGTGTGGGTTTGCAAGAAAGAGTGTAGGTGTGTTAGAAAGAGGTATAGAGTTAATGTGTGTGTCTGTCAGAGAGCGAGTCTGTGTGTGAGAGATAGATTGAGAGTTACTAAGCGTGAGAGAGAGAGAGAGAGATATACTGGCTGTTAGCCTGTGTATAAGAGAGACTGAGTTAGTATGTGTGTGAGAGAGATTGAGAGTTAGTAAGTGTATGTGTGTCTGAGATTCAGTGTATGTGTGAGACAGAGAAATAGGGATTGAGGGTGTTAGTGAGTGGGCGTGTGCGTGTCAGAGTTGCAGTTTTGTTTTTTTGTTGGTTTTTTTTTTTCAATTATGGCAAATATTTAAAGCACACGAACGACTTCTCAAGTAGGTGCTTTTTTGCACGCCCTAGTTAAAGGGCAGGTTTTTAACTTTTTTTATTGAATTATATTGAATGACCTCACGTACTATTATCCAGGAAGTGAAATTTGTTACTCACAAACTCCTGGATAATCCATCAAGCACATATAAGATATATATATATATATATATATATATGTGTGTGTGAGAGAGTGAGGACATTTGCTCAAAACCTAAGGAATTAAATTACCTTTTTCATGTATATATATATATATATATATATATATATAATGAGGGTCTTAATTTCCAGATTGATCTTTTTTGGGAGATACGTGAAATGTTCGGAGTGACACGGTAATGATGACAGATGAAGTGATTGATCAATCTGTTGAAATTTAACGAACCTAGAACAACACACACACACACACATAATATATATATATATATATATATATATTATATATATATATATAATGGAGATTGTGTGTCTCTCTCTGTCTGTAACCGAAACTATATCACTACTCAAGTCACAATTCCCTTAATTACTCACATCTCATTCTCTATGATTTTACTTTTATTTAAACCTCAATTATTGATCAAATTGTGTTGTATTATTAATGCCGTTGGTCTGATCTACATACTAGATATTTACCGCGTACCCCACGTGTACGGGTTAGGCACAAGGCCCTATTAATGTGGGAACACCCACAAACCGTGACTCATGGGTGGCGGGTGCAAAAAATGCGTCGATCATTTCGGCATTCCTCCTCAAGGCGGGCGTCTCAGGCACTGGGCTATAAACCAAGCCCTGTCCCTTTAAATCAAGGGTGCATGTGTTGAGTGGATTATTTTCCTCGTACCCCACTTGTATAGGTCAGGCAGAAAGGCCCTATTAACGTGTCCCGAGACTCATGGGTGGCAGGTGGAAAAATTGCGTTCCTCCCGTCGGCATTCCCCGTCAAGGGGGCGCCTCGGGCACTGGCAATAAACCCAGCCCTGTCCCTTTAAATCAAGGTGGCAGGTGTTGCCTGTGGGGATAGCCCCCTGGGATCAACGATGTTAGCTTGTAACAAAATAGCGGTTTACAGTGTGAACGGGAAGGCTAATTTGCATATTGATATTAACAATTTGATTTTAATAAATATGTGTTTGGTATTATTGATTTCTAATTGTTTGGTTTTATCTTAATGAATATGAGCAAAAATCTCGGGGATAAATCTTAAAACAAATCCATTAACAAGAAGAAATAACTGTAATTTTATTCTTTACTTCCCATTTCGAATAAATAGATAAATTAGAAAAATTTAGCAATGAAGGACGGGAGTGATGGAAGACTACGTTTCTGTTTTTCTATTTATCGAATATACCCCCCTCTGTTTCAAATCTTTTTATCTGCATTCTTATTTAGTTTCATGATGCGCTAAGTTTGTAGGGTAGATTTTACGGCATGTCAACCTGTTTGATTAGGATTATCTACCTCCCCTATAAACAGTAAAAGAATGGTTGCGTCTATCTTATAAATTAGCTGTCAGACAGACAAGATGGGTAGTTAGTATGTATATGAATTATTGATCGAATAAATATACTATTACCAAGTATTTGACTTTACCTCTTATTCGCTATTATTACATATCTCCTACTTCTCTTTGTATGTGAGTAATTGGCCGCCTTTACCATGGCACAAAACAACCCTTGTTGGTTTATTTTATGCCACGACGTTTTGTTTGATTCATTCTTGATGATGGGTATTCAATTTTTTAAAACACTTTTGTTTAAACTCAAGACATAGATATGACCTTAACAGGTACTACCACTCCGGCTAAATGTGTTGAATATATAAACTGTAAGTTTATTAGCTGTAGGTCATTTATTTCTTGGTCGGTCGAGAACTTTTCAAATGATACGTGTATACAGTAACAAAATCACAAACGCACAATCATTTTGACCATTTCTCACATTTTCAAACACTTTCGCTGCCCGAAGATTACTCCTGCTTTGACAAGCAGGTTTAAGGAGCATGAAACCAATATCGTAGCAGATTAGTTGGTCCGATTGTGCATTGACTATGTCATGCAATTGAAGGGTTCACAGATACCCCTGAAACTTAGTCTCCCAAACTTCGTAGCTCGACTCGTCGCCATTGAAGAAGATCCGAGCGTACCTTGGCCCGTAACTTGTTAAATGTTTGAACGCCATCCTTGGCCAGTTGAAAAGGACTTAAAGTAAGTAAGTCCTGAGCTATAGAATCCTTTGGTAAGTGAATAAGTCCTGAGTTATGGAATCCTACGTAGTGTCAAAGGTCCAGTGATATAATCCTATGTTCCGTCGTCCACGAAGGTTCAAAGTAATTGTGAGTAGTTAAGATCCGAACAGCCGGTATAAATATTATAACAGCAGCAGAGTACTGCCAGTGATTGGCCAAGAATATGGTCACATGGTTATCGCCGAGTCTATAAATAGGAGTGGCATTTAACACAAGCCTTATATTACAAAAATCTCAACATATATATATATATATATAAATAACAAAAAGTAATAAGACAAATAGGAATAATTATTTATTCATGTATAGTCTAAAATATTCGAATTATGAATTTCTTGGTCGGGAACTTTTCAGTACACATCCATGTCTGTCTGTCTCGTCTGTCTGTCTGTCTGTCTCTCTCTCTCTCTCTCTCTCTCTCTCTCTCTCTCTCTCTTATATATATGTGTGTGTGTGTGAGAGAGATAGAGAATCAAGATAACGTAGACACAGCCATGAAGCGGCGTGGACTACGCTCTCCTAACTTAGATCTACCTTTGATCTGTCACCAATATGGAGTGCTTTTTATTCATAAATATAGCAAACTGCATTATCAATCAAATACACACATATGTAAGTATATAAAAATATGAAAAAACAATGCATTCAGAGAACGCTTTTGTTTCAGGTGCTAATGTTTTAACGTTTCGGTTTGCTTAACAAACCATCAGGTTACTGTTGATATTCAAACATATATACATAGAGAAAGAGACGATTTACCTTATCATTCGTAGATATGTTCTCCATTCTCTGCGAGAGGCGCATTCGCTGGCTTGGGCATGTCAGGAGAATAGAAAATAGCCGCATCCCAAGAGATTTTTTTGTATGGCGAATTAGTAAAAGGCTCCCGATCGGTAAGTAGACCACGCCTAAGATTTAGAGATGTCTGCGTGAGAGACATGAGGATATGCCACATTGACATAAACACGTGGAAGGTAGATGCAGAGAATATAGCGGCCTGGCGCCTTAACGTTAAGCAAGACACAAAGAGGGTTAAGGTGGAGAGGAGAGTAGCCTTGACAGCAAAGAGAGATAGAAAGAGGGAGAAAAGACAGCAGCCCCAGAAAGAATCACAGTTTGAGTGCATTCAGTGCACCAAAGACTATCACTCAGAGATAGGCTTGCACAGATGCATTTTTGGACACTACGCCATCGTCCTTAGTGGACGGAAAAGTGCTAACAACATAGATAAGTCACTTTCTTAGTGGTATTAGCGCTATGTAAAATCCAGACATGATCGTTCAAGACTTGAACTCTGGTAGCCTCGTCCACTTCCTACGACGATAACCGTTACGCGCGGGCACACCAGTACTACTTCTGCTTAATATTGTCAAGTACAACGTCTTACTTTCTTTAGTTACAAATTCATAACTTCACCTGGAGTAGTCCCCGTGGCATAGTTTTTGCATTTTGCTTACAGTAGGATCGTAGTGGTGGGAGAGCCGTTTTGAGCTGTTTAAAGAAGGCAAATATATAGGAAACAGCAGGTACTGTAAGCAGTCTGGGTCTTTCGTTTATGAAAATGATTTGATTCGGTACTAAATGAACCGAAAGAGGATTGATATGCCGTATAACTAAAAAGCAACTAACAAATATGATACTCTTGGGACAGGTATGAACCCACTCATCTCTCCAGCTCCGGATTAAATAGTACCACTGTTGTTCTACAAATATGCCTGGGACATTAAATAGCCCACGAGGGTTTATATACCATTCATCAAAATAAATGACCAAATCAAAAATATATTAGGAAAGTCAGCTATTCAAATTCCAGTCATGAATGTTTAAACCCCTTTCATATCAATGCTATTCAGAAAGGCTTGAACCCAACTTTCCCTTCTTTCTGTCATTCTCCTGTCAAATTTGAACGCTATTTTGGCAGACGGAGATTTTTTTTTAAATTAAAAAAAAAAGGTGTGAGTGAGTACACGAGTTATCTACTTTCATATCGTCATCTTCCCAGGCCTGGGGGGTGGGGAGTCATCAATTATAACTGTCTTGGTTCTCATCATCTCATGTGATGTACGAGGGTGATAAGTACACGTTTAGAACACGGAAGGGAAATATCTACTCATTTGTTGTTATTGTTGTTGTTGCAGCAATTAACTGTCCTCTGGTCATTGGCCGTATGTTTCCGGTCATTCTCGTTTTCATTGATGCAATAGAAGAAAAGACATAAAATTGGATGGTCAAGCGATGGTGCTCAAAAGAAGAAAATCTTGAAGACACAAGTTCCGTTTTCTTGAGGGGGGGGTGTTTTGTTTGTTTTTGTTTTTCGGGGGGGTCTGTTTTTTGTGGGGAGGGGATGATTTTTTTTTTTTTTTTTTTTTTTTTTACTATTGCTCAAAAATGAGGCCAAAACGGACCTTTTGAATTCAGAAAGAATATTTTAAGTGGATGATCACACTTGTCCAAAGTTGTTTTTTTTATTATTGCAACTACAAAAATAAATTAGCTAAATAAAACACCGATAGAATTAAGAGAAACGATTTTCAAACACGATTCATGCTAACTGGGTTACATTTTACTGGATACTAGCAGAGATACCCGGCGTTGCTCGGGATTTCAAAAGTTAAAAATAAACCTGTTATCGATACTTATATATAGGCTAGTAAAAAAAAATATTTTTCGATATATTTTTTTTATCTTTTATTCTTACATATATATATATATATATATATGTGTGTGTGTGTGTGTGTGTTTGTGTGTGCGCCTTCTTGTTTTAAAGTTGTTTATTTTTATTCTTGTTTTTATTTTCATTTTATTTTAATTTTTATTGTGTTTTATCCTTTATCAATTTGTTTTATATTTTAAGCACTTTCTCAATTGAAGTTTTACTATATCATTCATTTATACCCATATTATATGTTTGTTTAGCTTTTCTTTTGGAAAATGAGGGATAAAACTTTTTTTACCCCCTTCTCGGACATAATGTGTATTTTATTGAACTTTGGTCTTTGCTGGTCTTCACCATTTTTCCTCTAACATTTTTATTAGGCTATGAACTTATTCACTGTGTTATATATAGAGAGAGACAGACAGAGATTTGCTCAACCCCCATGGTATTGCGATCTGACAATGATTGGTTTTATCTGGGGTACTCCGCAAGAAATATACTTTGTGAGAGTTTAGGATTGCTTAGTTCCGTCGGCATTCCTCTTACGAAGTGCCTCTGACACCGAGGAGCAATCAATCTAGCCCTTACCTCTTTTAGGTGAGGTGTCACGTACTGCCTATGGCTCTCTCTCTCTCTCTCTCTCTCTCTCTCTCTCTCTCTCTGGGCGATTTAGTGTGGGGTACCCCGCAGAAAATATGTTTCCCGAGAAAGGGGCGGTTCCTAAAATTGCTCACTACCGTCGTCATAATAGAATTTTATTTAAGCGTATGAAATAACGGAACACTTGATCTTTAACTATTATCTGAAATTCAACAGAGAATTGTCTTCCCCTGCCGCTAGGGGGCAAATCGCCAACAGGAGGTTGGTGCGAGAATCAAACCAAACCTTATCACAGAATAGTTACCAGGGAAGGACGTGAAAATAAGCGCCTCCAGCCACCTCGCCCATAACCAGCAAACTTTCTAAGGCGTTCTATCAGCATACTTTCTAAGGCTGATACAATAGCATACTAACAGAAGGCTAAAGCAAACGAGAAAACGACCTGACGAAGCGTCCTTAAACAACATTCCAACCAGCGACCAAAACACCCCTGTTATTTCAATCTCCCAACGAACAGTATTTAACCTCACAAATAAACGTTGCTAGCAAATGCCATTAAAATTTGCAACAACGTTTCGTACTTTTGATAATACACAGTGTTTTGCAATTTATATTCGTATTTGTTTGTTTCTTTCGTCCGAAATAGCCAACTATGGAGAATAAGGGCTCCAACGAATTCCCATAAATACTCTTACAATTCATTAAACAGGTTCTAGAAAAATTACCTCCCTTATTAAAACTTGCCGCTGCACAAACGCTAAGATGTATGTTTGTTTTTGAGCTCATACATATTTTATTTTCTTAAGATCCCAAACATGCGTGTGAGAATTTGGCTAATTGAACGAAAGCTGCCATTGCGATCCGTCTCGCTCAACAGTTAGCTAAGACTGATTTTCTTTTAGCTAAACTTTGCCCACTCGCGAACCAGAAGTATAGGTCAAATACAGATTATATCGTGCCACTCACAAATTCTCGGGGCGCTGGGAATACACCTACTGTACCTCTGCAGAAGGGTAAGACTCCCCCAATGGGGCCTCCTGTTGGCCGTTGGTGGTGACCCGCGATGCTTAAGGATGGAACCCAGGTGGCTGAGCAGTCCATGACATGCAACACTCCACTTGGGTCCTTACTTAGACTAGACGGGCAGTCAGAGAAGCCTCCTCCGCTCAATCGGCAGGTCACGTCAAGCCCTAGCACCTGATTTTTCCCAACCCTATTTGCCAACTTATGGCAAACACCAACCCTTTTTTATCACCAATTAGTGCCTAGAAGGTGGTAGCTGTGGGTGTTAATGTCCGGGTATGTGGTTAAATTCTAACTGATAGTGAGGTTTCAGTTTTGGAGGTCTGGGAAATGTGGAGCACCCCTTCATCACTATTGCTCCTAGGTCCACTGTGACCCGGAGTGGTAGTACCTGTTAGGGTTCCATCTATGGGTTAAATAGAAAAACATGAGTTTATAACAAAAATTGAGTATCTATTAAGAATAAATTTATTTCAAAACATTGTCGGCATTGAATGACCCACTAAGATTGATATGCCGTAAAACAAACCAAACCTGTATCTTTCCATTAACCGTTATGCTAAAATCTACGATACTGTATATAATTAACAGCCCACCCATCAACTATGTAACACAGTGAGTTCATACCTTTTTCAGGGGTATAGCAAGACTCGAGTTAAACATGTTTACTACGATATCGCTTTTAAACTCGTTAGTCACGACGCAACGTGGACTCCCCCACTTCAGGATGAGATTTCAGAATTGTATATCTAATGAGAGTGTAGCGTTTGTTTGTATTCGCCGGGTGGAGTTGTCTGCCCCTTTTAGTTTGATGATGCCCGCTAGGGCACCAGTATTTAAGCACCGGTTTCAAACACATTCGCTCTCCTTCTAGTTTCAGCAACTACGAGCCACATGGGGTAGATTCTATCTAAACCCTCTCGTGGGGCTCCGCCCCCCCTTACATTTACTGTAAGTCCTCACAGCATGGGACTATTCCTAGTCTCATGTCTGTGCCCTTTATCGTATATTTGTATCATTCATGGAATGTGTCCTATCTTTATTTGTGTACCTCTTTTTATGTGTACTCTTTATTATGAACGTTGTATCAACTGTTATCCATGTGCTGTATGTATTAAATATTTGTCTATTAACCTTCGTCGGAGTTATTTGTATCCAATGTATGTTGAACTTTAAACCATCTCTTACAAAGAGCCAATCTTTTGAATAATATGATCTTAAAACAAAAGCAATGATAGTAAGAAAACAAAATTGACTTTATTTTATAGTTAAACTAGCTGCAGTATCCGGTATAATACCTTGGAAAGGTGGAGATATTGGCAGTTCCTGGGAGCCTATACTGGATTTTCAATAGCAACAAACTTATGAATAATAATAGGAATGAGGTAATGGGAAGGGGTTAATAATAGTATCTTCTCTTCCCCATCTCTCACTAAACATATTTTCTTTCTTCATCTATTGTTAAGATTATTCCTTATTGATTTCTTATTGAAATCCAATTAGCCCAGTCATGTATTGAATATTAGCTTAACATGTGCGTAAAGTTTCATGATTGGATCACCAAACTGGTGATACACAGACAGCATTACCATTTATATAGTAGATACAATTTTGAATAGAATGCATGTTGCCTTTTTATTTTATTTTATTTTTTACGCTCTAAACCCGAGAGAGATCCTTTTTGCTAAATTCTGTATATTTCTTCAAGGTGTATTTCTATTTCTATAAAATAAATAAATATTTTTTAATTGCGTGGCTTAGTTCAAAATTCCTAACTCACTTCTTATCACGTATCTAAATACTGCTACTTGTCTATACTAATGATAAGGAGAGAAGAGCTTTATTTGAATATATAAGCAATCCTAACTTTTTAGTGATAGCCTAACAAGTCATAAAAAGTCCGCCATTTAAATAAAATGGCGGCGATATTAACAGTTAATAAATATATAAACAAACGATAAAAAAAAATAGCACTTTGTAATAGAGAAGGGATGTCACGGTTTTATGGTAGATAGTTATTGAAATCTCTCATTATTGTATGGTTTCCTCTATCTCCCTCCGCCTATGAGTAAATAATAGAACAGACTGTCTCTATAACTGTTATATAGTACCTAAATAATGAGTATAGAGCCATCTGTTTTTCTTATAATGTCTGACAAAAGCTCGGAAGAGAATCACATCATACTCGTGTCGAGGGGTTGGGTAAATACACACATAGAAAACACGCAATTATTTCAGCCACAGGTTTATTATTATTATTATTATTATTATTATATATGATGGACTCTCCTATCGTAAACGATAGATGAGGGTCAACAGTGAGTGATTTTTTTCCTCCCATGTTGACATTTTGTGTTTCCTCGAGTGTGATAGCAGCCCAGTCTTGCTGCGAGCTATGAAGTCACACTGACTGAGGAAATGTTCTAAGGCGGGAGTCAGATGTTTTTGTTTTAAAGTTAGGCGGAGCTGATCTCGATGCTTCAGTCTATTTTCTTCAAAGCTCTTTAATCTAGCGAAACATGTCTTACGCCATTCTTTCCGATTTGATGCAATATTTTCCCAAGCACTCAGATTAATATTGAGGCGTTTCCAATTGTCCTTCAATTTGTCTTTATAGCGTAAGAGTGAACGTCCAATAGAACGCTTAGCATTTGGTAATTGTCCATATAACATCTTCTTTGGAAGCCTGTTCTCATTCATTCTGACAACGTGACCAGCTCACCTAAGCTGAACCTTTGCTAGTAAGGTTTCAATGCCAGCAATGTTACATTTTTTTAATATTGTGCTATTTTTACTCTATTATTCCATTTTATACCGCAAATGGCACGAAGACAGCGCATGTGAAAAGCGTCAAGTTGGTTTATGTGCTTGCGGTAATAATAATGATTAATATATATATATAATATATATATATATATATATATATAAAGTTCCGCAAAATGGATTGTGTTTTTTAAAAGATTTTTCATTCTACATTAGCGACACGTGTTTTAGATCTTCTGGTATCTTCTTCGGGCTAAATAATACTCTGCTTGCTTGTAGCTAGTTATTTATCCGACCTGTTCACCACGAGTAGAATTTGTCATCGCAAGTATGGGATTTGCTAATCCGTTGTAATTGATCTGTGAGACTAGCTTGGCAACCACAAATATATAGTACGTATTTTACTGATACCTCACCATGTTAGTCGAACACATGGATCATTCTAGTCGGGAACAATGCACAAACCAAAGCTCATGCTCATGGCAAGTGTTTAAAGATCGCGTAAATCCCCTCGATATTTCTCTTGAGGTGCAATTAGGCACTGGACAATAAACCCAGCCCTGTCCTTTTAGACGAGGGGGCAGCTATTACCTGGGTGATGCCCCACTCCCTAGGATCATGCTGATATAATAATCCTACCGGTCAAATGGTTTGAAACCACTTGGACACAGGTTCTGAAGAACGGGGTAAGTTCACCACAAACAAACACACACACACAACACATATCCGCGCGAGCAGGATACGACACCATGTCAATTTCTAAGCGGAGTTTAACAGGTTTGAATTTAGAGTTTTCCTTCTCCTAGACTGGTTATCTAGCCATGGTTAGAGAGCCCAGTCTGCCCTGCTATTTACCCATAGCCGGAGGGGGGATTGGATTCATACCTTTCCCAAGGGTATTAGCGCTATGTGAAATGCAAACAGCTTCGTCCAGGAATTGAACTCGAGTTGACTAGTCCATTTCCTACGACTCTAACCATTAGACCACGCGCCTTCACAAATATGGTATACGATTCTTTCATCCTTTTGATTTTATTATTCCTTTAAATACTCTTTCTTTATTCATTAGAATGTATTCTCTCTAATTCTTTCTATCTCGTCTCCTTTCTCTTCTCCTTCTCTCTATTTCTTTCTTTCTCTTCTCCTTCTCTCTATTTCTTTCTTTCTCTTCTCCTTCTCTCTATTTCTTTCTTTCTCTTCTCCTTCTCTCTATTTCTTTCTTTCTCTTCTCCTTCTCTCTATTTCTTTCTTTCTCTTCTCCTTTCTCTTCTTCTTCTCTCTATTTCTATTCCTTTCTCTTCTCTTCTCTCTGTCCCTACACATTTGAATATCCTTTCTCAGTTTGCTCCAATTCATTCAAATCTCTTTTTAACTTACATCGTTGTCCATTAAAATTCAAACAAAATAACCTTTTTTTTTGTCCACGTGACAAATAAACTTTATTTCAATTTAACGATGTTGGCAGGTACAATTCAGACAATTGAATCACAAACATCACGTATTTCAGCCGGGAATACACAAAAAACAAATCTCGTCTATCAAAAACTTAATTACATTTCTTTTATTAATTCGTCACGAGGAGATAGCATCTTTTTATTTTTATTTTTATTTTTTTATTTACTATTCTTTAAGTTTGCTTTAAACAAGAGTCGAGAAGAATGACATATTTAGAGACCACGTGATCAAGTTTGGAAGATCGTGTTTGGAAATCGCCTGTCTAATCAAGACTCTAAACAGAATGTAACGTTTTGGGAACGAAAAATATATTTAAATTAAAGTCTGGATATATAACATATAATATATATATATATATATATATGAGAGAGAGAGGATATGTGCATTATTGAAGTCATACCTAATTTTGAAAATAATTAGTTAATAATTAATGAAATTTAGGCGTGCTTATATGTTCAAATGTTAAGGCTATCAAATCGCGAGAAAATGTAAATCCCTGAATGTACATTTCGACCTATTAGGTTCTCATCAGAAAGGTTATATCGATTTGTTTAGCCTTAGATTTGAACATATATGCCCGCCTAAATTCATTAATTATAACTAATTTAATTTTCAAAATTAGGTTATGACTTTAATATAAGCCACAATATCTTCCAAAAAATTGTCGGCTTAAAGCCATATAAAATAAAACACATTTGTTTGTTTATTTAAACCTCGTTATATATATATCATATTATACATATATATATTATATTTTATATGAGAGAGAGAGAGAGAAAGGTAGACAAACACGTGGATGTGTGGAAAGGGATATTTCTTGTAGGTAGTGATGTCGACGATGCAACGAAAATGTTATTTCACCATTGAGCAAGAAACTCTATTGACCAGAAGAAGGGTCACAAGACCAAAACGTTGCCTCGTCGACTCCACTATCCTACAATAAACATCCATTTTCTACAAACATCCTGTGTTTGTCTACCTTTCTCCAACATACTGTCCGGATTAATCTCTTCATATTTCTCCCATATATAATATAATATATTATATATAATATATTAATGATGTTGAAGGCAATTACAATGCATATAAAAAATAAAAACAAAAAGATGTTATTTTGTCTTATCCGATTTTCAAAAGTAGAACTTATCACATCAGAGGATGGTTATCAATGAAATGTACGTGCTTCAGTCTTTTTTGTTTATGTGGTTGTATGTATATATTTTTTTTGTCTCTTTCTTCTCTTTTTTCTTTCTCCTCCTAAAAAAATATATACAACCACACAAAAAAAAGACTGAAGCACGTACATTTCTGATAACCATCTCTGAAGATAAAGTTCTACTTGGAAATCGATAGACAAAAATAACATCTTTTTGTTTATATTTTATATGCATTGTAATTGTCTTCAAATCATTAATTATATTATTAATCATTAAGTATATACATACTTAACAATGCTTCAAGCAAAATTACCATAATTACTTTATATATATATAATATTAAATAAAAGTAAGTGTGTTATGGGTCCAAAAGGAGAAAATCGATTATCTATAAAAAAAGAAGGTCTGCAAAATGGATTATGTTTCTTAATTTTTTAAAAATTCTATTTGTGGTAATCGTCGGTGCCATCACGTATCTTTGAGCCCAACGCTTTATCCAATCCGGGGATATCCCTGTTCTTATTCCGCTAACCATAAGCTGGGGTACAGGTGTTGCCCTTGACCAGGATTTACCTGCAACCTAGAGATAAACAGTCACTGAATACTGGTCAAACCAATGACATCGACAAGACGAGTCAGTTGTTTATTGTGGGTCAGCTTCCTTATTCCGCCAAAGTCTAGTCTATCCACTCCTGTTGTTACCAACTTCTTTATTATATATCAAGTTTGTTTTTCAAGAAAATTTTTTGAAAAAAAAAAAAAGCCCCAAAGAGAGGCTCTACGGTGGGAACGGCACTGTCTGTCTTATTACTGCTGTAAAGTGGGTTTCGGACTAAATCAAGCATCATGACCCATAAATGTGTTATATATATATATATATATTATATAGAAGAGACGAGAGAGGAGCGGAAGAGAGAGAGAGACTGAGAGACTTTTGACAAATGATATTGTGGATTTCAAGTCATATTTTGGCACACTGAAAATACAAAAATAAACTTAGTTATTATTTGGATTTATTTGGAATCTATATGTCTTTCTCAGATTAATTACAAATAAGAAAACTTGTTGCATTTCCATATAAAATTCTGTTGTATATGCAAATGGTCGAAATCTACAACCTGAAGTACTAATACGAACGACTAACATACACTCGCCAAACGGGGACGGATATAAAGTCGGGTAAGTGCCCTCTATCGTGGCCTGGGCACGCGATGACCATTTTGACCATATAATCTTGCGCATGGGCTCCAAAATCGACGTTCGCTATGAAGTCAATCCCAAAATTAAATAAAAATAAAAAAATTGGTAAATAAAATTCGAATATTCATCCAATGAAAAGCGATTCCCGGGTAAAGTGAAAACAAATATCTCCAATTATCCAAACTTGGGACCGCGATCTCTATAAACGAAAACAGCTACTTGAACAAAGCGCACGAACAGTCAGGGCTCAGGCACCAGCACGAACGCAGTCCGAACGAGCGCAACCAAAAACGTTTTAAAGGATACATACAAGGGATACGGAACACAACATAACAATTCCATTAAAAACTAAAAGATAAGAGTTTCTTTAATAACTTAGTATTATGATATCGCCAAATCTCACCGCCACTGTTTTGTGCTTTGTTAGTTGCGTGAAGGCAGATAACGTAATATTATTCATGACCGGATTAAATTAGATAATTATATGTATTTTGGGGGAGGTGAAAAAATATGGCATTCAAAGTTAGCGTTGGTTCACGATATCATTTAATGTATTGTACGCTTGCATATGCACTAAGATATACGGTACTCAGCTGTACCTAGATTTACGTTAAAGTATATCCATGTTATAATTGTAATAAATTAGAAACTGGATTATGGTATATGGTCAATCTCACAAGACAACTTTATCTTTCTTCTGGTTGTAGAGGTGTGTCTTGGCTATAAACCAAAGAAATAGCTCTGATTCTTAGTCTCCTCAATAATATACTTAGTGCAACTAAATGCATTAGCCAAATTTGATATTATTTAGAAATTATTTCACTAAGAAATATAAAATTTATTTAATTGTTTTTTAACTATATTTCTTTTCAGTTTTCTTTAAGTTTTTATTTTATTTTTCACTCCTTATCCTTGTGACTTTTTTCACATCAGAAATTTAGTCGGTGATCTGTCATTGGAAAGTAAGTGTGATGGCTCACCGATTACGAACATAGAAAGGTTCCACCGAGATTGGAGAATGGACCTTCCAGCGATGTCTGACAATTAATATACCTGAGAAGGGCCGGAGGGCACATCGGTCGAAAACGTTTTTACAGATACAATAAAGATTGAGGACAATGGACCGAAATAATCTCAAATAAATACTTAATTATCATGTCTCTCATCATCAAAAATTCTCAAAAAGGTAAGCAGAGGAGTTTAATGCTCGGTGATTTCTTCGCCAGTTTTTGATTTTCTGGCAGTTAACTTCTCGTAAGAAGGTTATGCCTTTCTCTCAACGGCTTTGTCCATAGTTAGACTGGATCCCCTTTCTACCCCCCCCCCCCTGGATGCTCTCTGTCTGTCATTGTAGTAAATACGCGACTAAGTTTACTTATAATAAACAAATGTTTGGTGGGAGTGTGAAAAATACAATATTTTCTTCAAAACATCAATTACCCACACACTTAAGCTTGATTTATGAGAAGTTATTTCACTAGGTTTGGACGGTATATAAACATTTTCATATGAACAACAGGGAAAGGGGAGCAGGGGAT
>CM042141.1:64480402-64536556 GCA_023376005.1 Doryteuthis pealeii | reverse complement strand
GGCTCGCTGGTGAGAAAGGTGATCCTCTGGAAATTGAGCTAGAACACTAAACGTTGTCCATCACATTAGAATGGTAGTGCATAAACTAGTCCTTTCTTGAGAATGAAACGCATAAAATTCTCTGACTTTGAGATACAGACGGACCACTTATTCAGCCAGAAATACTGGACTAGTATTACTAACATATTAATAGTTGGGTAGATTGAACTCTTTAATTTTGATAGACAACCATTCTAAGAAGAATAGACAAGTCTGAATTCAAAACTCTAATTACATGACTGTAACAGAAGAAACAAGTGAAGCATGACAGAAAAAATGTTTAAGGTGTTTAAAAAGTTGTCACTTGATCCCGAGTGTCGAAAGACTATCACTTGATTGCGTATATATATATATATATATATTTAAAATAAGTGTATTTTGGCAGCTTTTTCTTTTATAACAAGTTTTGTTTGAACTGTAAAACGACAATTCTTGTCGGACAAGTTTTTGGTTGATCCTTTCTAATTTTCAGGCCCATCTTTTGGTGTTTGGGTGTAACTGTGTAACAGTCACCAAAGGTTTCAAAACGAGCGCTTTCGGCATACAGTTTGCCATCAATCAGGTAGGAAACGATGGTATGTTTCGTGTCCTCGTTTTTAAGGAGAACGAGTAGTAGCAAGGAATAGAGTTGTAGAAATGGTAGTGGTTCGAGCGAGCGATGCAATAGTGATTTTTTTTATGTGGAGGGGGCACAAGTTGTGAGAAGGGAGTATATGAAGGAGGAATTTTAGGAAAATTAGAAAGGATCAACCAAAAACTTGTCCGACAAGAATTGTCTGTAAAGTTCAACAAAACTTATATATATATATGTGTGTGTGTGTGTGTGTGTGTTTGGTAATGAGGATCATTCTATGTGTAGTTTAACTGTAATGATTCAGATGAGAGCTTGATGTGCCTAGTGCCAGTAAGTGGACGGACAGAGCCATACATTGAATAAATAAATTTAAAAAAATGATTTATTGCAATGATTTATTTCAATTGGATCAATGCGGCAGCGTCAAACATGAGCAAAAACATTGTTATAACTAAATCCAATAATAACCAAATTTTGTTCATGTCTAATGCAGTTGAAATAAATTATTACAATGAAGCAAATTAATGTTTTTTCCTTCATTTATTCTAATATATATATATATATATATATATATATATCTTATTATAATGAGATTGTATGTTTTTTCTGTTTGTAACCGAAATTATATTACTACTCAAGTCACAATTCCCTTAATTATTTACGTCAAATTCTCCATGATTTCATTCTTTTAAACCTTCAGTTATTAATAAAAATTGTTTTACATTATTAATACGTACTAATAACATGCAATTGTATTTATATATACAACAAAATAGCGGTTTACAGTTTGAACGAGAAGGCTAATTTGCATATTGATATTTAAAATTTTATTTTAATAAATATGTGGCTTGGTATTATGATTTCTAATTGTTTGGTTTTATCTTAAGAAATATAAAGAAAAATTCGTGGATAAATCTTAAAAGAAATTTATTTACAAGAAGAAATAACTGTAATATTATTCTTTACTTCCTATTTTAACTAAATAGTTGAATTAGGAAAATTTACCAATGAAAGAGGGGAGTAACGAAAATGAAGGGAATAGTTAGTTTCAAAGTTGTTCTATTTTTCGATTATACCCCCTCTGTTGCAGAATTTTTTATCTGCATTCTTAGTCAGTTTCATTAGCCTTTCTAATTTAATATGATATTTTATTATATCAAAACTTAAAACTTAAATACTTGCACCCGGAGGGTGCATATATTTGCTAGTATATATAAAGGAAAAATAACGAAGAAGAGAATATGGGATCTTGAGGAATCATCATTCCTCTTTCAATCTAAATCTTCTTTTTCTAATATATTTTTACTCTGTGAAACCAACAATAAGGGGACACATTGAGCCCAGTCAATTATGACTATTGTAAACTACTACGCCGTAAGGAGGATTTCTTTCACTCCATCTTAGAAATATTATATATATATATATATATATAGAAGAGAGAGAGAGAGAGAGAGAGAGAGAAACAGAAAGAGAAACAAAAGTAATAAGACAAATAGGCATGTTTATTTATTCATATACAGCCTAAAACATGTGAATTAGGAACTTTTGAAGTCCGTTATTTGAAGTTTCATGTGGAGCACACAATCATCAAACGGAAATAACGGACTTTTAGGTTTCAGCCCAGCTCTGTTGCTTTCCTCATGTTATTTAAAACGGAATATTTCTGTCTTTTAACGATGAGCTTAGCGTGTCTTTCAAGACCACCGAATAATTCAGCCTCCTCTTAGCTCCCTAAACACGACGCAGTTACTGGCATATTCGAATAGCTTCATTCACAGTTGTGAAAGTCTTCAGGGCGTGTAAGTAGGCAGCAGACCAGCATTAAAACATGCGCTGTTACATCGAATGTTGTATATGTGCGCAGCGTCAGACAGACGCATGTTTTGAATGAGCAAGTGAAGCTGTTGACGAATTTCGCGGGCAAAAGCTCGTATGAATCGTACTTAGAAATTTTCTTTTAAATTGAAATTAAAGAACTAATTTCAAAGCACCAGAATGGTAAAGAGAAAAAGAAACATCGGAAAGAATAGGCCAATTAAAACTCCCACGCAAGAATTGAACGACAAACATCTTGACCCCTTGCTTTACACGGAGCAGCCACGTGGCATTCTCCCAAATACAGATCAGAGGAACTAATTATCTAACTGTGAAGGCGTGTGTGTGTGTGTATGAGAAGAGACTGAGTTAGCGTGTGTGTGTGTATGAGAGAGACTGAGTTAGCGTGTGTGTGTGTGTATGAGAGAGACTGAGTTAGCGTGTGTGTGTGTGTATGAGAGAGACTGAGTTAGCGTGTGTGTGTGTATGAAGAGACTGAGTTAGCGCGTGTGTTGTAGAAGAGAGAGAGAGCGTTAGCGCGTGTGTATTGTGTATGAGAGAGAGAGAGAGAGACTGAGTTAGCGCGTGTGTATGAGAGAGAGAGAGCTGAGCGTGTGTGTATGAGAGAGAGAGAGACTGAGTTAGTATGTGAGAGGGACTGTGTGTGTGTGTGTGTGTGTGAAAGAGAGAGAGACTGAGTGTGGGTTTGCAAGAAAGAGTGTAGGTGTGTTAGAAAGAGGTATAGAGTTAATGTGTGTGTCTGTCAGAGAGCGAGAGTCTCTGTGTGAGAGATAGATTGAGAGTTACTAAGCGTGAGAGAGAGAGAGATACTGGCTGTTAGCCTGTGTATAAGAGAGACTGAGTTAGTATGTGTGTGAGAGAGATTGAGAGTTAGTAAGTGTAGTGTGTCTGAGATTCAGTGTATGTGTGAGACAGAGAAATAGGGATTGAGGTGTTAGTGAGTAGGCGTGTGCGTGTCAGAGTTGCAGTTTTGTTTTTTTGTGGTTTTTTTTCAATTATGGCAAATATTTAAAGCACACACGAACGACTTCTCAAGTAGGTGCTTTTTTTGCACGCCCTAGTTAAAGGACAGTTTTTAACTTTTTTATTGAATTATATTGAATGACCTCACGTACTATTATCAGGAAGTGAAATTTGTTACTCACAAACTCCTGGATAATCCATCAAGCACATATAAGATATATATATATATATATATATGTGTGTGTGTGTTGAGAGAGTGAACATTTGCTCAAAACTTAAGGAATTAAATTACCTTTTTCATGTATGTATATGTATATATATATATATATATAATGAGGGTCTTTATTTCCTGATTGATCTTTTTTGGGAGATACGTGAAATGTTCGGAGTGACACGGTAATGATGACAGATGAAGTGATTGATCAATCTGTTGAAATTTAACGAACCTAGAACAACACACACACACACACACACACACACACACCCACACACACATATATATATAATGGAGATTGTGTGTTTCTCTCTGTCTGTAACCGAAACTATATCACTACTCAAGTCACAATTCCCTTAATTACTCACATCTCATTCTCCATGATTTTACTTTTATTTAAACCTCAATTATTGATAAAGTGTGTTGTATTATTAATGCCGTTGGTCTGATCTACATACTAGATATTTACCACGTAGCCCACGTGTACGGGTTAGGCACAAGGCCCTATTAATGTGGGACCACCCACAAACCGTGACTCATGGGTGGCAGGTGCAAAAAATGCGTCGATCATTTCGGCATTCCTCCTCAAGGCGGGTGCCTCAGGCACTGGGCTATAAACTAAGCCCTGTCCCTTTAAATCAATGGGACAGGTGTTGATTGGGTTATTTTCCTCGTACCCCACTTGTATAGGTCAGGCAGAAAGTCCCTATTAACGTGGCCCGAGACTCATGGGTGGCAGGTGGAAAAATTGCGTTCATCCCGTCGGCATTCCCTCTCAAGGGGGCGCCTCGGGCACTGGACAATAAACCCAGCCCTGTCCCTTTAAATCGAGGGGACAGGTGTTGCCTGTGGGGACGGCCCCCTGGGATCAACGATGTTAGCTTGTAACAAAATAGCGGTTTACAGTGTGAACGGGAAGGCTAATTTGCATATTGATATTAACAATTTGATTTTAATAAATATGTGTTTGGTATTATTGATTTCTAATTGTTTGGTTTTATCTTAATGAATATGAGCAAAAATCTCAGGGATAAATCTTAAAACAAATCCATTAACAAGAAGAAATAACTGTAATTTTATTCTTTACTTCCTATTTCAAATAAATAGATAAATTAGGAAAATTTAGCAATGAAAGACGGGAGTGATGGAAGACTACGTTTCTGTTTTTCTATTTATCTGTTTCAAATCTTTTTATCTGCATTCTTATTTAGTTTCATGATGCACTAAGTGTGTTGGGTAGATTTTACGGCATGTCAACCTGTTTGATTAGGATTATCTACCCCGCCCCCGCTAGACCGTAAAAGAATGGTTGTGTCTATCTTATAAATTAGCTGTCAGACAGACAAGAGGGGTAGTTAGTATGTATATGAATTCCTGATCGAATAAATATACTATCACCAAGTATTTGACTTTGCCTCTTATTTGCTATTATTACATATCTCCTACTTTCTCTTTGTGTTTGAGTAATTGGCCACCTTTACTCACGATACAAAACAAATCAGTCTCTCCGATATCTCAAGTCATTTTTTGCTGATACTGATATGTAAACCAAGTTACTGTCGCACGTTACTTGATCATGCACAATTAAGCGTAATGGTTTTCTCAGTAAAAATAGAATCTGTGACCTGAGATCTAATTCTGAACTAGGCTGTTTGCTTTCTCACAACATCTTAATGACATCGCAAAAAAATAAATGAATCCAATCATTTTTTGAAACTCATTTTTTTCTATTCAAGACGTAGATGTGACCTTAACAGGTACTACCACTCCGGCTAAATGTGTTGAATATATAAACTGCAAGTTTATTAGCTGTAGGTCATTTATTTCTTGGTCGGTCGAGAACTTTTCAAATGATACGTGTATACTTTTGACCATTTCTCACATTTTCAAACACTTTCGCTGCCCGAAGATTGCTCCGCTTTGACAAGCAGGTTTAAGGACCATGAAACCAATATGGTAGCAGATTAGTTTATATATATATATATATATATATATATATATATGAGGGTAAGTAAACAAATAAATGTGTTTATTTTTATATGGCTCTAAGCCGACAATTTTTGGAGGATATGTGCTTAATTGAAGTCATACCTAATTTTGAAAATTAATTAGGTAATAATTAATGAATTTAGGCGGGCATATATGTTCAAGTGTAAGGTTAAACAAATCGAGAAAATTTCAATCCAATAGGTCGAAATGTACATTCAGGGATTGACATTTTCTCGATTCGTTTAGCCTTACATTTGAACATATATGCCCGCCTAAATTCATTAATTATTAACTAATTAATTTTCAAAATTAGGTATGACTTCAATTAAGCACATATCCTCCTATATATATATATATATATATATATATATATATATATATATATATATGTATGTATATATATATATGTATATATAAACAAAAGTAACAAGACAAATAGGAATAATTATTTATTCATGTATAGTCTAAAATATTCGAATTATGAATTTCTTGGTCGGGAACTTTTCAGTCTCTCTCTCTCGCTCTCGCTCTCTCTCTCTCTCTCTCTCTCTCTCTCTCTCTCTCTCTCTCTCTCTCTCTCTTTTTTCTCTTTTTTTTTATATATACTAGCAAATATATGCACCCTCCGGGTGCAAGTATTTAAGTTTGAATGTAATGAAATATCGTATTAAATTAGAAAGTCTAATAAGAAGGCAGATAAAAAGATTTGAAACAGAGTGGGGGTATAATAGAAAAATAGAAATGAAACTTACTCTTCCATCACACCCGTCTTTCATTGCTGAATTTTACTTATTTAACTATTTAGTTAAATTAGGAAATAAAGAATAAAACGACAGTTATTTTTTTTGTTAATGGATTTCATTTAAGATTCATTGAAGAGATTTTTGCTTATATTCATTAAAATAAAACCAAACAATTAGAAATCAATAATACTAAGCACATATTTAATAAAATCACATTTTTAATATCAATATGCAAATTAGCCTTCTCATTCACACTGTAAACCGCTATTTTTTGTATATATAAATACAATTGTATGTTAATTGTATGTAGATATGGACAACACTAATAAAAAGGTGAAGCAATTTTATTAATAATTGAGGTTTAAATATAAATAAAATCATGGAGAATGTGATGTAAATAACGAAATGAATTGTGACTTGAGTAGTAATATAGTTTCGGTTACAGACAGAAAAACCCACAATCTCCATTATAATAAGATATATATATATATATATATATATATATATATAAATCAGGATAACGTAGACACAGCCATGAAGCGGCGTGGACTCTGTGTCTACGCTCTTCTAACTTAGATCTACCTTTGGTCTCTCACCAATATTGAGTGCTTTTTATTCATAAATATATTAGGAAAGTCAGCTATTCAAATTCCAGTCATGAATGTTTAAACCCCTTTCATATCAATGCTATTCAGAAAGGCTTGAACCCAACTTTCCCTTCTTTCTGTCATTCTCCTGTCAAATTTGAACGCTATTTTGGCAGACGGAGATTTTTTTTTAAATTAAAAAAAAAGGTGTGAGTGAGTACACGAGTTATCTACTTTCATATCGTCATCTTCCCAGGCCTGGGGGGTGGGGAGTCATCAATTATAACTGTCTTGGTTCTCATCATCTCATGTGATGTACGAGGGTGATAAGTACACGTTTAGAACACGGAAGGGAAATATCTACTCATTTGTTGTTATTGTTGTTGTTGCAGCAATTAACTGTCCTCTGGTCATTGGCCGTATGTTTCCGGTCATTCTCGTTTTCATTGATGCAATAGAAGAAAAGACATAAAATTGGGATGGTCAAGCGATGGTGCTCAAAAGAAGAAAATCTTGAAGACACAAGTTCCGTTTTCTTGAGGGTGGGGGGGTTGTTTGTTTTTGTTTTTCTTTTCTTTTTTTTTGTTTGTTTTTTTTTTCTTGTCTGTTTTTGTGGGGAGGGGATGATTTTTTTTTTTTTTTTTTTTTTTTTTTTACTATTGCTCAAAATGAGGCCAAACGGACCTTTTGAATTCAGAAAGAATATTTTAAGTGGATGATCACACTTGTCCAAAGTTGTTTTTTTTTTATTATTGCAACTACAAAAATAAATTAGCTAAAGAAAACACCGATAGAATTAAGAGAAACGATTTTCAAACACGATTCATGCTAACTGGGTTACATTTTACTGGATACTAGCAGAGATACCCGGCGTTGCTCGGGATTTCAAAAGTTAAAAATAAAGCTGTTATCGATACTTATATATAGGCTAGTAAAAAAAAAATATTTTTCGATATATTTGTTTTAGCTTTTATTCTTATATGTGTGTGCGCGCGTGCGCGTCTTGTTTTTAAGTGGTTTATTTTTATCCTTGTTTTTATTTTCATTTTTATTGTGTTTTATCTTTTATCAATTTGTTTTATATTTTACGCACTTTCTCAATTGAAGTTTTACTATATCTTTAATTTATACCCGTATTATATGTTTGTTTAGCTTTTCTTTTGGAAAATGAGGGATAAAAGTTTTTTGACCCCCTTTTTGGACATAATGTGTATTTTATTGAACTTTGCTGTCTCCACCATTTTTCCTCTAACATTTTTATTAGGCTATGAACTTATTCACTGTCTTACATATAGAGAGACAGACAGACAGACAGAGATTTGCTCAACCCCCATGGTATTGCGATCTGACAATGATTGGTTTAATCTGGGGTACTCCGCAAGAAATATACTTTGTGAGAGTTTGGGACTGCTTAGTTCCGTCGGCATTCCTCTTACGAAGTGCCTCTGATACCAAGGAGCAATCAATCTAGCCCTTACCTCTTTTAGGTGAGGTGTCACGTACTGTCTATGGCTCTCTCTCTCTCTCTCTCTCTCTCTCTCTCTCTCTCTCTCTCTCTCTCTCTCTCTCGGCGATTTAATGTGGGGTACCCCACAGAAAAACATGTTTCCCGGGAAAAGGGCGGTTCCTAAAATTGCTCACTACCGTCGTCATTTTATTCAAGCGTATGAAATAACGGAACACTTGATCTTTAACTATTATCGGAAATTCAACAGAGAATTGTCTTCCCCTGCCGCTAGGGGAAAAATTGCCAACAGGAGGTTGGCGCGAGAATCAAACCAAACCTTATCACAGAACAGTTACCAGGGAAGGACGTGAAAATAAGCGTCTCCAGCCACCTCGCCCATAACCAGCAAACTTTCTAAGGCGTTGTATCAGCATAGTTTCTGAGGCTGTTACAATAGCATACTAACAGAAGGCTGAAGAACGAGAAACGACCTGACGAAGCGTCTTAACAACATTCCAACCAGCGACCAAAACACCCCTGTTATCACCACTTCTCAAACGAACAGTATTTAACCTCACAGATAAGTCTTGTAGCAAATGCCATTAAAGTTTGCAACAACATTTCTGTACTTTTTGATAATACAAGTGTTTGCAATTTATATTCGCATTTCTTTCTTTCTTTCTTCCGAAATAGCCAACTACGGAGAATAAGCCTCCAGCGAATTCCCGTAAATACTCTTACTATTCATAAACAGGTTCTAGAAAAATTACCTTCCTTATTAAAACTTGCCGCTGCACAAACGCTAGGATGTATGTTTGTTTTTGAGCTCATACATATTTATATTTTCTTAAGATTCCAGATCCCTAACATGCGTGTGAGAATTTGGCTAATTGAACGAAAGCCGCCATTGCGACCCGTCTCGCCCAACAGTTAGCTAAAGACTGATTTTCTTTTAGCTAACTTTGCACTCGCGAACCAGAAGTATAGGTCAATACAGGATTATATCGTGTCACTCACAAATCTCTGTATCGTTCACCGCCCTGTCGGCTGGAGGGTTGGAATACACCGACTGTACCTTTGCAGAAGGGTAAGACTCTCCCAATGGGGCCTCATGTTGTGCATGGGTGGCGACCCGTGATGCTTAAGGATGGAACCCAGGTGGCTGAGCAGTCCATGACATGCAACACTCCACTTTGGTCCTTACTTAGACTAGACGGGCGGTCAGAGAGGCCCCCTCCGCTCAATCGGCAGGTCACGTCAAGCCCTAGCATCTGATTTTCCCAACCCTGTTGCCCTTATGGCAAACAACAACCCTTTTTATCATATTAGTGCTAGAAGGTGGTAGCTGAGGGTGTTCATGTCCTGGGTATGTGGTTAAACTCTAACTGATACTGAGGTTTCAGTTTTGGAGGTCTGGAGCACCCCTTCATCACTATTGCTCCCATGCCCACTGTGACCCAGAGTGGTAGTACCTGTTAGGGTTCCATCTATGGGTTAAATAGAAAAACATGAGTTTATAACAAAAATTGAGTATCTATTAAGAATAAATTTATTTCAAAACATTGTCGGCATTGAATGGCCCACTGAGGTTGATATGCCGTAAAATAAACCAAACCTGTATCTTTCCATTAACCGTTATTCTAAAATCTACGATACTGTGTATAATTAACAGCCTACCCATCAACTATGTAACACAGTGAGTTCATACCTTTCTCAGGGGTATAGCAAGACTCGAGTTAAACATGTTTACTACGATATCGTTTTTAAACTCGTTAGTCACGACGCAGCGGGGACTCCCCCACTTCAGGATGAGATTTCAGAATTGTATATCTAATGAGAGTGTAGCGTTTGTTTGTATTCGCCTGGTGGAGTTGTCTGCCCCTTTTAGTTTGATGATGCCTGCTATGGCACCAGTATTTAAGCGCCGGTTTCAAACACCTTCGCTCTCCTTCTAGTTTCAGCAACTACGAGCCACATGGGGTAGATTCTATCTAAACCCTCTCGTGGGGCTCCGCCCCCCTTACATTACTGTAAGTCCTCACAGCATGGACTATTCCTAGTCTCATGTCTGTGCCCTTTATCGTATATTTGTATCATTCATGAATGTGTCTATCTTTATTTGTGTACCTCTTTTTATGTGTACTCTTTATTATGAACGTTGTATCAACTGTTATCCATGTGCTGTATGTATTAAATGTTTGTCTATTAACCTTCGTCGGAGTTATTTGTATCCAATGTATGTTGAACTTTAAACCATCCTTACAAGAGCAATCTTTTGAATAATATGATCTTTAAAACAAAGCAATGATAGTAAGAAACAAAATTGACTTTATTTTATAGTTAAACTAGCTGCAGTATCCGGTAATACCTTGGAAAGGTGGGATATTCGCAGTTCCTGAAAGCCTATACTGGATTTTCAATAGCAACAAACTTATGAATAATAATAGGAATGAGGTAATGGGAAGGGGTTAATAATAGTATCTTCTCTTCCCCCTCTCTCACTAAAACATATTTTCTTTCTTTATCTATTGTAAAGATGTCCCAAGTGATTCCTTTATTGATTTCTTATTGAAATCCAATTAGCCAGTCATGTACTTGAATATTAGCTTAACATGTGCGTAAAGTTTCATGATTGGATCACCAACTGGTGATACACAGACAGATTACCATTTATATAGTAGATAAAATTTTGAATAGAATTCATGTTGCCTTTTATTTTATTTATTTTTTACGCTCTAAACCTGAGAGATCCTTTTGCTAAATTCTGTATATTTCTTCAAGGTTGTATTTCTATTTCTATAAATAAATAAATATTTTTTTTAATTGCGTGGCTTAGTTCAAATTCCTTAACTCACTTCTTATCACGTTTCTAAATACTGCTACTTGTCTATATTAATTGATAAGGAGAGAAGAGCTTTATTTGAATATATAAGCAATCCTAACTTTTAGTGATAGCCTAACAAGTCATAAAAAGTCCGCCATTTAAATAAAATGGCGGCGATATTAACAGTTAGTAAATATATAAACAAACGATAAAAAAAATAGCACTTTGTAATAGAGAAGGGATGTCACGGTTTTATGGTAGATAGTTATTGAAATCTCTCATTATTGTATGGTTTCCTCTATTCTCCCTCCGCCTATGAGTAAATAATAGAACAGACTGTCTCTATAACTGTTATATAGTACCTAAATAATGAGTATAGAGCCATCTGTTTTTCTTATAATGTCTGTCAAAAGCTCAGAAGAGAATCACATCATACTCGTGTGGAGGGGTTGGGTAAATACACACATAGAAAACACGCAATTATTTCAGCTACATGTTTATTATTATTATTATTATTGTCATTATTATTATTACTAGCAAATATATGCACCCTCCGGGTGCAAGTATTTAAGTTTTGATATAATAAAATATCATATTAAATTAGAAAGGCTAATGAAACTGACTAAGAATGCAGATAAAAAGATCTGCAACAGAGGGAGTATAATCGAAAAATAGAACAACTTTGAGACTAACTATTCCATCATTTTCCATTACTCCCCTCTTTCATTGGTAAATTTTCCTAATTTAACTATTTAGTTAAAATAGGAAGTAAAGGATAATATTACAGTTATTTCTTCTTGTAAATAAATTTCTTTTAAGATTTATCCACGAGATTTTTGTTCATATTTCTTAAGATAAAACCAAACAATTAAAAATCAATAATACCAAGCACATATTTATTAAAATAAAATTTTAAATATCAATATGTAAATTAGCCTTTTCGTTCAAACTGTAAACCGCTATTTTGTTTTATATATAAATACAATTGCATGTTATTAGTACGTAGATATGGTCAACAGTATTAATAATGTAAAACAATTTTTATTAATAACTGAAGGTTTAAAAGAATGAAATCATGGAGAATTTGACGTAAATAATTAAGGGAATTGTGACTTGAGTAGTAATATAGTTTCGGTTACAGACAGAAAAACACACAATCTCCATTATAATAAGATAATATATGATGGACTCTCTAGTCCCTTTAGTCTAGCGAAACATATCTTACGCCATTCTTTCCGATTTGATGCAAGATTTTCCCAAGCACTCAGGTTAATATTGAGGCGTTTCAAATTGTCCTTCAATTTGTCTTTATAGCGTAAGAGTGAACGTCCAATAGAACGCTTAGCATTTGGTAATTGTCCATATAACATCTTCTTTGGAAGCCTGTTCTCATTCATTCTGACAACGTGACCAGCTCACCTAAGCTGAACCTTAGCTAGTAAGGTTTCAATGCCAGCAATGTTACATTTTTTTTAATATTGTGCTATTTTTTACTCAATTATCCCATTTTATATGGCAAATGGCACGAAGACAGCGCATGTGAAAAGCGTCAAGTTGGTTTATGTGCTTGCGGTAATAATAATAATAATAATAATATATATATATATTATTAAGTTCCGCAAAATGGATTGTGTTTTTTAAAAGATTTTTCATTCTACATTAGCGACACGTGTTTTAGATCTTCTGGTATCTTATTCAGGCTAAATAATACTCTGCTTACTTGTAGCTAGTTATTTATCCGACCTGTTCACCACGAGTAGAATTTGTCATCGCAAGTATGGGATTTGCTAATCCGTTGTAATTGATCTGTGAGACTAGCTTGGCAACCACAAATATAGTACGTATTTACTGATACCTCACCATATTAGTCGAACACATGGATCATTCTAGTCGGGAACAATGCACAAACCAAAGCTCATGCATGGCAAGTGTTTAAAGATCGCGTAAATCCCCTCGATATTTCTCTTGAGGTGCATTAGGCACTGGACAATAAACCCAGCCCTGTCCCTTTTAGACGAGGGGGCAGCTATTACCTGGGTGATGCCCCACTCCCAGGATCATGCTGATATAATATCCTACCGGTCAAATGGTTGAAACCACTGGACACAGGTTCTGAAGAACGGGATAAGTTCACCAGAAACACACACACACACACACACACATACATATATATATATATATATATATATATACACACACACACACACACACCTCCGCGCGAGCAGGATACGACACCATGTCAATTTCTTAAGCGGAGTTTAACAGGTTTGAATTTAGAGTTTTCCTTCTCCTAGACTGGTTATCTAGCCATGGTTAGAGAGCCCAGTCTGCCCTGCTATTTACCCATAGCTGGAGGGGGGATTGGATTCATACCTTTCCCAAGGGTATTAGCGCTATGTGAAATTGAACTCGAGTTGACTAGTCCATTTCCTACGACTCTAACCATTAGACCACGCGCCTTCACAAATATGGTATACGATTCTTTCATCCTTTTGATTTTATTATTCCTTTAAATACTCTTTCTTTATCATTAGAATGTATTCTCTCTAATTCTTTCTCTCTAATTCTTTCTCTAATTCTTTCTTTCTCGTCTCGTTCTCTCTATTTCTTTCTTCTCGTCTCGTCTCTCTATTTCTTTCTTTCTCGTCTCGTTCTCTCTCTTTCTCGTCTCGTTCTCTCTATTTCTTTCTTTCTCGTCTCGTTCTCTCTATTCTTTCTTTCTCGTCTCGTTCTCTCTATTTCTTTCTTTCTCTTCTCTATTTCTTTCTTTCTCGTCTCTTCTCTCTATTTCTTTCTTCTCTCGTCTCCTTCTCTCTATTTCTTTCTTTCTCGTCTCCTCTCTCTATTCTTTCTTTCTCGTCTCCTTCTATTTCTTTCTTTCTCGTCTCCTTCTCTCTTTCTTTCTTTCTCGTCTCTTTCTCTCTATTTCTTTCTTTCTCGTCTCCTTCTCTCTATTTCTTTCTTTCTCGTCTCTTCTCTATTTCTTTCTTTTCGTCTCCTTCTCTCTATTTCTTCTTTTCTCGTCTCCTTCTCTCTATTCTTTCTTTCTCGTCTCCTCTCTATTTCTTCTTTCTCGTCTCCTTCTCTCTATTTCTTTCTTTCTCGTCTCCTTCTCTCTATTTCTTTCTTTCTCGTCTCCTTCTCTCTATTTCTTTCTTTCTCGTCTCCTTCTCTTCTTTCTGTCTTTGAATATCCTTTCTCAGTTTGCTCCAATTCATTCAAATCTCTTTTTAACTTACATCGTTGTCCATTAAAATTCAAACAAAATAACCTTTTTTTGTCCACGTGACAAATAAACTTTATTTCAATTTAACGATGTTGGCAGGTACAATTCAGACAATTGAATCACAAACATCACGTATTTCAGCCGGGGAATACAACAAAAAATATCTCGTCTATCAAACTAATTACATTTCTTTTATTAACTTCGTCACGAGGAAGATAGCATCTTTTTTATTTATTTTTTTTATTTTACTATTCTTTAAGTTTGCTTAACAAGAGTCGAGAAGAATGACATATTTAGAGACCACGTGATCAAGTTGGGAGATCGTGTTTGGAAATCGCCTGTCTGAATCAAGACTCTAACAGAATGTAACGTTTTGGGAACGAAAATATATTTAAATTAAAGTCTGGAATTATATATATATATATATATATATATATATATATATAGAGAGAGAGAGAGAGGATATGTGCTTAATTGAAGTCATACCTAATTTTGAAAATTAATTAGTTAATAATTAATGAATTTAGGCGTCCTTATATGTTCAAGTGTAAGGCTAATCAAATCGAGAAAATGTAAATCCCTGAATGTACATTTCGACCTATTAGGTCTCATCAGAAAGGTTATATCGATTTGTTTAGCTTTAGATTTGAACATATATGCCCGCCTAAATTCATTAATTATTAACTAATTAATTTTCAAAATTAGGTATGACTTTAATTAAGCACATATCCTCCAAAAATTGTCGGCTTAAAGCCATATAAAAATAAACACATTTGTTTGTTTATTTAACCTTATGTGTGTGTGTGTGTGTGTAGAGAAAGGTAGACAAACACGGGATGTTGTGGAAAAGGGATGTTTCTTGTAGGTAGTGATGTCGACGATGCAACGAAAATGTTCACCATTGAAGCAAGAACTCTATTCCTAAAGACCTGAAGAAGGTCTAACAGACCAAAACGTTGCCTCGTCGACATCACTACCTACAATAAACATCCATTTTCTACAACATCCTGTGTTTATCTACCTTTCTCCACATACTGTCGGATTAATCTCTTCATATTTCTCCCATATATATATATATATATTAATGATTTGAAGGCAATTACAATGCATATAAAAAATAAAAACAAAAAGATGTTATTTTTGTCTTTTCGATTTCAAAGTAGAACTTTATCTTCAGAGATGGTTATCAGAAATGTACGTGCTTCAGTCTTTTTTGTGTGGTTGTATATATATTTTTTTTTTTGTCCTCTTCTTCTCTTTTTTCTTTCTCCTCCTAAAAAAATATATACAACCACACAAAAAAAAGACTGAAGCACGTACATTTCTGATAACCATCTCTGAAGATAAAGTTCTACTTTGAAATCGATAAGACAAAGATAACATCTTTTTGTTTTTATTTTTATATGCATTGTAATTGCCTTCAAATCATTAATATATTATTAATCATTAAGTATATACATACTTAACAATGCTTCAAGCAAATTACTAATTACTTTATATATATATATATATAAATAAAAGTAAGTGTTGTTATAGGTCCAAAAGGAGAAAATCGATTATCTTATTAAAAAAAAGAAGGTCCGCAAAATGGATTATGTTTCTTAATTTTTTAATTCTATTCTTGTCGTAATCGAGTGCCATCACGTATCTTTGAGCCCAACGCTTTATCCAATCCCCGGGGATATCCTGTTCTTATTCCGCTAACCATAGCTGGGGTACAGGTGTTGCCCTTGACCAGGATTTACCTACAACCTAGAGATAACAGTCATTGAATACTGGTCAACCAATGACATCACAAGACGAGTCAGTTGTTATTGTGGGTCAGCTTCCTTATCCACCAAGTCAGTTCCACTCCTGTGTACCACTTAGTGTCAGATTTGAAAGCCCAAAGAGGCTCTACGGTGGGGAACGGCACTATCTGTCTTATTACTGTGTAAAGTGGGGTCTCTGGATAATCAAGCATCATGACCCATAAATGTGTTTGTGTGTGTAGAGAGAGAGAGAGAGAGAGAGAGAGAGAGAGACTTTGACGATGTATTGTGAATTTCAAGTCATTTGGTCACACTGAAATACCAAAAATAACTTAGTATTATTTGGATTATTTGGACTATTGTCTTCATCAGATTAATTACAAACAGAAACTTGTTGCATTTCCATATAAAATTCTGTTGTATATGCAAAAGTCGAAATCTCCCGATTCACTAATACAAGCTACATACACTCGCCAAACGGGACGGATAAAGTCGGAAGTGCCCTCTATCGTGGCCTGGGACGAAATGACCATTTTGACATATATCTGCGCATGGGCTCCAAATCGGAGTTCCGCTATGATAGTCAATTCCCAAAATTAAATAAAAATAAAAAATTGGTAAATAAAATTCGAATATCATCCAATGAAAGCGATTCCCGGGTAAAGTGAAAACAACTCCAATTGATCCAACTTGGGACCGCCGATCTCTATAAAACGAACAGCTTTTGAAAGGCACCGACAGTCAGGGCTTCAGGCACCAGCACGAACGCAGGCCGACGAGCGCAACCAAAAACGAAGGATACATCAAAGGGCGGAACACACATAACAATTCCATCAAAACTAAAAGATAAGAAGTTTCTTTAATTTAGTTTATGTACGCCAAATCTCACCGCCACTGTTTTGATTTTGTTAGTGGTGAAGATAACGTATATTATTATGACCGGTTAAATTAGATAATATATATATTTGGGGAAGGTGAAAAAATATGGATTCAAAGTTGGCGGTCACGATATCATTTAATGTACTGTCGCTTGCATATGCTAAGATATACGGCTCAGTGTATTAGATTTACGTTAAGTATTCCATTGTTATAATTGAATAAATAGAAACTGGATGTGTAATGGTCATCTCACAAGAAATCTTTTCTTTTTGGTTGGAGGTGTGTCTTGGCTATTAAAACCAAAAAGAAATAGCTGATTCTTAGTTTCCCCAAATATGTTACTTTAGTGCAACTAATGTTTGCCAAATTTTGATATTATTTTAGAATTATTTCACTAGAAATATAAAATTTAATTTAATTTTTTTCTATATTTCTTTCAGTTTTCTTTAATGTTTTTTTATTTTATTTCACTCCTTGTCCTTGTGACTTTTTCACATCAGAATTAGTCGGTGATCTGTCATTGGAAAGTAAGTGTGATGGCTCCCGATTACGACAAGAAGGTTCCCGAGTTGGAGAAGGCTCCAGTGTCTGACAATTAATACCTGAAGAAGGCAGGAGGGCACATCGGTCGAAACGTTGTACAGATAACAATAAAGATGAGGACAATGGACTTAAATATCCAAATAATACTAATTATCATGTCTCATCTCAAAAATTCAGAAAAGGTAAGCAGAGGTTTAATGCTTGTGATTTCTTCGCCAGTTTTGATTTTAGAGTTAATTTCTCGGAGAAGGTTTGCCTTCTCCACGGCTTTGTCGTTAGACTGGATCCCCTTCTAGCCCCCCCCCCCCCTGTGATGTCTCTGTCTGTCCTTGTAGTAAATCGGACTAAGTTTACTAAATAACAAATGTTTGGTGGGAGTGAAAAATACAATATTTTTCTAAAAATATTACCCACACACTTAGCTTGATTTGGAAGTTATTTCACTGGTTTGGACGGTATAAACTTTTCATTGAACAACAGGGAAAGGGGAAAGGGCGGTAGTATTCCAGTTGCAAATACGAAAAACGATCCCGCTTTATGTACTTAACCTTTTCTACACGCAACAATAAATGAGCAAATTATGTTCGTATTTTTTTTTTTTTTTTTTTTTTTTTTTGTCACAAAACTGATTCGTGCAATTATTCCTCAAAAGATTATAACCTTTTTTTTTTTTTTTGACACAGTTGCAAATAAATGTCTGGCATTTTAATGTTTCATTCTTCTTCTCTCTTTACTTAATTGCTGTGTTTTAAAAAACACAATTTCTTTCTGAGTATGGATCGGTTTCTTTGTTTAATGGCACACCAACCTTTCTGTGTTATTCAATGCCGAAGCTATCCTCCTAGAATAATTTTAGGGATGCGATCTAACCCATAGCTGGGATGGGGAGAGGGTTCATACTTTTCCCAAGGGTATTTGTCCGATAGTGAACCTAATATCGCGACTGGATTTCGAATTCGCTTACTACGATGTCATAGTCAGACACTTTAGCCACAACGTCGTCTAGTTTATACCGATAATAGGCCACTCCGCCAACCTTTTTTTTTAATCTATTATTTTCTAGTGTTTTTATTTCTCATTATTATAAATACTAGCAAATATATGCACCCTCCGGGTGCAAGTATTTAAGTTTTAATATAATAAAATATCATATTAAATTAGAAAGGCTAATGAAACTGAATAAGAATGTAGATAAAAAGATTTGGAACAGAGGGAGTAAGATTGAAAAATAGAACAACTTTGAAACTATTCCATCATTTTCCCTTACTCCCGTCTTTCATTGTTAAATTTTCCTAATTTAACTGTTTAAAATAGGAAGTAAAGAATAATATTACAGTTATTTCTTGTTGTTAATGGATTTCTTTTAAGATTTATTGAAGAGATTTTTGCTCATATTCATTAAGATAAAACCAAAAAATTAGAAATCAATAATACTAAGCACATATTTATTAAAATCAAATTTTTAATATCAATATGCAAATTAACTTTCCCATTCACACTACAAACCGCTATTTTGTTGTATATATAAATACAATTGCATATTGTTAGTATGTAGATATGGTCAACACCGGGGGTCCAGTGGCTTCGGTCCTGGATCTTTACAAGTTAATAGCGTCGATCCCAGGGGGCCATCCCCCCAGGCAACACCTGCCCCCTCGATTTAAAGGGGCAGGGCTGGGTTTATTGCCCAGTGCCTGAGGCGCCCCCCTTGAGTGTGTATGTATGAGAGTCTGTATGTGTTACAAAGAGCAATGTGCTACATAAAACATACTTTCAGCCGCTTCAGATACAGATAAATAAGAAACATGTATTTTTACATTCACAGAATTATAAGAATGCAGCGTTATATTTACGCAGGGGTGTTCCATGTTCAAATATATCTGCTCTGTCTTTTCTGCGACAATAGACATTTTTATGACACTCTAATCCCCCCCTCTCTCTCTCTCTCTCTCTCTCTCTCTCTCTCTCTCTCTCATATGCACATTCAAATAAATCATTGAACGCTAACGGTAACACCCAAGAAACCGGAACACGTTCAAATTAAGTACAGTAAAAAAAAGGGAACTCTATAATGAACACCGGCTGTGGTCAGTCATGATACACATGTTATAAAAAGCACTTATACTGTCATTATATATATATATATATATATATATATATATATATATATATACTGTGTATAAATGTTGAACGTTGTTTTTTTTTGGGGGGGGATTATGAAGCGTGAAAAAAACAGAAAAAAAAACAGTTTTAATATCTAGCTGTTCTGTCCCTGGTTCGATTAATTCCGATATTTCGGGTGAATAAATATAAATCTGTTCACACTTATATATACATATATATATATGAATATTTATATACTCATGTAAAAATGTATCCATATTTTTGTGTATTCATGAATATATGAAACTTATTTTAATCATGTATATGTTTACGCACATGTATTATATATATATATATATATATATATATTAATATATATAGGTAGAAATATAAAGGAAATATGAACCCAGTTATATAAATGCACATTTATTTTATCTATTAGTCTGCATTAATTACATGAATATATATATATATATAATATAATATATATATATATATATATATATATATATATATATAGCGTGTAATTAATGCAGACTAATAGATAAAATAAATGTGCATTTATATAACTGGGTTCATATTTCCTTTATATTTCTACCTATGTATATATATATATGTAAGGGGCCGGGTTAGCTCAGTCGGTAGAGCGTTCGGCTAGAAACCACAAGGTTCCTAGTTCGATACCGGTCCCCGCCCACTCAGCGTATGAGTAGCACAGGGATCTGTGCGGTAAAGTAAGGAGCTGATGGTAGGTGTGGCGCTCCACCTCAGATGCTAAAACAATCTCCTTAGTCTAGCGCTATTGAAAAGGGGATAGACTCCCTCGCTGATTGGCTGATACCGACATTAGGCCGCCCCGTTGACTTTACTTTACTTATATATATATATGTATATATATATATATATATTAAAATTAATTACGTTTTAAAGACTGATCTTCATATTTAATGATATGTTTGAGACAAAAATGTCTAAATACGTTTAGAAACAAACGATTCACACGTGAATTCAATCCTTTGGCATTCCGATAATTATAGTCGATTAAATTAATAAGAAGCTAGAAAATATATCAAATAAGAAAAAATGCAGTTTCGCTTTTTGTTTTTAATTAATGAATATTTCAAAATCCCTTTTATTTATTTTAATTTAATTTTAGAGTGATAAAATTCAGTCAACATCGACAAAATGATATATAAAACGTCGTTAATAATAGACCATTTTATCTATTTGAACAATTTTAAGTGTAAAATACTTTTTATGAAAATGAAAAATCCTTATATTAGAATAAAAGAAAACATTTGTATATCATAAATACGCCATCATCGTAATGAAGATATTGAATAACATTATCTAAATATATGAACTATCATTTTTTTAACTAATTTAATTGTAATAAATATTGTCCATCTGCCACTTATTTTCTGATTTAAAAAATTGTACATTACTGGTGTTAATTTGTTATAATAGACGGTCAAAACTGAGTGTCTCCGTTAGTTATCTATTATCTGTACATATATAAAGGGCAGTTGTGTGTATGTATGTCCGGAGGAAACTATGAAAATAAAACAATTAACAACGAAGTAAATATAGGTACACATTCACTATCAACAGATTTTGCTTTTTAAGTAAAGATAATGAAAATGTGATCTATATTCGTGAAGAAAATTAAAAAATAAAATTCAAATTATAACAGCATAGTTTTTATTTATTTATTTAATATTGTAAATAGTAGACATTATTTTTACTTTTTACAGTAGCTGGATCAACGCAAGGGCTTTTTTACGTGGGGATTTTTATGGGCGTCCTTCGGGGATCTAACTCACGATTCAGTAATAATGCACCTGCTAGACTAAACTTTAAAAAAGACCTCTACCCAGGCGACACCGGGTAGCCGCTTCTGGTTTATATATATAGCAAATTAATATATACATATATGTGTAGTGTTGTTTGTCTTACTTAGTGTTATAGGTGATATACGCTATAGACTAATGGAATGCGCCGACGGTTACTATAAGTAACAGGGACAATTATGGCTTGACGGAAGCCAATTCGAGTCAGCTCGTAACTCTATTTGTCGGACGCAATTCCCACTTCTCTTTACTGTAATTGTCTAATCTTTTGTTTATTGAAGTCAGTCTACTGTTGGTTTTAATAACAACAGCTTACTAAGTCCAACTCAAGCAGTGTCCAAGACAGCTGGTATAAATAGGAATCAAGAATGATCCATTCATGAATCTGGGTGATTTGGGTAATTCCACTACTTGAGTTCTGATTGGCTGCTTGACTGCTTGATTTGAATGACATTGTGGAGTCTTATATATACTTTGTCATTTTGCAGTGGACTTTGTAGCATTCGAGTTTGTATTTGAGTTACAATCGTTTGTTGCCTTGTCTTCCCAGTTCGACGGTAATTGGAACTTTAATTATTCTTCATTGTTAATACATTTTCCTACATTTGTTACCCGTCGTTTTGTCTTATTTTGACCCCTTAAAACCCCACAACACTTAGGTTTTTGGCTGTACATCTGCTGTTTTGTGGTGTGCTTCTGTCATAATTTGTGCAAGACAGAATACAACATCCTTGTGAAGTTTCCATCTAGCTTTTTCTCTAAGTGTTTCGTTGGAGACCAATTGGTGTCGCCTTACTGTAAGACGAACATGATGGATAACTCATAATGGACGTTCTTCTGTGGACATCTACACATAGATACACCAATGTAGGCCGACCAGCAAAAACTTACATCAGTCATCTTTGTGTGGATTCTGGATGCCAATGCAGAATACCTACCTGTGGCGATTACCGATAGGGATTAGTGGTGAGTGAGAGAGTCACGGGTATCCGAGCTCAGTGCGACCTGACATGTCTAACCCATGTTGTCCAGTCCATGAAGGAGAAAAGAGAGCTTGAATCTGGCGCTTCCTGCTTAAATACAGAAAGACGCCTGGTGGTGAGAATAAGAAACGAGAGGGAAGATAACTTTTCAAAATCCAAGGGAAGACAATCCAACACAGGCATTATGCGAGGATTAGATTCTGAGAAATGCATAAAAATATTTAAAATTGATGAGTGAATGAATGATTACGTCCTTGATGTGTGTGTTTGCATGAAAAAGAGAGAGAGATATAGGATATGAGGGACATTTAAAGAAATCTAATGGGGCAGCGTTAAACCATATCAAAAGAGGATTTTCAGGGTGCTTCGACTAATGAAAAACTCGCTGGAATAACTGTGTTGAATGACAGTGAGACTCTGTGGAGAGATAAAAAAATAATTATTAATTCATTGTTCATTTCTGTCTTGGGTAATTCCATGTCAAATCATCTAGGCCATGTCAGCCACCCCCTTCAATTATAATAATGTTAGACAATCCCCAAAATTTGAGCTTCCAATTCCAAAAATTGGAGTTATTTCAGTTTTTATTTGAGGGGGGGTCGCGAAAAATGGCGACTTTTTGTAACCTATTTCTGTCTGTAAAATGAGTTCTAGAGCTTCCCTACTCCTAAAAATTGTTTTATAAAAGCATTTTCGTAATCTATTTTTGTCTCTTTGATTTTTGCTCAAATTTTGGGGATTTTCTAACGTTAACATAGTCCACACCTGGAAAAACATTTCAGAAAAATTAAAGAGGGTGAGTGACAATATTACTTTTTTCTGGATGATTTGAATTCATGGAATTACCCTCTTGTTAATTACTGCCTCAGTCTTGAACTTTTTGAACATATCTCGTGTTCTCGCACAATAAATATTTTTTGTTTATTTTGGCTTCCAAGGAAGCTGTTTGCCACACTCAAGTAGAACATCTGACATTCCCCTTTCAGTATAAGTATAAATATTACAGTATTATATATACAGTATATAAGTATATACAATACAGAGAAAGTAAATCTGTTTACTATATATGACTCTTACCAGATGAGTTGGAAAGAGTTGAAGATTGTCATCGTCAAGACTGATTGAGTAATTGGAATTACTCCTTGTTTATTTCATGTAACCAAGTTTTGACTTGAAATGTATTTTAAATGGCAGATCTTATAAACAAAAGACTTAGAAGGCATTTGTTGTGACAAACGATAACACCGATAGACTTTGGAAAGCTTTATTCTACTAAGAATAATTGGTACACTTATTAAGAGTTTATATAGTCTAGTATTCCCTAGAGATTTCTCCAAAGGGGAGGTAATCATAAAGTCGGAGAGGTAACTTTCAATTACTTAATACACCATTGAAACCTTTTTAAACGCGAACTGGAAATATCAAAACCAGCGTTGAAGAACGGTATTTGGTTGAGTTCCGTTTCCTCGTACGATATAAATATACTGTAAATGACGAAATTATTCGTACACCCATCAATTTTATATATTTTTATGCATTTCTCAGAATCTAATACCTGTATGATGCCATTTTCTTATATCATAATAAGCACAAAAAGGGAATATAAAGCTCAATATTTAGAACAATAGGTTAAATACAAATAATTGATAGTATTAACATATAAAAAACAGGTGTATGGTTCAAGTTTATAATATATGGTATAACTTGTTGAAACGAACAACTCCGACAAGGGTGTTAAACATAACATGGACTTTAATACAAGCACAAGGGGACATTTATAACATATACATGAAATACGTGTATGGCACAAGGTACAATAAGAACATAAACAATAGTTACCTACATGTACATATAAAAGATATAGATAATTATGGATAGTCCATAAGGTTAAAGTCACTTACTGACTTAGTCCGTACGTGGGGACTAGAGGCCCCACGAGGGTGGGGTGTAGACACAAATGTCTAACCCATGTTGTCCAGTTCAAGAAGGAGAAAAGAGAGCTTGAATCTGGAGCTTCCTGCTTAAATACAGAAAGACGCCTGGTGGTGAGAATAAGAAACGAGAGGGAAGATAACTCTTCCAGATCCAAGGGAAGACAATCCAACACAGGCATTATGCGAGCATTAGATTCTGAGAAATACAAAAATATTTAAAATTGATGAGTGAATGAATGATTTCGTCCTTGACTGTATATTTAGTAACCCCTCTGCACGAGCAGGATGTGGCACAAGGTCAATTTCTTAACGGGGTTTAACAGCTTTGGATTTGAGTTTTCCTTCTCCTAGACCGGTTGCCTACTCAGGGTTAAAAAGCCTAGTCTACTCTATTTACCCATTGCTGGAAGGAGAATAGTTGGATTAATACCTTCCCAAGTGTATTAGCGCAATGTGAAATGCGAACAGCCTCGTCCAGGATTTTAAATGGGTCTATTTCCTACGACTCTAACCATTATAATATGCGATTTCAATCATGATAAGGTCAAACAACTACCGAATACGAGGGGCCTTCACTACCCAAATTAACTTGGTAAACTACGGGTGGGCCTCCAAAATGCTGGACTAGGAGCCTTAACATTTAGCATGTGACCAAGTACCGGTTCCTGCTAGATCACCTAAGTTAAACAGCGATGAGCCTTTTAAACACTTAGATGGGTGACCATTTAAGCAACAGCAAGTGTTATAAGAAACCGAATATCAAAATGACTTGATTCGGCATTAAATTACCACAAAATGTTGATATTCCGTAAAATAAACAACCAACCAACTCGTTAGCCACTACGCCATGGTCTCTTCCCCCACACTTTTTTTTTTACATCTGTATATAATAAACTATGCACCCTAATATAAAAGTGACTAACTTATATGTCTGCACGTTAAAATGAAACATGTGAGAGGTTTATGCAACTAACTCAACAAAAACTGCTATTTTAAACTAGTGAGATTGCTCTCGTATTTTTCTTTGATTAAAATGTCTAGTACTTGTACAGTAAAGTATTTCAATATTTCCTAATCTCCCTAGGGCCAACTTTCCCGGTTATTTCCACCATGAACCACGCCCATATATAATCACATGGTCATTTCCTCGGCTTCCCTGTCTTCATACCGCATAAATCTCGCGCCGAAATAACCTAAGATCACGTTTCGGCACGACGAGATGGGTTTTAATATTTTCACCCAAAATTCCTTTGGGTTTTTTTTTTTTGTAAAACCTTTGCAGAGAAGGAAAAGAAATGTTTTGTTTACCTTTCAAAAATAAATATAAAGGCAGACCGAATTTTTTTAATGGTTATACAGTTTGACGGGAACGGAGACTGGTGAGTAAATAAGTTATGTTTAGAAATAGTCATTTTGACATCAACGTCTTGAATTAGGGAAACACAAACGTCATGTGTTACTATTAGATTTGGGGGAACGAGTTTTCTTGTCTTTTCTTTCTTTCTTTCTTTCGTTGCTTCTTTTTTTCTTCTTCACTCAGAACCAACTAATATAATGTCGGGTGTAATAACACGGCAGTACACTGAACTGAAATACAAGCGATATATTCAATACAATATAGGAAACAAATACGAAACATGCATTCGGAATTAAAGTTGAAGCCAGATCAATTCCAAGCAAACACACGGTCCTGATTTGCGTGTGCGTTTATAGGAAAGAACACTGGGAATTATGCAAAAAATTTAATTTTGACCATGCAAAAAAGATATATGCATAAACCAGAATCTGTTCTTGAGAACGAAACGCATAAAATTCTCTGGGACTTTGAAATAAAAACGGATCACCTTATCCCAGCAAGAAGACCAGACATAGTGTTGATTAACAAAAAAGAAAGAACTTGTCAACTGGTGGATTTTTCAGTTCCAGCAGATCACAGGGTGAAGCTGAAGAAAATGAAAAAATGGACAAATATCTGGACCTTGCCAGAGAACTGAAAAAGTTATGGAATATGAAAGTCAAAGTGATACCAATTATAGTTGGTGCACTTGGAACGGACCCAAAAGGATTAGAAAAGGGTTTTGAAAGTTTGGAAATCAGAGGAAGGGTTGAAACCATTCAGAACACTGCACTGCTGCAATCAGCCAGAATAGTCAGAAGAGTCCTGGAGACCTGAGGAGACTTGCTGTCACTCAGTGAAAGACCATCAGCTAATGCTGATGTCAAAACTCAAAAGGAGTAAACAATAAGGTGTTCAGAATCTGTAAGATTACTTTTATTTACTAATATCAGCATATATTAGTCTGGAAGTTTATCAAATGTGAGGGATATTAGTATCTATCTGATACTAGATTAACATAATTATTTTATGAACAGTCGCAAATTGCAATCGGCTAACATGAAAAAAAAAATAGATAAAAAAAAAATTTTATTGTTTTCGACTTCCATAATATTAATATTTTGTCAGTAACGAAACTGAGTGAAATATCCGGGTTAAGTGATATATTCTGAAGTTGGTATATTATCGCAGTTGTAATAGGTACATTGAATAGTAATCCGCCTACGAGCAGTCGTGGTGCCGTCTAGTGAGTAAAGTTAGCTTGTAAGGAATTAGGTACTTGGATCAACACAGTGTCGTCTATCTATACATGACACTGTCCAATCAGACTATAGTGAGGGGGTACCAAGGTATTTACATATTCATTATTATTATTTTTTATTTAGTTTTATTACATTTAATTTAAGATACTATTTTTGTTAGGTTTGTTGGGGGAAGGGAAGTATGATGCCATTAATTCAATTAATATTATATTTCAAAATGGGACAAAATGAATTAAAAAATAAAGTAATTGAATTAAAATAAAATTACCGTATTTTTTTTTTTGTGTGTGTGTGTGTGTGTGTGTGTGTGTGTGTTATTTATGCATCTAAAAATCTTTATTTCTGAAACGTAGCCAATGGGGGAAAATTATTTACTTTTTAATGGTTTTAATTTAAAATTAAAATAATTATTGAATTTCTATTTAGTATTTTGAAACAATACTAAATGTTAGTTGAATATATTGGTATGTTTACATTTAACAGCGGCAAACCTGTCAACATGACGAAGACCGATGGATGATAGGGATGGATGGCAAGAGAGTCAGAGGAATACGTGTTGTCAGTATGCCTTGATGATGATTGTGTATGTATTTTGATCATTAGTACACACACACACACACACACCATATATATATATATATATATATATATATATATTATAACAGTACCATACAATGAGCTACCCATTACATGAGATACAACTGAGTATCTTTAAAAGGGGGCGATAGGTTCATCTTAGCCACCGGTTGTTGCGCCAAATACCAAAGTCACAATCCTTTCATTTTCAGGGCTCGGGTGGTCTAGGGTATTCCTAGGCTAAGAATTTGGTTGGTCTCCCATCCAAGAAAATCCGGAATTCCAAAATTTTAAATTGGTTTTTAGGTCTCTGCTATTAAAATCAGCAGGTTCAACCCAGTAGGCACGTATTTATATTGAATATATACATTGAATTCTGATGTCAACAGATTTATTTCAAACCAGTTTGAATTATTGAAGGTTATGTAATTTGCTTAATAAATTCAGACAATATGTATACACACACACACACACACTACAGAGTATTATATAATGTGCTATAAAAACTTTCAGAAAAGAAATGAAATATGTGACAAAAAGAAAATAAATTAATGAAAATGATGTACTTTATTTGTGGCATTCTGAATGATGTGTGAAATGGGCCGTGAAACTCAGAGTAAATTTTCAGATAAATGGATTGATCAATGTGTATAAATATGAACTTTGGGGTAAGCAACTCGTAACCACAGGGACAAACATATATGTGTGTGTGTTTGTATTAATGTGTGTGTGAGAGAGAGAGCGTGTGTGTGTGTGTGTGTGTGTGTGTGTGTGATGTGTGTGTGTTTGTATGAATGTGTGTGTGTGTATGAATGTGTGTGTGAGAATGTGTGTGTGTGTCTGTGTGTTTGTATGAATGTGTGTGTGAGAGAGTGTGTGTGTCTGTGTGTTTGTATGAATGTGTGTGTGAGAGAGTGTGTGTGTCTGTGTGTTTGTATGAATGTGTGTGTGAGAGAGTGTGTGTGTTTGTATGTGTGTGTGTGTGTGTGTGTGTTTGTATGAATGTGTGTGTGTGAGAGAGTGTGTTGTGTGTGTTTGTATGAATGTTTGTATGAATGTGTGTGTGAGAGAGTGTGTGTGTGTGTGTTTGTGTATGAATGTGTGTGTGTGTGTGTTGTATGAATGTGTGTGTGAGAGAGAAGAGTGTGTGTGTTTTTGTTAAATGTAATAAATTAGATAGAAAAGAATCTCCTAAGAAGCCTTCTTTGACATTTTTCCCTTCTCCTAATTTCTACCAGTTCGGTCAGTGCGAGAAGAGATAGAGAATAACTTCAATAAATCTACCCAATAGGTCAAAGGTTACTACTTTTCAGCACACTGCCAATCTCTTAGTAAAATAAGAAACAATTTTCAACTAAGAACAAGATAATAGTAGTTTAGTAGAGCTAGCAACGAAAATCTCTCTCTCTCTCTCGCGCGTATGTATATATATATTATAGTATTACAGTGTGTGTAAAAATAATCTACTCGAGTTTCACCATAATGATTTTCGGGGTTAAATCCTCTGAATATTGAATTAACCCAATATTTTTTACCTGTTAGTCATTCCCTTTATATATAATATATATATATATATATATATATATAAACCTCACCACGAGTCACGGTCAGTCGAAGGGATGTAATAGTCCCGAAAATTTACCCGGTTAAATAAATGAAACTCAAAACAAACTAGAGTCTTCAGATATGTATTCCTCAACTACCATATTACGCTAACAATATTAGCATAATAAGTACGTTAATGCTTTACTCCTCAGCCCAAACCTAGTATAAGTATCTCCTAAAACGGATACAAATACTAACATTCACCTCAAAATATATATATATATATATATATATATGGCATCCAGTGTTCGTACAGAGTTGATGAGTGTAAATCTTTGGTGGTCGGACAATATTGGGGCGTCCATATATATATATATATATATATTCTTCTATATGCAAATCCATTCTCTCTCTCTCTCTCTCTCTCTCTCTCTCTCTCTCTCTCTCTCTCTCTCTCTCTCTCTCTCTCTCTCCTCCACCACCCCTGGCCGACTCATTGCTGTTGGTTGCGGCGGCTGATCCGTCCCAATTGAAAAGACGCTTCAGCTACAATGTACAATGGGCCTCATAATACTGTCAACGCGTGTCGCTATAAAACAATAAGAACTTTTGAAGTTATTAATATAAAAATCGATTTCTCACCGACAAGGAGAGAGAGAGAGAAAAAAAAACATTACAAAACCTCTTTGTCTGCCGGGGTCATGTGGTACAAATTCATTCAGCCGGAGTTAGGCACATTTTTCACGCAGATTTATTTGTCCCGGCTCTAATCATTCTTTGGTATGGGAATTGAAATACGACATAGTTGTCATTTCTCCAAACCTCCCTCCTCCCCCATCCAACAGTGAATTAAAACTTCTCCTGGGTGGTTGCGAGAGAAACAATAACATTGGCACTGAGGTACTCTCCACCAGACTGTACTTCCCGGTCCGATTAAAAATAGGTCAAAATAATTTTCTTTGATACTCATGACATACTTAAAGATATTAAGGAACGCGGTGTCCCACCGTGGTGTAATGGTTAGCAAGCAATCTTGCAAATTCATTACTACTGAATAGCGAATCCGATCATCAAGGATGTCCCAAACGTGCAACCTTGTGTCACATCCTACCCGTTGCGAACGGGTTGACTAATCACTGGATAAGTCCAAATTGATTTTTTTCTTATAACTCACTTGGTCCATATCTTTGAAATAGAATACGATGGTGACGTAGAAAAGAGTTACGTACAATATATATATATATTTCCGCTTAGAAATGTATCAATTAAATATTCTCCTATATTTGACAGCCGCTAATGGCCGTATGGGTAAGAAACTTGGCAGACGAAAATTCATTCAGGTTTCAATCCCGGCTAGAGGTAGATGTTAAAGTGTAGCCTCACTGATAAAAGGTGAAACCTCGAAACACGTGTCTGTGGATAACTTATTTCTTATATATATATATGAAATAAATACTCTTAGAAAAAACAAACAAATGATGTTATAATTCGCTGACAGAAATCTGTTTCGACCTTTTTATTAAAGCGGTCTTCATCAAGAGCGAAATGTTTGTGATAGAAAGACGGTGTGAGTAAACCGTTACAAACAAAAGTGGTACAAAACGAACGTTCGTGTTCGGAGCGGGATTTTTTTTAATTTTGAAAAGGCATATTCTGTTTTAAAAATAAAATAAATTTTATTTTTTAAATCAGAATCATTATAATCCACAAGGAAAACTCAAAAGAGTTGAAGACCGCTTTAATAAAAGGTCGAAACAGATTTCTGTCAGCGAATTATAACATCATTTGTTTTTTCTTAACATATTTATTTCCTACTGTCGGATTCACTTCCATTCACTATATATATATATATATATATATATATATATGGACCGGTTTAGCACAGTCGGTAGAGCATTCACCTAGGAACCAAAAGGTTTCTGGTTCAATACTGGCCCTCACCAACTCAGAGTATGATTAGCACAGGGATCTGTGCGGTAAAGTAAGGAGCTGGTGGTAGGTGTGGCGCTCCACCTCAGATGCAAAAACTATCTCCTTGGTCTAGCGCTAGTCAAAAGGGGATAGACTCCCTCACTGTCTGGCTGATGCCGACTTTAGGCCACCCCGACCATATATATATATATAATACTAGCAGGGCCTGTGGATGTACCACGGTATGAATTTAACTATTACAACGTTTGATATGTTTGCTTAAGAGCTATTGCATGGTTCAATATGTAAAAAGTATAATCTTATTATAATAAAGATTGTGGGTTTGTCTGTCTGTAACCGAAACTATATTACTATACAAGTCACAATTCCCTTTATTATTTACATCACAATCTCCATGATTTGATTTATATTTAAACGTCAATTATTAATAAAATTGCTTCACCTTTTTATTAGTGTTGTCCATATCTACATACAAATAACATGCAATTGTATTTATATATACAAAAAATAGCGGTTTACAGTGTGAATGGGAAGGCTAATTTGCATATTGATATTAAAAATGTGATTTTATTAAATATGTGTTTAGTATTATTGATTTCTAATTGTTTGGTTTTATTTTAATGAATATAAGCAAAAATTTATTCAATGAATCTTAAATGAAATCCAATAATAAGAAAAAATAACTGTCATTTTATTCTTTATTTCCTGATTTAACTAAATAGTTAAATAAGTAAAATTCAGCAATGAAAGACGGGAGTGATGGAAGAATAAGTTTAATTTCTATTTTTCTATTATACCCCCACTCTGTTACATATCTTTTTATCTGCCTTCTTATTAGACTTTCTAATTTAATACGATATTTCATTACATTAAAACTTAAATACTTGCACCCGGAGGGTGCATATATTTGCTAGTAATCTTAATTTAACTCACTCTCACTCTATTTTTCTTTCTTTCCTTCCTTCTTTTCATTATTGGCGTTCCATCGTGGTGTAATGGTTAGCAACCTAGTCTGCAGATCCATTACTACTGAATAGCGAGTTTGATCTTTGCTGGATGCCCCATACTTGCGACACTGTTTCACATCCTACCCGTGGCGAACGGGTTGGGTAATAGGGCGTCCCATCGTGGTGTAATGTTTTGCAAACTTGTCTCCCAGATCCATTGCTACTGAATTGCGAGTTCGATCCTCGGTGGATGCTTTATACTTGCGATCTTGTGTCAAATCCTCCCAGTAGCGAACGGGTTGGGTAAATATGTACGGAGGCTCACTTATCGTCACAGGAAATGGGAACGTCGACCTAGATCAAATTCTAGACGGATCTAACTGCGTTTTACTTCGCGCTAATTCCCTTGGAAAAGGCATTCATCACTTATCCCCCTTACATATACACACACCAGTTATGAGAAAGCCGATTAAAAAACAGGATTTTACATGCGGATTTTCTAAGACAGCAGATTATATTCAGGGTCTCAACATTCTCATTTCACTGTATTTGTTTGGGAAATATCAATTTTTTAAATATAGCGCACCCGTGATAGAGCTGCTAATATAATTAGTTTGATCACTATCTTGGAGATATATATATATATATATATATACACATATACACACACTTCCGCGCGAGCAGGATGTGACACAAGGTCAATTTCTTAAGCGGGTTTAACAGGTTTGAATTCAGTTTCCTTCTCCTAGATTGGTTACCTAGCCAAGGTTAAGAGCCCAATCTGCCTTACTATTTACCCATAACCATATATTTTTTAATATATATACAATTATACGTTTATGCCTTTGGGAAAGATATAAATCTATCTGCCCCCTCCAATCTGTGTAAATAGTAGGATAGACTGGGCTCTTTGACCTTGCTTTTGCAACGGGTCTAGAAAGAAAACTTAATTCAGACCAATTGTTCTCCGCTTGAAAATTGACCCTGGGTCATATACAGCTTGTGGCAGAGTTGAGGAAGTAAATACATACATTTCAAATTAACCTGACCATACTTACACCAACAGGGAAAACAAACCGTTATAATGGATATGTATTTACTCAACCCCTTCGCTGGAGTAGGATGCACCACAAGGTCGCTATAGACCGGTTTCTATGCTAATGTTAAAGAGCCTAGTCTGTCCTAGTATTGACCCATAGCTGGAGGGAGAATAGTAGGATATATACCGTTCCCAAAGCAAACAGCCTCGTCTAAGCTTTGAACTCGGTTCGCCATGTCCATTTCCTACCACAACCATTAAACATATTGGATAGGCCTTTGAATTCACGTAATGGTGATGAATGGGCACTCCACATTGAAGTGGAGTGTTCCATGGTATGGACTGCTCAGCCATCATGATTCCGTCTTTAAGCATCACGGATCGCATACCATGGCAAACAGAGCCCCATTGGGGGGGTTACCTCTCTGCAGAGGTGCAGTCGGTATATTCTTCAGCCCATATTTGTTATTCACAACCCGTCCTTCGGGACGGGGTTCCGGTGTGCTTCGGCCACTGGACCGGTGTGTTCAATTAATAGCGTCGGTTGCTATACTAATGCCGAGGAATGTTCTTTCCCACCCATGAGCTTCGGCTTGTGGGTGGGCCCACGTTAAAACGAGGCCTTGTGCCCAGCCCATACAAGTGGGGTATGAGGCAAATACCCATATTTGTTATTTACTAATCTTTGTTTAGTCTGGCATACAGACTGCAGAATGTCTATGGGTAAGTCTGTCAAATCATCCAGGCCATGTCACCCACAGCCTTCAATTTTTCTGAAATTTTCCCCAAGTATGGATTATGATAAAGTTAGACAATCCCCAAAATTTGAGCTTCCAATTCCAAAAGGCAGTTTTGTTGATTTTTAGCTCTCCAAATTTGAGGAGAGGTCGCGAAAAATAGCGACTTTTTGTAACCTATTTTTGTCTGTAAGATGAGTTCTAGAGCTTTCCTACTCCTAAGAATTGGTTTATAAAAGCAGTTTTGTTCAAGGAATCCAAACATGTTATCAAAACGTCTCAAAGTCAACCAATTTTAAGTTATTGATGATTTCTTATTTTTTAATAGCAAGATCAATATCCCGATGGTACTGCATCTACGACAAACATTTTTTCTATTATTTCTTTACATATATTGAACATTATTTGTACCAAAAAGATAGTTAACGTTAGATAAGCTGAGGTTTATAAGTTCACTAAAATCATTTACGTTTTCAAATTTATCACAATAAGGAAAAATATTATTTATAAAAGAAAAATATGAAGAAAAAAAGATAGAGCATAATTCATTAAATCTTATTTTATTATATTTCGATACAATACAGTGCTATTTAAAAAAAAAATTAAATATGGACCTTATACTCCCACCAAGAGCAGCGGCTAAATAACTTCTACCTTCGCTGCCTTAGACGTGTACTGGGCATCACCTGGAGGGACAGGAACACTAACACAGCAGTCCTAGAGAGAGCTCAACTCCCCAGCCTGTACTTTCTACTGAGACAACGTCGTCTCCGATGGTTGGGTCATGTACGTCGGATGGATGATGGACGAATCCCGAAAGACATCCTGTATGGAGAGCTAACATCTGGTAAAAGACAGATTGGTCGCCCCTACTGCGATTCAAGGATGTCTGCAAAAATGATCTCAGGTGCTTTGGCATTGTCCCTTCCAGCTGGGAAAATTTGGCTCAAGACCGCCCTCTGTGGCGGCAGAATCTCCATAGAGGACTGTACATGTCAGAAGTCACCCTGATACAGCATCATGAAGCTAAGAGGTCCATAAGAAAGCAACGGCAACAAAGCATCGGAACATCATCATCTACAGGGACAACCTACAAATGCAAAATCTGTGGTCGAGAATGTTTCTCAAACATCGGACACAGGAGGCGCTGCAACTTCAGGGGCACACAAAAACTTTTATCATAGTCTTTCGAGACTGAATTGCCAGTGAATACAATACAGTTCTATTTAAAAATAACATTAAATAGGATGTTTTTACGGGGGTAGCTGGAAAGGGGTGAATAGTATTTCAGTTTATTTCAATGAGGAAAATTGATTTGATATACGAGGAAACTGAGATACCAGCGGAACGAATTAAATTCGTAAATCAAGGTACCACAGTATTTTGTTTTACTAACAGGTTTTTTTTTTGTTTTTGTTTACAGAATAGGAGTTTTATCTGGTGTACATTCAACATTGTTTTTTTTTTTTTGTTGTTTTTTTTGGGGGGGCAGAGTTGAACAAGTCTGTTCTTTTATAAGCTATTTTTGTGGCAATGTTAACTTTTAATTACAAGTGTTAGACCTTTTAAATTCATTCATCGATGCGTGTAACGTCCCCACACCAAAACAAAAGTGGTGGGCTTTTTTCTCTTTCTTTTTCCCCATTGTCGAATAGTATTGGGCAATAATAATAAAATTACTCAGAATATGATATTTCCGTAGTTGGTACACGTTCATTTATGAAGCAGGGGGTGCGTTGGGAAATGCAGGACCCTTGATAAGAATACTTAACCTTAAAACCCGTAGAACTTATATTTCTTATTTAGGCCTCCCTGTCGACTGGACCGCCCTGTCGACTAGGGCGTTAGAATACACTGACTGCACCTCTGCGTAGGGTTAAGACTCCTCCAATGGGGCCACCTGTTGGTCGTGGGTGGCGATCTGTGATGTTTAAGGGTGGAACCCTGGTGTCTGAGCAGTCCATAACCCGCAACACTCTACTTTGATCCCCACTTAGGCTAGACGGGCCGTCGGAAAGGCTCCCTCCGATCAATCGGCTGGTCACATCAAGTCCTCGCACCTATATGATTGCATCAACCTTATTGCCCTTATGACAAGCCCCAACCCTTTTTATCATATGGTTAGCTAGAGGGCGGTGGCTGAGAGTCATCATGTCCTGGAAATGACGTTAAACTCTAACTGATGGTGAGATTCATTCAGGAGGTTTGGGGAAAGTGGAGCACCCCTTCATCACCATTGCTCACAGGTTCACTCTGACCCGGAGTGGTAGTACTGTTAGGGTCCCATCTATGGGTTAAATATAAAATGTGTTCATAAAAACTGAGTATCCATTAACTTTTCGGCATTGAATGACCCACTGAGGTTGATATGCCGCAAAACAAAACAAACCAAACCTGTCGACTGGAGCTGTAGAATACATCGACTGCACCTCTGCAGAGGACTAAGATCCACCAACCCCCAATAGGGTCACCTGTTGGTTGTGACCCGTAATGCTTTACAGGATTGTGGTGGCGGAGTTGTCTGTGATCCTGATCTTAAGTTGTCCTGTGATATGCAACACTCCATTCAATCGGCTGGTCATCTCAAGGCAACTATATGATTAAGTCGCCCCTGGTGTAATGCTGAGAGTAGTAGGAAATGGACTCGTCAACCTGAGTTCAATTCTGGACGAAACTGTGTGCATTTCACATGGGAAAGGTATGAATCCAATTCTCCCTCCAGCTATGGGTAAATAGCAGGAAAGACTGGACTCTTTAACCATGGCTAGGTAACCAGTCTAGAAGGAAAAACTATGAATTCAAACCTGTTAAACTCCGCTTAAGAATGAATTTATTACAAAACTTTTGTCGGCATTAAATGACCCACTGAGGTTGATATACCTTGTGTCACATCCTGTTCGTGGGGAGGGGTTGGTATATATGTGTGTTTGTTATATATATATATATATATCTCTGATGTCGCTCTTATGGCAAATACCATTCCTTTTATCATATAGGTACTAGATTGTGTTGGTTATGGGTCAGCCACCGGTATCTAATAATACACACGAAGTTAATGAAAATTATTTTTTAAACAAATCATATATATAAAAAACAAGATTTGGTATTAAATAACACACAAGGGTTGATATGCCATTAAACTAAATCTCTTTTCTGTGTTCAGGTAGGATTAAGTGGGTGTAGGAATTAGACTCAAGATTAAATGAATTTTTAAAAATATGTTTAAAAAATTGAATACTGAACAAGAAAGTATCAAACAAAATGTCTTCGGCATAAAATAACCCAAGGGTTGACATGCCGTAAAATCCAACCAGCCAACTATAGACAGGGTGTGACAAAATACCAAATTTTAAGCGAAGTGAAGCTGTTTTAATTTAGTTTTTCTTCTCCTATATTGGGTGCTTAACCAAAGGTTAAAGAGCCCAATACTCCCTACTATTTACCCATAGATGGATGGGTAATAGTTGGATTCATACCTTTCCCAAGGGTATTAGTAAAATGCAAACAGCCTAAGCCAAGATTCGAACTCTGGTCGTCGAGTTAATATCCCACGACAATAACCCTTACACTACGCGCATCCACTGCCTTTTTATAAGGCTAAAAGAGATCCAACTTCTAAAGAGAATTGGAACCGCTGGAGCTTAAATTCAATTCGCCATTCCTTTCTCCGTACCATTAACCGTACGGCTACTCGCACTTCCATAACAGCTATGTACACGATCAATTTTTAAACTTAGGTGCTTAGAATACATTGACTGCATCAGCTCCATATTTGTTTGTTTTTTGCTCTTCCCCTCAATGCAGTCTAGATCACCTTTACCGTTTTAAAAAGCGAAAGCGCATGCCAAATTCCTCCCTGTGTATTTTATTTCCTACCTACTGTGCGAAATTCTTTTTTCTGTTGTATATGCTTACTCGCAAGGAGTGAAATGATCGACACATACTTGGATCTTACCAGAGAGCTAAAAAAAACAATTGTAGTGATGTTGATACGAATTGGTGTACTTGGAACTTATTAGAATAAAACCTTGTTAACGGAGAGTTGTTTCGTTCTGGGAGTTACCAACGCCTGCCGCAAACCCATCAAAAATATGCTACGACCAAGTTACGTCGATCTCCGTTCTGCGGAATCTAAAAAAACACAACATGGGCACAGAAAGCATTGACGAAGCAACCGGAAAACGCTTGTGGTCAACCCAATGATAGGACCACTTCTTTGCTATTATTCCTAGCTCCACTTTTACCCAGAGTTTTAGTAACTATTATGGTTCCCATCTGTGTGTCAAATTATTTATCAGCCCGATTCCTTAAGCTCTCGGCCGTCGACAGCTGTTGTGTTTTTTCTGATAAATACATATATATGTGAGCTTTAAAAATACCCATAATAGATTCATTATTTTTTAAAATAATGTATATATTTTACAATAGAAATGGGGGGGCAAAGGTGAATAAAAACTAGTAGCTAATTAGTTTCGATCCTCGCTCAACAGAGCTAAATATCGAGGATAATAGATTAGAACGAGTAAATGGGACAAGTAAGAAAAAGAAACAATAAAAAAAAAACAATTTCTTTTCTTTTCACCTAAAGGGGAGGAAAATGAGACTACAGATTGATAATACCCAAACCAAGTAAGCCCTCTCTTTGTTTGCAAAAAAGCAGGTTTACTGATCAGAATATATAACGTCTCTAAAATTTTAAGGTGGTAAAATGAGTACGACTTGCTCTCAACAGAGAACCAGTCAGCACCAAATGAGTTGGTTTTAATAACAATCTTTAATAAGAATCTGAAAATTATTTGTATTAGATAGGAATACTTGATACCATATAGTTAGATGTAAGTTATTTGTATCAAGAATAGTTAGTTGAAGCAATAATAGTTTACTAGGGATTATCAGTTATTTGATACCATACTGAGTGCAAACAAATTATCATTATTTTCATTCAGGTCTCCAGGATTATCTATTAAGTAGTCTAACTGATTAGCAGTGTTGTAGTCTGGATGATCTCAATTATTCCTCTGTTTTCAGCTCCCCAATCTCTTTTCCATGCGTTTGGGGTCGTTCCAAGAACACCAATTCGTATCAACATCACTAAAATTGTTTTTCTTAGCCCTCTGGCAAGATCCAAGTATTTGTCGATCATTTCACTCCTTGCGAGTTTTTCACACCAGTGATTGCTGGTGGTCTATCAGTAGAGTCTGAGTGACAGAAAGTCTCCTCAGGTTTATAGGACAATTCTGAGTATTCTAGCCGACCTCGGCAATACTGCTGGTCTCGATACTTCGAATTTCCAATTCCTACAGTCTCCGTTCCAAACACTAGGGGACTATTTCAAGGGCACCAACTACAATTTGTATCACCTTCATGTTCCACAGTTTGTTTGTTTGTTGTTTTTTTTTTTTCTTTTTTTCTTTTTTCAATTCTCTGGCGATTTCCAATTTTTTGTCTATCTTTTCGTTTTATTTCATTAATCTACAAGATGACAATTTCTTTTTTGTTTTGTTTTTGTTTTGTTAATTAACCCTATGTCTGGTCTTCGGGCAGAGATTAGGTGAACTGTTTTTATTTCAAAATTCCAGAGAATTTGCCCAAGATTATTATTATTATTATGTTAGTTTTTCACACCAGCGTTAGCTGATGGTATTTCACTAGAGTCTGAGTGACAACATGTGTCCTCAGTTCTCCAGGATTTTCTTAGTATTCTAGCCGATTGCAGCAATGCAGAAGTCTGGGTGGTCTCAATTCTTCCTCTGATTCCTAGTTCCTCCACTCTTTTTAAAAACTTTTTGGGACCGTTCCAGTGCACCAACTGCAATTGGTATCACTTTGTCCCTCATATTCCACAGCTTTTTCAATTCTCTAGCAAAGTCCAGGTATTTGTCTATCTTTTCATTTTCCTTCATCCTTCATCTTCACCCTGTGATCTTCTGGAACTGCAAAGTCTACCAGTTGACAAGTTCTCCTTTTCTTTTTTTTTGTTAATCAATACTAGGTCTGCGGTATAATTGCATTCCCATTAGATAAGAATGCTAGAAATCATATAATTGTGTGCAAATTATTTGTATTAGATAAGAATACTTAAAACCATATGTACAAATTATTTGCATTATATAGAAATACTTGATATCCTAATTGTGCAAACAAATCATTATAGAAAGAAATGCAGTGGAACATTGATAATATAGTTAAGATTGTAATCAAACATTTACAAATTAATCAAATTTCGGCATTGAATAATCCATAAGGAGTTGATATGCCATTAAACAAATAAACCCAAACTTTGGAAATCTATATCCATTATTATAAATCTTTTCTATCCGATAAAAGCTTCTTCTTAGATTTCATTGTTAATCCTTTTTAAAATATTTATTTTTCTTAAGTCAAAAATAATTTGTAAGGCCAAAAAAAGCCATTTTTCTTTTTCTTATGTTAATTGTTTTTCGCTCCATTATTTATTTATTTTTCTTAGGTGATATCGGGTTTGTTTAAATACGACAAGTACATTTACTTTGAAGGTTTTTTTTTTAAGGTTCGAGTGAAAGTAAAAACGATTTTCTTTTTCTTTTTCTTTTTTCTTTTTTTTTTCTTTTCTCTTTTCTTTTTCTTTTTTTCTTTTCTTTTTCTTTCTTTTCTTTTCTTTTCTTTTTCTTTTTTTTTTTTTTTTTTTTTTTTTTCTTTTTTCTTTTTCTTTTTCTTTTTCTTCTTTCTTTTTTTTTTTCTTTTTTCTTCTTTTCTTTTTTCTTTTTCTTTTTTTTCTTTTCTTTTTTTTCTTTTTCTTTTTTCTTTTTTTCTTTTTTTTCTTTTTTTCTTTTCTTTTTCTGTTTCTTTTCTTTTCCTTTTTTTTCTTTTCCTTTTTCTTCTTTTCTTTTTCTTTTTCCTTTCTTTTTTATTTTTGAAATTTTTTAAAAAAAAGTCAAAAAAGATACTAAAATAAAAAAAAAGTACTGAAGAGGTTGAAAATGGAAATAATAGCAAACAATGTTAATAGTGAAACGTATATGTATGGACGTGAAAGAATGTAAAGAAATGAAGATTTCTACTTTTTCTTTCTTTCTTTTTTCTTCTTTCTTTTTAAACATGCCAACCAGTACAAACACGAAGACAGGGAGGAGGAAAAACGTGGTAAGAACCATTTCTGCCACTTATACACTTACGCTGCCGGTGATTTTTACACTCGTATACAAACAAACACAGAAACGACTGCACGCAGAGTACCATTTTATTAGTCCCAGCCTGTGTGTGTGTGTGTGTGTGTGTGTGTGTGTGTTTTGCACCCAAACGACTACTGACTAATAAACGAAGCCACTGCCTTCCTTTGTCAGCAGATCCCCCGTTCTCAAGTCTTATCAAACGCCATTCTGATGATGTCACAAGGTCGGGCCGTTTCTGTTGATAATACTTTCGAAATGGGTTTAAATCCTATACAATTTTTTGTCAAACGACGTCCGATTCCGCCGTTCGAACTTATTCACAAATATGACCTGTTTTTATTTGCCAAACGCGGTACTGTACAAAAGCGTCATTTCTTACTCATGCCTTGCTACTTGGAAGAGTCAGGAGTTCAAATAGAATTTGTCAATAGCTTTTAAGTTCTGCTCCATTAAAGCGGGTTTAGTAAAAGGGTGGAAAAGGGCCTTCGAGGCAATTTTAAAGTTATTGTCTATTTACGTTATTTTGTCTTACGAAAGTAAATAATAATTCACTTGCAAAACGAGAAAACAGGTACATCTGGTTTTTAAAAAAATACCATTTCTTCTAGATTTTATTGGTTGGTTCGTTGATTTTTAATGGCATGTCAACTTGTGTTATTTTATGCCTAGAGGCTAGAGAATTGCATTCATTGTACATTCGTACGAGGTATGTCAGAAAAGTTCCAGGACTGGTATCACAAAAAATCTATTTCAAATCCAAACTACAAACTATCCCCTTCAAAGTAATCCCCCTGGAGTCTAATGCACATTACCATCCTTCTCGGCCAGGCTTGCATGCACTCCTGGAATGATTCTTCCGGGATTCTCCGTAGCTTTGTCGTCACGGTCTTTTTGATGTCGTGCACATTCTTAAAACGGGTTCCCTTGATGACCCCCATAGAGTTTGGGGGGAGAGGGAAAAAATCACACGAAGCCAGGTAAGGCAAGTAGGGAGGTTGCTTCAGCACGGTGATATTCTTCTGGGCCAGGAACTCTCGGGTAATCAAGGGAGTGTGGGCAGGTGCGTTGTCATGGTGAAACACCCACGAGTTGTCCTGCCACATCTCTCGCCTCTTCTCGTGCACAACGAAGCAAACACCGCAGTATCTCTTTGTAGACATGCTGGTTGATCGTCTGGCCCTGTGGCATGTATTTTGGGTTTGAAATAGATCTTTTGCGATACCCGTCCTGGAATTTGACATACCTCGTACGTTTATATTTACAATTTTAATGCAGTTTAAAATTATATCCAGGATACTAAGACTCCCCAGCGACCGCCCCCTAGCACATGTATTATAAAAAGATTTGAGGTTTTGCCATAAGAGCAATAGGGTCAGGACAATCATTAGTGCTGGGGCTTGACATATTCTACTGTTCCTGCTGACAGGGCGACGAGAGAACAGACACCTTTGGTTAAAAAAAAAAATTTCTTCTAGATTTTATTGGTTGGTTTATTGATTGATTTTAACGGCATGTCAACCTGTCTAGGATTATTCTATGCCTGGAGTTTATAGAATCCTTTATTTCTTCCTCGCTGTCCCTTATTGTTGGGTAGAATCCTTTGGTTCTTCTCGCTGTACCTTAGTGTCGGCTAGAATCCTTTTGGTTCTTCCTCGCTGTACCTTAGTGTCGGCTAGCATCCTTTTGGTTCTTCCTCGCTGTACCTTAGTGTCGGCTAGCATCCTTCTTGCCGTTCTTCCTCGCCTTACCTAGTGTCGGCTTGATCCTTTTGGTTCTTCCTCACTGTACCTTAGTGTCGGCTAGAATCCTGGTTTCCTTCTGCTTGTACCTTAGGTCGGCTAGAATCCTTTTGTTCTTCCTCGTATCCTCAGTGTCGGTAGAATCCTTCGTTAAGCAGTCCTTTGGTTTAGGGTTCATTCGTCCGGGGGCGAATACGTGGAAATTAACGGCTTTCGAGATATTAACTAACCACGTATTCAAGTTGTTGATTGGCTGGCTCAATCCACGCGTCTATGCAGAGTCTATAACTTTAAATGGTGATTCCAGCACAACGTTTTGCTTGTCGCTCATGCTCCTTCTGGTGCCCATAAGAAGAAAGTCATTTATGAAGTTTTTTTTACTTCTCCAGCAGTGTCCAGAAATACCATTTCTTCTAGCTCTTATTTAATTGATTAATTAAATTTTTAAAGTGAAAGGAGAAAAAGATTGATTTTAAGGCATGTCAACCTGTCTAGGATTATTCGATGCCTAGAGTTATAGAATCCTTTATTTTTTCCTCGCTGCTTCACACTTATTGTTTGGGGTTTTAGACGATCCTTTGGCTGTGCTTCAACATGCTGTCCCTGAGTGTTGGCTAGAATCCTTTGTGTTCTTCCTCCGCTGTGTCCCTGAGTGTTGGCTAGAATCCTTTTGGTTCTTCCTCGCTATCCCTGAGTGTTGGCTAGAATCCTTTTGGTTCTTTCCTCGCTATCCTTAGTGTTGGCTAGAATTCCTTTTGGTTCTTCCTCGCTATCCCTTAGTGTTGGCTAGAATCCTTTTTGGTTCTTCCTCGCTATCCCTTAGTGTTGGCTAGAATTCCTTTGGTTTCTTCCTCGCTATCTCCTTAGTGTGGCTAGAATCCTTTTGCGTTCATCCCTTAGTGTTGGCTAGAATCCTTTTGGTTCTTCCTCGCTATCCCTTAGTGTTGGCTAGAATCCTTTGTTTTTCCTCGCTATCCCTTAGTGTTGGCTAGAATCCTTTTGTTCTTCCTCGCTGTCCTTATGTGGCTAGAATCCTTCGTTCTCCTCCTATCCTTAGTGTGGCTAGAATCCTTTTGGTTCTTCCTCGCTATCCCTTAGTGTTGGCTAGATCCTATGGTTCTTCCTCGCTATCCTTAGTGTTGGCTAGAATCCTTTTGGTTCTTCCTCGCTATCCCTTAGTGTTGGCTAGAATCCTTTTGGTTCTTCCTCGCTATCCCTTAGTGTTGCTAGATCCTTTTGGTTCTTCCTCGCTGTCCCTTAGTGTTGGCTAGAATCCTTTTTGGTTCTCCCTCGCTGTCCCTTTAGTGTGGCTAGAATCCTTTTGGTTCTTCCTCGCTATCCCTTAGTGTTGGCTAGAATCCTATTTCTTCCCTCGCTATCCCTTAGTGTTGGCTAGAATCCTATTGGTTCTTTCCTCGCTGATCCCTTAGTGTTGGCTTAGAACCTTTTGGTTTCCTCGCTGTCCCTTATGTTGGCTAGAATCCTTTTGTCTTCCTCGCTATCCCTTAGTGTGGCTAGAATCCTTTTGGTTCTTCCTCGCTATCCCTTAGTGTTGCTAGAATCCTTTGGTTCTTCCTCGCTGTCCTTAGTGTGGCTAGAATCCTTTTGGTTCTCCTCGCTGTCCCTTAGTGTTGGCTAGAATCCTTTTGGTTCTTCTCGCTATCCTTAGTGTTGCTAGAATCTATTGGTTCTTCCTCGGCTATCCTAGTGTGCTAAATCCTTTTGGTTCTTCCTCGCTGTCCCTTAGTGTTGGCTTAGAATCCTTTTGGTTCTTCCTCGCTGTCCCTTAGTGTTGGCTAGAATCCTTTGGTTCTTCCTCGCTTGTCCCTTAGTGTTGGCTAGAATCCTTTGGTTCTTCCTCGCTGTCCCTTTAGTGTTGGCTAGAATCCTTTTGGTTCTTCCTCGCTGTCCCTTAGTGTTGGCTAGAATCCTTTTGGTTCTTCCTCGCTATCCCTTAGTTGTTGGCTAGTAATCCTTTTGGTTCTTCTCGCGTACCTTAGTGTTGGCTAGAATCCTTTTGTTCTTCCTCGCTATCCCTTAGTGTTGGCTAGAATCCTTTTGTTTCTTTTCCTCGCTGTCCCTGAAGGTTGGCTAGAATCTTTGTTCTCCTCGCTGTCCTTAGTGTTGGCTAGAATCCTTTTGGTCTTCCTCGCTATCCCTTAGTGTTGGCTAGAATCCTTTTGGTTTCTTCCTCGCTATCCCTTAGTGTTGGCTAGAATTCCTTTTGGTTCTTCCTCGCTATCCCTTAGTGTTGGCTAGAATCCTTTGGTTCTTCCTCGCTATCCCTTAGTGTGGGCTAGAATCCTTTTGGTTCTTCCTCGCTATCCTTAGTGTTGAGCTAGAATCCTTTTGTTTTCCTCCTTTCCCGCTACCCTTAGTGTTGGCTAGAATCCTTTTGGTTCTTCCTCACTGTCTCTGTCCCTTAGTGTTGGCTAGAATCCTTTTGGTTCTTTCCTCGCTGTCCCTTAGTGTTGGCTAGAATCCTTTTGGTTCTTCCTCGCTATCCCTTAGTGTTGGCTAGAATCCTTGGTTCTTCCTCCTATCCCTTAGTGTTGGCTAAATCCTTTTGTTCTCCTCGCTATCCCTTAGTGTTGCTAGAATCCTTTTGGTTCTTTCTCGCTTATCCCTTAGTGTTGGCTAGAATCCTTTTGGTTCTTCCTCGCTATCCTGATGTTGGCTAGAATCCTTTTGGTTCTTCCTCGCTAGAATCCTTTTGGTTCTTCCTCGCTATCCTTAGTGTTGGCTAGAATCCTTTTGGTTCTTCCTCGCTATCCCTTAGTGTTGGCTAGAATCCTTTTGGTTTTCCTCGCTGTCCCTTAGTGTGGCTAGAATCCTTTTGTTCTTCCTCGCTGTCCCTTAGTGTTGGCTAGAATCCTTTTGGTTCTTCCTCGCTATCCTTAGTGTTGCTAGTCAGAGTCCTTTGGTTCTTCCTCGCTATCCTTAGTGTTGGCTAAATCCTTTTGGTTCTCCTCGCTATCCTTTATGTGTTGGCTAGAATCCTTTTGGTTCTTCCTCGCTATCCCTTAGGTTGGCTAGAATCCTTTTGGTTCTTCCCCGCTATCCTTAGTGTTGGCTAGATCTTTTGGTTCTTCCTCGCTATCCCTTAGTGTTGGCTAGAATCCTTTGGTTCTTCCTCGCTATCCCTGAGTGTGGCTAGAATCCTTTCGTTAAGCAGAGTCCTTGGTTTAGGTTCATTTGTCCGGGCGAATACGTGGAAATTAACGGCTTTCAAGATCGGCGATGACATAATTAACTAACCACCTATTCAAGTTGTTGATTGGCTGGCTTCAATCAACGCGTCTATGCAGAATCTATAACTTTAAATGGTGGATTCCGGCACAACGTTTTTGCTTGTCGGCCGATACTGGTGTGTCCATGTGTGCCCATAAGAAAAATGTCATTTATGAAGTTTTTTTTACTTCTCCAGCAGTGTCCAGAAATACCATTTCTTCTAGCTCTTATTTATTGATTAATTAATTGATTTTAAAGTGAAAGGAGAAAAAGATTGATTTTAAGGGCATGTCAACCTGTCTAGGATTATTCTATGCCTAGAGTTTATAGAATCCTTTATTTTTTCCTCGCTGTCCCTTATTGTTGGGTAGAATCCTTTGGTTCTTCCTCGCTGTCCCTTAGTGTGGCTAGAATCCTTTTGGTTCTTCCTCGCTTATCCCTTATGTGTTGGCTAGAATCCTTTTGGTTCTTCCTCGCTATCCCTGTGTGTTGGCTAGAATCCTTTTGTTCTTCCTCGCTATCCCTTAGTGTTGGCTAGAATCCTTTTGGTTCTTCCTCGCTATCCCTTAGTGTTGGCTAGAATCCTTTTGTTAGTCTTCCTCGCTATCCCTTAGTGTTGGCTAGAATCCTTTTGGTTCTTCCTCGCTGTCCCTTAGTGTGGCTAGAATCCTTTTGGTTCTTCCTCGCTAGTGTTGGCTAGAATCCTTTTGGTTCTTCCTCGCTGTCCCTTAGTGTTGGCTAGAATCCTTTTGGTTCTTCCTCGCTATCCCTTAGTGTTGGCTAGAATCCTTTGGTTCTTCCTCGCTATCCCTTAGTGTGGCTAGATCCTATTGGTTCTTCCTCGCTATCCCTTAGTGTTGGCTAGAATCCTATTGGTTCTTCCTCGCTATCCCTTAGTGTTGGCTAGAATCCTTTTGGTTCTTTCCTCGCTGTCCCTTAGTGTTGGCTAGATCCTTTTGGTTCTTCCTCGCTATCCCTTAGTGTTGGCTAGAATCCTTTGGTTCTTCCTCGCTATCCCTTAGTGTTGGCTAGAATCCTATTGGTTCTTCCTCGCTGTCCCTTAGTGTTGGCTAGAATCCTTTTGGTTCTTCCTCGCTGTCCCTTAGTGTTGGCTAGAATCCTTTTGGTTCTTCCTCGCTATCCCTTAGTGTTGGCTAGAATCCTATTGGTTCTTCCTCGCTATCCCTTAGTGTTGGCTAGAAATCCTTTGGTTCTTCCTCGCTGTCCCTTGTGTTGGCTAGAATCCTTTTGGTTCTTCCTCGCTGTCCCTTAGTGTTGGCTAGAATCCTTTGGTTCTTCTCGCTGTCCCTTAGTGTGGCTAGAATCCTTTTGGTTCTTCCTCGCTTCCCTTAGTGTTGGCTAGAATCCTTTTGGTTCTTCCTCGCTGTCCCTTAGTGTTAGAATCCTTGGTTCTAGTGTTGGCTAGAATCCTTTGTTCTTCCTCGCTGTCCTTAGTGTTGGCTAGAATCCTTTTGGTTCTTCCTCGCTATCCCTTAGTGTTGGCTAGAATCCTTTTGGTTCTTCTCGCTGTCCTGAGTGTTGGCTAGAATCCTTTTGGTTCTTCCTCGCTGTCCCTTAGTGTTGGCTAGAATCCTTTTGGTTCTTCCTCGCTATCCCTTAGTGTTGGCTAGAATCCTTTTGGTTCTTCCTCGCTATCCCTTAGTGTTGGCTAGAATCCTTTTGGTTCTTCCTCGCTATCCCTTAGTGTTGGCTAGAATCCTTAGTGGGTTCTTCTCGCTATCCCTTAGTGTTGGCTAGAATCCTGGTTCTTCCTCGCTATCCCTTATGTTGGCCTAGAATCCTTTTGGTTCTTCCTCGCTGTCCCGCTATCCCTTAGTGTTGGCTAGAATCCTTTTGGTTCTTCCTCACTGTCCCTCTGTCCCTTAGTGTTGGCTAGAATCCTTTTGGTTCTTCCTCGCTGTCCCTTAGTGTTGGCTAGAATCCTTTTGGTTCTTCCTCGCTATCCCTTATGTTGGCTAGAATCCTTTGGTTCTTCCTCATCCTTTAGTGTTGGCTAGAATCCTTTTGGTTCTTCCTCGCTATTCCCTTAGTGTTGGCTAGAATCCTTTTGGTTCTTCCTCGCTATCCCTTAGTGTGGCTAGAATCCTTTGGTTCTTCCTCGCTATCCCTGAGTGTTCGGTAGAATCCTTTTGGTTCTTCCTCGCTATCCCTTAGTGTTGGCTAAAATCCTTTTGGTTCTTCCTCGCTATCCTTTAGTGTTGGCTAGAATCCTTTTGGTTCTTCCTCGCTATCCCTTAGTGTTGGCTAGAATCCTTTTGGTTCTTCCTCGCTATCCCTTAGTGTTGGCTAGAATCCTTTTGGTTCTTCCTCGCTATCCCTGAGTGTTCGGTAGAATCCTTTCGTTAAGCAGAGTCCTTGGTTTAGGTTCATTTGTCCGGGCGAATACGTGGAAATTAACGGCTTTCAAGATCGGCGATTACATAATTAACTAACCACCTATTCAAGTTGTTGATTGGCTGGCTTCAATCCACGCGTCTATGCAGAGTCTATAACTTTAAATGGTGGATTCCAGCACAACGTTTTTGCTTGTCGGCCGATACTGGTGTGCCCCATAAGAAAAATGTCATTTATGAAGTTTTTTTTTACTTCTCCAGCAGTGTCCAGAAATACCATTTCTTCTAGCTCTTATTTATTGATTAATTAATTGCTTAGAAGCTTAGAAGCAATTTTGAATTTATTGTTTTTTGTTTTGTTTTTGTTTTTTTTTATGGATTTGTAACGTTGACAATTTTGCTGAAATTCGGATACCTTAAAATTGACGTTAAAATCTTGTGAAAACACTTCCAAATCGACCTGTTTTCACTATGTTTTGACGCAAGTAAAAAAAAAACTTTTAAAACTCTTGTAGAACGCTTTAAAACTATGAAATTAACGTTCCTAAATTTGCTGAACAAAAGAGGATGATTACAATCCACTTGCAAAACATTGGGTTATTTTATGCCGAAGAGTACAGTTATATGATATCAAATATTCTTATCTAATACTAATAATTATATGGTTTCAAGTAATTGTTTCTATAACTAGTCATGGTGATATTATGCCTTTATTAATCCTGCCACATGGCCTCAGCCTCAACACGGAGGCCTACACAACTCGTCTGTTATTATTTTATGCCTAGAGGTTAGTGATCGCGTTCATTATGCGTTCATATTTATATTTTTGCACACTGTCCTATCAATTACGAATAATAATCAACTTTTCCTGACAAAAATGCAAACAGAAATGCGATTATTTATTTTTAGCATAGGAGCTGCTATTAGAGTTGAGATAAACTTATTTTTGGAGAATTTTCTGAATTATATCGTTCCTTTTCCAACTGACAAATACTCTTAAACGAAGATCCGGCAACTTCTGTATTTTTTTTTTATTCCTGAACATTTTTAAACAATTTAGACTTCTAGTTTTAAATTCTCAATAATAACATATGGTTAGCGGAATGAGAATAGGATACACCCGTGGATTGAATAAAGGGATAGGTTTAAAGTTCCGTGAAAGTTCCCGATTACGACAAGAAGGTTCCCGAGTTCTAGAAGGCTCCGAGTCCGACAAGTAATACCTGAAGAAGGCCGGAGGGCACATCGACCGAAATGTTGCACAGATAATAATAAAGATGAGGACAATAATCCAAATAAAACATATTAGGTTTTGTTCTGAAAATGAATGAAAAATATAATTTGTAAATCTTATACTATATATGGGTGTTTCTGACTGTCTGTCTGTCTGTCTGTCTGTCCGGAGATAGAAAACAAATCTCTGCACCAAGATCATACAAAACCTTTCTAGGGAGAATTTTACGGGGAATCCATTTAATTGTGGTCACTAGGGCCAAAAATACTAGCTGTGGTTTGAGAAAATAGGAAAAATAAATATGCTAAGGGGATTAACTGCGATGAATTTTCAAATTTAATGAATTTTCCTATCGAGCATTCTGTTCATAAGGACAAGTTGTTTTAATGATATCACTGATTTTGCGTCTCATTCCCTTTCAAAAAGCAGTATTATTGGTAAGCAGGGGTTAACATTGTAACATTTTCAGAATTAGCTTATTGAGCAATAGGTATTGCTATCCAATGGTGAGCAATAAGGCCAATTTAGCTCAGTCGGTAGAACACTTGCCCATGAATCGCAAGGTACTTGGTTCGATATCGACCCTTGCCAATTCAGTATATGAGTATCACAGTGATTTGTGCGGTAAAGGGAGGAGTTTATGGTAAGTGTGGCGCCCCGCTTCAGACGCCAAAACTATCTCCTTGGTCTAGTGCTTGTGAAAAGGGGATAGACTCCTTCGCTGTCTGGCTGATACTGTCTTTAGGCTACCCTGACGACTTGATTTTTTTATTACTATACATGGATTTAGCCGGATACTATATGTCATAGGTGATATACCCTATAGACTATAGTGGAATGCGCCGACGGTTACAATAAGTAACAGGAACAATTATGGTTTGAGGAGACCAATGTGAGTCAGCTCGTAACTCTATTTGTCGGACGCAATTCCCACTTTTCTTTACTGTAATTGTCTACTCTTTTGTTAATACATTTTCCTATATTTTTGTTACGCGTCGTTTTGTCTTATTTTGACCCCTTGAAACCCCACAACACTATATAACCCGGTCAAACCTGGCAAATACTTAATATAATTAGAGATAAAGCTTTGAATGAAAAAGTTCTCAGCTTCGGAAAATCGTGTTCTATATAAGGAATAGTGGTACAAAAAATGTTAAACATATCTATTTGACCCATAGGTGGAACCTCACCATCAGAAGCAGTTTAGTGCCATGCCCAGAACCCACTTGTTTAGGGTGTCTTGCTCCTCGAAATACAGTCAGCATATTCTAAACCCTGCCGACAGGGAAAAGTAAAATTTGAACATGAGCTTCTGCAAATAGGTTGTAGGATTATTAACAAGTAATGTTTGTTTATGACAAATAATACAATAGAATTATTCTATTCATTTTTCTATTCATATACAAGCGATGAATTGAATGTTGAACCTGTATTTCAACTTAATGAGTTATAAACACTGTGTGCAATAAAACCTGAAGCTTTCTTCTTTACCCAACAATTAAACGTTACGGTAATTTTATTCATTTATATGTTGACAAAGTTTTATTCATTCATGCTAAGCACATCCGTGAGTGTTTACATATATTCATAGAGAAATACACAAACTATAATTACATGTACCAATAAACGGTAAGATTCTTTTCATGAGTTTTAATACATTTGACCAACAGGGATTTCTTTGTTTGTATTTACCCAACCCCTCCGCCACGGACAAGGATTCTATTGTTAGCAATATGTTGCTAAACTAATACTAAGAGGATGAGTCAAAAGTCTTGCAATATTTTGGTAACGTGGAGCACAATACGGCAGCTCTGGGTGCTTTTGGCAAGGTCATGAAGTATACGAATCACACAGGCTTGTACAGTAGGGAAGGTCGGTTTTTCACTTTTTTAAAAATATCAAATTGTCCATCTATGCGAAAGTTGTGTGTTAGTATACCGAATACTGATACCAAAAAATAGATCTTTTACTTGCACCATTGTTTGAGGAAATAGCGTCAAAGATTGTCTACTAAAATGCACTAAAAATCCTCTTTTTCGCAAAATTTAGCCTTTAGAAAACGAGAATCAATCGGTTGGCCACATCAAGCCCTAGTACTCATATGATTGTCCCAACTATATATTAAAACTACGTTAAACTCTATCTGATTGTGAATTCCGGAGCTCTGGGGAATGTGGAGTACCCCTTTATGACCATTGCTCCCAGGTCCATTCTGACCCGGAGTGGTAGTACCTGTTAGGGTTCCATGTATGGGTTAAATAGAACATGTTTTTTTTTAATTAAGTTTTTAAAATAAAAATTGAGTATCTATCAAGAACGAATAATGACCCAATTGATTTTACGGCATGTCCCCCCCCCCCCCGGACATGCCCGTAAAATCAAACCAACCAAGCTTCTATAGCTTGGAACACCGCCTCAGAATCCACGGGTTGAGACCTACTTGATCTTGTTTGATCCTCAAGGTTCTTGTAACACTTGCTAAATTTCTTTAACTATCTGCTTACTGTATTGTGGTTAACGGCCCCTTCACATTTCGTATAACTTTTTTTGCTCGTTTCCACTATCTTATGGCCCAGTACGAATATATGCAAATCAGGCCTCGCCGACAAGTTGAAGCTACAGTTCTTCCAGGCTGTAATGGTATCAGTGCTGCTGCATGACTGCATCACTTTGACCTTGACGAGGCGCCTGGAAAATTGGCTGGATGTGAACTGCACAAGGATGCTGCGTGCGATCTTGAACAAATCGTGGAAGCAACATTCCACAAGAAAGCAGCTATACGGCCACCTGCCCACTGTCACACAAACCATCCAAGTAAGACGTACAAGACATTCCGGAGACTGCTAGAAAAGTAAGGATGAACTCATAAACGACGTCCCTCTGTGGAAACCAGCATATGTACATGCTAGCACTGGTCGTCCAGCAAAGACTTACATAGACCAGCTTTATGCGGATTCTACATGCTGTGCGGAGGATCTTTCGGGGTCAATGAATGATAAGGATGGCTGGCGCGACATGATGATGACGACGACGAATACATAAAGCAGAAGTTAATTAAAACTATATACATTTCAAACTATTTTTATTTAACCAAACATATCATTCGTTTGCACAGTTATATCGTTTCAGGGTATTCCTATCCAATACAAATAATTTGTACGCCCTCATAGTTTCAAATATCTGATACTAATAATTTGTAGACAATTATATTGTTTTAAGTATTTCGAGCAATTATATGGTTTCAAGTAACTAATGATAATATTCCTTTAGAAACAATTATAGCTTCAAGTGACTATTCTTAATACAAATAATTAGCACAGAGTTATATGCTTTCAAGTATTCTTATCTCATACTAATCACTTGCAAATAGGTCTATATGACCCATATATGGGTTTCTAACAGGTACTACCATTCCGGGTCAGAGTGCACTTGGGAGTAAATGTCAATGAAGGAGTGGCTACATACTCATCAGAGCTCTAGAATTGGAGCCTCACCACCGGATGCAGTTTAATGTCATACCCAGGACGCGCATCTAGGGAAAGATGAACTTACCACACCAGTAATAGTTCCATTAGATGAGCTTGCTAATTACTCTTATAGAACAAGTGCTCTCATTATTTTTTGTAAGGCAATTACTATTCCTTACGAACAGTTATTCTTATTTTTTTTTTACATGCAATATTTTTATATGTCGTTGATTTAACAATGTCCCTCAAGAGTTTTACCATCTAAATTCAGACTTGTTTATTATAGATGAATTTAAATGGTGACCCACAACACGTACAACACTTGAATAGCTAAGGGTTTGGCTCAAGTGGAAGAGGAGAGGACTGAAGTGCCCATCTCAGGTGTTGAGATGGTTGGACCTATTAACACAAAATCAACTCAACGAAGGTAGTGAGCCAATTCGTGCTTCTAAAATACACGATATATCCATGTCATCCTAGCAACTAAAAGGAAAACTCTGAATTCAAACCTGTTTAACTCCGCTTAAAAATTGACCTTGTGTCACAGCCTGCTGGTGCGAATGGGTTGGATAAATATACAAGCCAATCAGGTGTCATTTCAGTATTCACTATAGCCCGAAAGTTATGTCACCTCCTACATGGTTTTAGTGATAAACTTATAACATTATACAACACGAAATTCTAGAAAATAGTTTCATTTTTTAAAGATTTTATTTTACAGGTAAAATAATTACATCTCTATTGATAATGGAGATTTGGTCTCTTTTTGTCTGTAACCGAAATTACGTCACTGCTTACGTCCCAGTAATTATTTTAAAAATTCGATGAAAACTCAATTAAGAGTCAAATTTTCGCGAAAATTGTTATACTTATTCACCTTTAGAAGAATCTATATTTAGAATAGTTTTTTCCCGAAATATTTTTACTAGGTCACCCCCCACCCCCCATTTCATTTTAGGAAATCCGAACAAAATATATTTTACTCGTACGATTTTAAAAATTTTCTATTAAGATAAAAGTCTGAATAATTAAATCGGAATGTTTTAGAAACGTTTTGAAGGTTCTTACTGTCGTAAAACAAAACAAATATCTCAGTAGTATGGCGTGAATATGATTCTTTTTAAGTAAGTAATTATTGTTTTTTAAATATTAAACATTTTATTTTTAGTTAATTTTTTCTACCCTCACCCCTACCCCTCAGGCAATAATTTTCTAAATTTTATTTTGACACCACCCGTGGGGTATTTTTTTTTTTTTTTTTTTTTTTTTTTGGCTAGTAACTTATAGATTATATTATTAAAAGAAAAAAATAATGATAGTTAAAATTTACTTTCATCTATTTAAATGTATATAATAAGACAATATATCAAGGGAGATAATTATCAGATGCTCACTACAGAGTACTTTCACAAATGTATTTATTTGTAATTAATTATAATCAAAATTATATAAACTAGCAAATATATGCACCCTCCGGGTGCAAGTATTTAAGTTTTAATGTAATGAAATATCGTATTAAATTAGAAACGCTAATGAAACTAAATAAGAATGCAGATAAAAAGATTTGAAACAAAGGGGGATATAATAAAAAAATAGAACAACTGAAATTTACTCTTCCATCACTCTCGTCTTTCATTGTTATTTTTTCTAATTTAAGTATTTAGTTAAAAGAGGAAGTAAAGAATAAAAGTACAGTTATCTTTTCTTGTTAATGGATTTCATTTAAGATTCATTGAAGAGATTTTTGCTTATATTCATTAAAATAAAACCAAACAGAAATCAATAATACTAAGCATATATTTATTAAAATTACATTTTTAATATCAATATGCAAATTAGCCTTCCCGTTCACACTGTAAACCGTTATTTTGTTGTATATATAAATATAATTGCATGTTGTTAGTATGTAGATATGGTTAACAGTATTAATAATGTAAAACAATTTTTATTAATAATTGATGTTAAAATAAGGATAAATTCATGATGAATGTGACGTCAATAACTAAGGGAATTGTGACTTGAGTAGTGATTTAGTTTCGGTTACAGACAGAAAAACACACAATCTCCATTATAATAAGATAGCTACATATTTACTTAAACCCTTCACCACGGACAGGATGTGACACAAGGTCGCAATCCAGTGAGGATCGAACTCGCTATTTAGTAATAGATCTATGAAAGTAGCTTTTATTTTATATATTAGAATGTAAAAGAGAATGACCCGCTTCTATCTTTCTGTAAATTTACTGATTTATAATACAATATAATATTGTATTATATAATACAATATAAATGACGAAATTGTTTTGAAAATAATGAACAGTATTTACATTAACATACGTTATGAAATCTGATCAAGAACCATATTCAATCTAAACACTATTTCAGGAGTTAATATTCGGGATATATATTTGGTTCATATCTATCAATATCTCAATATGTACATATTCATCTTAATTCATATCTGTATCTCAATATCTATCTATATCTTTATATGTTCATATTTATAATTTTCATAACTATCTATCTACCCATCCAACCATCCATATATATATAATGATGTTTAGGTAAGTACATGTAATCAACACCTGGTCGCAGACAGTTTAGGCTAGAAACTGTCAGTAACCAGGTATTTTCTCCATGTGCACACTACCTTACTTAAAATATAATCATTCTATCAATGATATTGGGCACTATCTGCTTAGAAATATAACACCCATTTTATCCAATATATATATATATACACATGAGGGTAAGTAAACAAACAAATGTGTTTATTTTTATATGGCTTTAAGCCGACAATTTTTGGAGGATATGTGCTTAATTGAAGTCATACCTAATTTTGAAAATTAATTAGATAATAATTAATGAATTTAGGCGGGTATATATGTTCAAATGTAAGGCTAAACAAATTGACATTTTCTCGAGTTGTTTAGCCTTACATTTGAACATATATGCCCGCCTAAATTCATTATTTATTAACTAATTAATTTTCAAAATTAGGTATGACTTCAATTAAGCACATATCCTCAAAAAAATATATATACTCTCCCTCACTTTATATATATATATATATATATATATATATATATATATATATATACCCTCTCTCTCATTTT
>CM042141.1:64455402-64475402 GCA_023376005.1 Doryteuthis pealeii | reverse complement strand
TTCCACACATCCAATATAATCCCAAAAGTTTCCCAACATCTATCACATATATCTATATATATATATATATATGAGCATACGTGGACTCACTAACAACATTATATATATATATATATATATATTATATATATATATATATATATATATATATATACACTGAAAGAGAAAATATGTGATAAGATAAACAGAAATATTTTGTAATTACATATGTTTTAATTACTCTCTACGAGTTTTGACCTTAGGTCATCACCAGGGTAAGAGTTTTTGTGAATAATATTTAAGAATTTTCCATATATATATATATATATAGAGAGAGAGAGAGTGTGTGTGCGTATAGGGTGCTATGGGTACATTGTCGTCTAAATGGCGCAAAAAATGAAAATGACACTGATATCTCTCTTTATCAGATATATTTACCAAAATTACATGAAAATATCTTGAAATACTATAGATTAGATTTATTTAAAGAAATCGCCATAGGTGGCCAGATGTTAGGGGTCATGTGGTCGCAAAAATGTTCCCACACTCAACACTGGGCTTTACTGCTTGTGTGACATGCCCCAGGGTCCTGTTGCCAGACTTAGGGTCTTCCAAATGCCACTATCTCGGTACAGACCAGCACTAACTCCTCCGGGCACTTGATATGTATATACCAACCTCCACACGAGCAGGATGTGACACAAGGTCAATTTCTTAAGCGGAGTTCAACAGGTTTGAATTCAGAGTTTTCCTTTTCCTAGATCGGTTGCCTAACCAAGGTTAAAGAGCCCGGTCTGCCCTACTATTTATCCATAGCTGGAGGGAGAGTAGGATTCATACCTTTCCCAAGGTTATTAGCGCTAAGTGAAATGCAATTACCACATCCAGGATTTGAACTCGGGGCGACGAGTCCATTTCCCATGAGTTTAACCATTACACCACGCGCTTCCATTGATATAGGGTTTCTTTTTGAGTCCAACTAGGAAAATTAATGGAATCATAACGTCATCATCACTAGTGAACCTCCAAACACCATGGTATGGACTTGTTGTTTGGTTTTCCTCACTATCGGTAATATCTTTCTGGAGTCAAGGCAAGCTAATGTTTGTTATGGGAGTTCGCCATCTGATCGTGGCAGAAATACGAGGGTGAGTCAAAAACTAATGCTATTTTGTTTAGGACAGGTATAATTACCAACACAGGTACATGTATCATACATCAAAATGAAGCTGGTCCTCTGTGGATCATATCCCTACTTCTCCACATAGTCACCATTTCTCTTAATAGCAATGTTCCACCTTTTTATTTTTTTTAATGTAGGAACAGTTGTTACAAAAAGTTTTGATATTAACTATTCGTAATTTTTATATAAAGCACTTACCGACTTTTATATCAGCATATATCACGCTGTCAGCATGGATTCCATGATCTCTCTCTCTCTCTCTCTCTCTTCTCTCTCTCTCTCTCTCTCTCTCTTCTCTCTCTCTCTCCTCTCTATATATTTATATATAATATATATATATCATCACTACTGGCAGACCCTCCGTCCAGTATCTAGAATATACACAGAACTGAGTGATGTAGGTTTTTGCTAGTTTGCCTACACTTGTGTGTCGGTGTCCACGGGAGAACGTCCTTGCTTCTCCAGCAGTGTCCAACACGTTTTGTTCGTCTTGATGGTTTGTGTGATGGAGCAGGTGGCCGTACAGCTGCTTTCTTGTGGGTTGCTACTTCTAAGATTTGTTCAAGAAAACACGCAGCATCCTTTTGTATTTTCCATCTAGCTTTTTCTTTAAGCGTTTCGTTTGAGTCTAAGTGGTAATCATACAGTAGTACTGACACGGCTACAGCTTGGAAGAATTTCTGGTTTTGTTACATAATCTATGCGGTTGCATAAGATTATCGCAATCCCCTGTATTTCTAAAGGGATGGCCCTTTTCATATCACGGGCGGGACTTTCCATGGAATATTACAGAAAGCCCGCGAAATACGTGAAGTCACGTGGGGCCTGGTTGGGTCCTCAGTTTCAGTTTGGACGTCGGGCAGAGAAAATGTACTGCCTTTACTGGAACTCACTGCATACGCGCGCTATGTTAGTCAGATGAAAAATGTTTAGTTAAGAAATAAAAGCTTACGAAAAATATGGTTTTGTGATTAATGAATGTCTTGGTAACAAGACTGACCTAGAAGACCAGACACGAAGTCCCCAAGACGAAGTCCAGACGCTAGAAGAGACACTAGAACTTAAGATAGAAAAGATGAACAGCAGAAGAATAGAAGAAAGTAAAGAAGGGTATACAACAGTTTATCTTAATTAAACATTCTGTCAGCAGGGCCGGATATACCCAACTGCATCATTTGGCACTAATCTGCTTCTGGGGCTCTGGGGGTACTTCTTTGTCGTCATTACTCCCAGTTCCACTCTGCCTAAGAGTCTGGTGGCTGAGCAGTCCATGACATGACACACTCCACTTTGTCCCTTACTTAGGCTAGACAAGCAGTCGGAGAGGCCCCCTCCAATCACGTCAAGCCTTAACACCTATATGATTTTCCCAACCCTATTGCCCTTATGGCAAACCCCAACCCTTTTTATCATATATGTGCTTGAAGACCATGGCTGAGAGCCTGAGTTTCCTGTGTATGCCGTTAAACTGGATCTAATGGTGAAGTTCCAGTTTTGGAGCTCTGGGGAACGTGGAGTACCCCTTCATCGCTTTTACTTTCTGGTCCACTCTGACCCGGAGTGGTAGTACCTGTTATATAAAAAATGTGTTTTTAAAAATTTGTTTAAAAAACTGACTTTAAAAAATGTTAAATACCCATCAAGTATGAATAGAACAAAACGTCTTCGGTATAAAATAACCCAGAAGGGTTGACATGCCGTTGTATCTAAGAAACCAAACCTAAATGTGACAGTGCCTGTTTGGGTCCCATCTATGAGTTAAATAAATTCGCTTGAAAATTATAAATCTTGGGTAGGAATATTTAGAATTGTGAGCAAATTATTAGTACTAGCAGGACCTGTGGATATACCACAACATGATAATTTAATTATTACAACGTTGATTTGTTACTCAAGAGCTAATGCAAATAGTTCAATATGTTAAAAAAAATACGATAATCTTGATTTAACTATCTCTCACTCTTTCTTTCTTTCTTCCTTTTCATCTTTTCATTATGTTCGATTGAAACATTAGCATTATTGTTTCTCTCTCTCTCTCTCTCTCTCTCTCTCTCTCTCTCTCTCTCTCTCTCTCTCTCTCTCTCTCTCTCTCTTCTCGCTTTCATTTCTTTATTTTTTTTTTGTGTAGCATATCCTTTCTTTCTTAAAAACTGAATGGTCCATTATTTAGCTGAAGGTGAAGACACTCATAAGAATAAAATTCGGCGGATAAGCGAAACTAGATATCAGTATTTACATTTTTTTTTTCATTTCATCTTGGACGATTTGGACGGTCTTATTCTTAATCAGAGGGTGTTGCAAGATGATAACGGACTGAAGATCAAGGAAAACCAGTAATAATATATAGATTATAAGAATAGTTACGTGTAGCTTTATAATTGCTTACAAATGATTATCATTAGTTACTTGAAACTATATAACTGCTTGCAAAAAGATAATACTGCTTCGGTATTAAATAACAAGAGTTGACATGATGTAAAACTAACAATTTTAAATAGAATAATTAAATTATTCGTAATAACTAACTCTCTGAAAATGTAAACGGTATGGTTTACTTAACTCAAATGTATCGAGCAAAACTTAAGGGACCTAAGGAACCACTTTATCTTTATGTACAAAGGCGAGTCAAAAGTTATACAATATTATGGTAACGTGAATTTTCTTATATATATATATATATATTTATATATATACCAAACCGTCCGCACAAGCAGGATGTGATACAAAATCAATTTCTTAAGCCGAGTTTAACAGGTTTGAATTCAGTTTTCTTTCTCATAGATTGGTTTCCTATCCAAGGTTAAAGAAACCAGTCTGTCTTACTATTTACCCAAAGGTGGGGGAGAATATATGGATTCATACCTTTCCGAAGTATTAGTCCAATGTGAAATGCAAACAGCTTTGTCCAGGATTTGAACTCGGGTCGACGAGTCCATTTCTTATGACTTTAACCATTACACCACGCAACTCCATTGTATTTTCTGCTATAGGTTGGAACATGGCCTAGGACCTAGCTGATCTTGCTTGATCGTCAACAGCCCTGTTGGCTGGGGCTGTAGAATGCACTGACTGCACGTCTGTAGAGAAGTAAGACCTTTCACAATGGGGCCACCTGTTGATCATGGGTGACAACCCATGATGCTTAAGGATGGAATCCTGGTGGTTGAGCAGTCTGACATGCAACATTCAACTTAGGTCCTTAATTAGGCGGTTGGAGAGACCCCCCTCTGATAATCAGCTGGTGACGTCAAGCCTTATAATTGGCTCAACCCTATTTGCCTTATGGCAAGCCCCAACCTTTTTATTATATATATGTGCAGAAGGCGGTTGCTGAGGGTCTTAGTGTCCGGGGTATAGGCGTTAAACTCAGTGATGGTGAGGTTCCAGTTCTGGAGGTTTGGGGAATGTGGAACACACCTTCATCACCATTGCTCCCTAGTCCACTCTGACCCGGAGTGTTAGCACCTGTTAGGGTCCCATCTATGGGTTAAATAGAAAAGTGTGTTTATTTTTAAAAATTGAATATCCGTTAAGAATGAATTTATTTCAAAATTTTATCGGCATTAAATGACCCACTGAGGTTGATATGCCTAAAAACCAAACTAAACCAAACCCTCATCCAATGGGACCACCTCTTGGTCGTGGGTGACAACTCGTAATGTCTGAGGATAGGATTGTGGCGGCTGAGTGTTCTGTGACACGGGTACCAAGGAGTCCCGTGACATGCAACACTTCACTTCGACCCTTACTTTGGTTAAACAAGTGGTCAGAAAGGCCTGATCCGATCAATCGGCTTATCATATCAAACCTAGCATCTCTATGATTTTACCGACCGTATTATTCAAACAGGGCGACCCCTTTTTATCATATAGGTACTAGAAGGTCGTGTCTGGGAGTTCAATTACCATTATTTATCAATACACAGAAGTTAATTAAATTTTTTAACCAATTTATTTATATACATGAAGTTAATTAAATTTTTTAACCAATTTATTTATATACATGAAGTTAATGATAATTATTTCAAACAATTTATTAATACACATGAAGTTAATAAAAATTATTTCTGAAACAAATTAAATATGTAAAAAAAACAGGTATGGCATAGAATAAACCACAAGGGTTGATATGCCATTAAAACCAAACAACCAACCTTTCCCACCTTAAACTGCTTGGGTCATGTAATATACGCGCCACAAACTAGCACGTACCAAAATATTGCAAAACTTTTGACTCACCCTATTATATATTCCCTGAGTCACTTGCATAAATGACTTCATCTGGTGTAAATTAACAAAAGTAAGACTTTTTAATGACTATGCGAATACACAGTACTATTGTGTTTGTAGACGTCGGTCATTCTAACCTCTTCTGTATAGGAGGTAGATAAGTGCTTAATATTATCACTTAATCTAATCTTTATGTTTTGTAAATATATATTTTTAAAGAAGAGGAAAATACTGTAATTGTTCAGCTCTTGACAAAGATTAAGTACGTTAGATCTGTTTTTTTGATTCGACTTCTTTTTTTTTCTCAAAGTTCCAGTTCTGTCCTGTCTCGTAATCAAGGGACGTATATGTTAAAAATATCGCAAAGTGTTGAGCTGTCTACTCAACAGATACAAACCAAAGATGGATACGCCATAACAAATCTGGTTATAAAATATCAATGAAGCTCTGTGTGTTCCCTGAAAGAAATGAAAGACGGGTGAGAAATTCTTAGAGGTGGTAAAGCCGTTTCCAATATCCGGATTATTTATCTAACCCTCAGTCAGATATATTTCTAGGCCCGCGGTGGGGAACCTGTAGCCTTTTAAACCATCAAGTACGGTCTTTCACAGCCTTGTCGAAATACTAATTAAAATTGCACATTTTCACTTAAGAACATGGACGAGCTGTTGACGCGGCTTAAAATATACTGATTGTATTTATTCCAAAAAAGACGAAACTTCTAATGGTGAGGCTCCAGTTCTCGATATTTAGGGGGTATGCAGTACACCTTCATTGCCATTACTCCTAGGGGGTTGGGGGTCCAGTGTGTTTCGGCCTCTGGACCGGTTAAGTAATTAACAGCGTTGATCCCAGGTTGGGTATCCCCCTAGGCAATACCTGCCCCCTTGATTTAAAGGGACAGCGTTGGGTTTATTTCCCACTGCCTGCGGCTCCTCCCTTGGAATACCGACGAGATCAACGCATTTTTGCACCCATGAGTCTCGGCTCGTGGGGGCACATTAAAATGTCCTTGTGTCACATGCGTATAGGTGGGATACGCGGTGAATACCCCAGAGTGGTAGTACCTGTTATATTCACATCTATGCGTCAAATAGATATATTTAAAAAGTATTAAAAATTATTTGTATTAAGACACATACCTAGGTGGTAGTAGTAGTAGTATCTCATCTACAGAAAGTGATGTCAATATACGCATAGTAAAAGGCATGGATTGCGATTGTTAGATTATCGATCACATGGAAATCTGATCGATAATCTGTCTATAGCAATCCCTGGCTTTCCTATGCGTATATTGGCATCGCTTTCTGTAGATAAGATATTACTACCTAAATATATAAACAGGTCCCGTACTCTTTTTCGGGCTAGTCTACTTGTGCTTATTTTCGTTCGGCCAATTCGCTCTCATGAAAATAGCCCCCTTTCTTACTCAAGTAATGAATTCCATCACACCTTATAACACAACATATTCCAACACACTGAATAAGAGGTTATATTAATAAGATAGCACATGGCTAGTTCATGGTAGTACTTTTTAGGATCCCATATGATGGGTTGAGCATATTTTCGCTAAGCCAATTCGTCTCTCACAAAAATCGCCCCCTTTCTCACTAGATACTTTTGTATATATATATATAATACCGTACTCACGTCATTTCGCGCGACTTATTGGGTTCGTCCACTGAACAAGGAGTAATATTAATGATAAGATAGCACAAGGCTAGATCGTGGTAGTACCTGTTAGGGTCCCATGAAATGAGTTGCGCTGATTTTTGCTCAGCCAACTCGTCTTTCACGAAAATTACTCCCTTTTTAACTCCTTAGGTATTTTTATAATCCCACACTCACGTCGTTTCTCGCGACTTTTGGAGTTAGTCCACTGAATAATGTTAATAGTAAGATGGCACAAGACTATTTTTTTACTTTATTTATTTATTTTTATTTATGTAGTACCTGTTAGGGTCCCATAAGATGAGATGCGCTTATTTTTGCTCGAGGAATTCGTTTGTCCTGAAAATTGCTCCCTTTCTAACTCAGAAGATATATATATATTTAATATACCAAACTTGTTGGTAAACCCTTGCGGTAATAAAAAAAACGGCAAATAGTTTGATTGTAAAAATATACTACCAATCATCACCTGGGGAAAAAAATTGAAGAAAAGAAGACCAAGATAGTCGTACCAACCGAAAATAATCGGTTGATACTATAATACTTGGCCACAAGAAAAAAACAATTTATATATATATATATATGAACCGCCAGGATATTCTAAAGCTAAAAAGTAAAGAGTGCTCAATACCTAAGTAGAGCAAATAATAAAGTTAAACCTAATGAATCAGATATACCTACTAAATGTTTCGCTTAGTGCTTTTCGGGGCAAAGATCTTATTCTTTGCCCTGAAGAGCACTAAGTGAAACTTTTAGTAGATATATCTGACTCCTTAGGTTTAACTTTATATAACCGTACTAATGTCATTTCTCATGATTTCTCGGTTCGCTCCGCTGGGTAAGGAGGGAGGGTGATGTCCAACATAAACATAGCAAAATGCTGTCTTTCTAGTATACAATAAATTTCAATGTGGCCTTTTTTTAAACATGAAAAGATTTCCCACTGTTCTCGACACATTCAAAAGGTGGCGACCGATTTTACCCAGAAGTGGTTAATTATAAACAACTTCAGATCAACTGCACATTGATAGACTCTCTTTTTGTCATTTGATCGTTGCCACAACATGTGTGGTCTGTTTTTGCAACGATGTTTTCAGAAACGCATCAGTCGTATTTATACAACCTCGTTATACAATATAAAAACAAATAGTTCCTTAATCATTTCTAGACAATAAATCAAAACTCTGACATTAACTAGCATCTATTAAAAAAAACTACACAAGGGGCCTTATTCCAACGAAAAATATTTCTTTCAGTTATTTAGCTAAAATCGGACTAATCGTTACGTATTACTGTTTCGATATATTTTAACTTTAACTAGTATCTCAAACAAAACTACACAAGGGGCCTTAATCCAAAAAAGCATAGTTACAAACAAAATCCTTGTGGTATAATGGTTATCAAGCTAGTCTCGCAAATCTATTACTACTGAATATCGAGTTTGATCTTTGCTAGATGCCCCATCAAAAAAGATCTTGTGCCAATCCGGCCTGGTGGGAGATCAGGAAAATGTATAATTTTTAATATCTAGCTATAATGGGACTAAGCTTAATCTCAAAACACGTGATTACATATCACTATTTGGACATCTATTAAGTTAACGGGTTGACACAAGGCCATGGAGAGAGAAGGGAAGCAAATAGAATCAGGTAAGTAATACAACTTACGAGCTGAAATATCTCTCTTCACAGTGGAGAAAGGGAAGGAAAACAAAAGGAATCAAATAAGATATAACTTACTAGCTGAACTATCTCGCTACGCAGGGTAAGTAGTCAACACCTAGATAACAGAAAAATTCAAATATCCCTTCTACTTATTTCATTTTTCTAAATGTTAATTTCAAAAATTCTATTCCCTGTTGCTGGGGCTTAGAATACGCTTACTGTATCCTTCTGTTTTTAACAAAAATCAAACTCTCGAATTCCAGGTAAACTATATTATAATTATGCTTCAATCATCTTTTGTTGGAATTCACACAGTTTCTATACAATATTGTATTTACTCCGCTTTAAAATATTATACTTTTTACAACTATCCTCATAGCAGCATTAAAAGATAAATCGGGGTACTTACTACTCATATAAATCCCCAAATGGGTTAGAAGGGACTCCTTAGTCTTGGTCGACAACCAAGTCCGACACAAAATCTCCCCTGCTTAGCGGCTCTACCCCGTCCCAAGGAAAGGCTAGGGGGAGGAGGGGGAACTCCGAAAACAAATCAGGAACCGGAGTCCCTAAGGTGGTGTGATGCTGAAATCCAGTGCTACCCAGAAACTCCTGCGAAACTACCGTTGTCAAATTACATTGGATCCTTAGTTTTTCTTTGGATCACAGCGACAGTGTGAAGAGGAGGAATTGCTGCTTGGGCAACAGCTCATCCTCCATATGAACCCGCCCAGGCTACGTAGTTCAAAAAAAATTGGACACTACTCCTTCGTCTCTCGTAGACGGAAGGATGCCACCAACAGCGGCCAGCCAATCTTAGAACCAATCTGTAGAGGTAGGGAGTTTGTCTGAAAGCCGAGGACACTGGACGTTTCAATGCCAATAGATACGAAAAGAAATCTGTCCAAAAGTGATCGGTATCTAACCACTTTACGATCTAACCCGGCCTAACGACTCTGCCTGGATCCGTCGCCGATTTAATCAAGTTACCCCCAGAGAAGGTATCACTACAGGTAGCCTTCTGGTCTCTTACCCTCGGTCCAATCCCACTGGCTTGATGTTATCGTTGAGTAAGGAATGTCGAGGGGGAACGACTGGCGTTTAGGCGACAAGACAGCGGGTGCAATCCGAATTCATCCAGTATAGACTCTCTCTCTCTCTCTCTCAACGGCCCTTGTGTCTCTTGCATATTTGGCGTCCGACTCTCAATGAAATGCCGATTCAGAGACAGTTGTTATTCAACTGGGTATTGACCGACTTCGATGATTGTGTTTTATATTAGATTATAAAGTTAATATCGTTCTGTGAAAAATTCGCAGAATTCTTTTGAGAAATATTTTTAATTAAAGAGAAACTTAAGAAATTTATCTATTTAGATGTGTGTTCGTTTTGTTTTGTTTCGTTTTATATATATATATATATATATACCCGATGTTTACAAGTGTATATAACAATATTATCTGTTGAAACAAGTTTGTGTATTCTTGTCAATACTTGTAAGTATACCATGTTATGTATTAAATGTTTCTGTGTAAATGAACTTGTTTTTCTTTCTCTTTATTCAATATCCGTTTATCACAGATATACTAATGCTAATATTAAACCTTGGTGAGTGAGGACTCTATTAATTATCCCACCCTAGAACTAACTAATCCAACACCATCTTCAGCTTTAACAAATTCTTGCAGGCCGAATCAATAATGTTTGATTAAATGTTGTAATATATCATATTCGTATTAAGGGTGGCTACAGATTATCTCTTAACCCTCGCCCAATAAGTACACATGTTAACCCCAAAATAGTGGATCAGATATAACAATCTATCTATACATATATAAAGGGCAATTGTGTGTATTAATGTCCGAAGGAAACTACAAAAATAAAACAATTAATGATAAAATAAATTTAGGTACGCTTTCACTATCTCCAGATCTTGCTTTCTGAGCAAAACTAATAAAGATTTTATTTATATTCGTGAAGATAATTAAAAAAATAAAATTCAAATGGTAACAGCATTGATTTTCTTTTTACATTTAATATTTTAAATAGGAGACATTAATCTTTCTTTTTAGAGTGTCTGTGCACTATTTTTTCCTGGCGCAAGGTCTTTTTTACATAGAGATTTTAATGGGGCATCCTGTAAGGATCCAACTTGTGATTCAGTTATAAGGGATCTGCAAACTTTTCTGCTCCCCGCCCCGCAGGCGATGCTGGGTAGCCGCTTCTAGTTATACATAAAGCGGTGTTCACTTCCACCGGTTCTTTGAGATAAATGTCTATCTGGAATATAATTTCAGGATACTAAAAATGTTAATGATTATTTTAGTAAGACAGATAATTCGTTAGTTCTTTGTTTTCTTTTTTGGAGTTTGGTAATTTAGATTTTCTTCAGTTAGTTTCCTTTTGCAGCAGTATGGCTTCCTCTTGATTATTGTTTATTTTCAGAGGATCTTTTCAGTGGATGGAAGGATTGTGTTACGTTAAAACATTTATCTGGGTTCAATAAATATACAGAGCATGTCTGTTTGTGGGGGTGAGGGTAGAGGGGTAATATTTTTAGATACTACTTTTTATTTCTTATGTTTTTTTCTACGTCTGCTAGCTTATTCTGCTGGCCGTGTTGGCTTCCCTGGGGTTTCTTCTTTGGATCTCTCTCTCTCTCTCTCTCTCTCTCTCTCTCTCTCTCTCTCTCTCTCTCTCTCTCTCTCTCTCTCTCTGTAATTCTATTAGGTGCATGTAAACTGAATTCGTGTACACAGATTTTTTTTGGGGGGTTTTGGGGGTACCCGAACCCAACATAACCACAGGGTGGGGAAGCAGCAAATGACGTAATATGCGTCTCGCCACTACGGACTCTAACTTTCGCAGGAAGTCGCCCCGTCATGATTCCACAAAGCAATGAAAATCTCGTTTGTGGTCAACTAGAAATCAAAACTTGTCCGTCAAACTTTATGAACTTATACCGTATTTTTCCATGAGTTCACTCACGGTTAAATTAAAAATCCTAACTACACTTCATTACACAAATGATAGGCAATGTCTCTTCATTATGTAACAATAAGAGTAACACACACAAAAAAGACGCCCTGGTTGAGGAGGAAGACAAAATTACATTAGGTTTAAGGCTCTCAAAAATAAATGGAAAGTATCAGCTTAGAACTCTTAGTACTTTTCATTATCCTTACCTCACAATATCAGAACACACCCAACTTCTACATCTTGATAGACATAAAAAAGAAACAGATACCACGTGTTAAAAAATAAATGCAGGCGTTATATACAATCTAAACAGAAATGAAGGCAAGATAATAACTTCCTTTTTGGGGTGCCCGTTGTTTAATGGTTATTATTATAGTAAATGCACGCGGTAGATCCTGGTTGCATTTCACATAGTGCAAAAATACCATTGGAAAAATGCACTCGGCAATACAAATTCAAATCCAGGACGAGACTGGTTGCATTTCACATAGTGCAAAAATACCCTTGGAAAAATGCACTCGGCAACACAAATTCAGATCCAGGACGAGACTGGTTGCATTTCACATAGAGCAAAAATACCCTTGGAAAAATGCACTCGGCAATACAAATTCAGATCCAGGACGAGACTGGTTGCATTTCACAGTGCAAAAATACTCTTGGAAAAACGCACTCGGCAATACAAATTTAAATCCAGGACGAGACTGGTTGCATTTCACATAACGCAAAAATACCCTTGGAAAAACACAGAAATCCTACTATTCTCCCTCCAGCAGTGGGAAACTAGTAGGATAGACTGTGCTCTTTAACCTTGGTACGGCAACTGGTTTATAAGAAGTAAAACTCTGAATTCAAACCTGTTAAACTCCGCATAAGAAATTGACCTTGTGTCACAATCCTATTCGTTCGGAGGGGTTGGTAAATATGTACCTTGCTCTTGGTACCGGAATCATTAGACGTTTATCTCCCTTTTTCTCTTCTTATAAATTGTTTTACTTTTTATCATAAGCATGTGAAAAAAAAGGCATTTGCTATCATTCTATTCGCCCAAAAAGGTACGCATTTCCTTTCTTTTTTTTCATTGACGGACAATGTGCTTCATTTCTAAGAACATTAAGTGACTTCTGACAAAGCGCGCTACTTATTTAAATGATATCATTGCTCTCAGTCTTAATATATAAACTATAAATATTATATATATATTTACCAACCCCTCCGCACGAACAGGATACGACACAAGGTCAATTTCTTAAGCGGAGTTCAACAGGTTTGAATTCGGAGTTTTCCTTCTCCTAGACTAGTTACCTAGCCATGGTTAAAGAGCCCAGTCTTCCCTGTTATTTATCCATAGCTGGAGGGAGAGTAGGATGCATACCTTTCCCAAGAGTATTGGCGCTAAGTGAAATGCAATTACCACGTCCAGGATTTGAACTCGGGGTGAATATTATATATGTACGAAATTTTGTCTATCTCTCGTTAGTTTGAAAGAAAAATTATCTTTTTTTTTATTTTACGGTATGTCAATCCTTATTGGGTTATTTTATGCCGAAGACGTTTTGTTCTATTCATTCTTGATCGGTATTGAAAATACTTTTTGAACTGAATTTTTTAAACACATTTTTGGCAACTGATTTTTTTTCTATTTCTGTGATTTTTTTAGATGGGCTTGATAATTTGGATTATTTGGATTATTCGGTCTGTTGTCCTCATCTTTATTGTTATTTGGACACATAGAGTAGTGGATATAGCGTTGGTTTTAGACAGTTCTAAGTGACAGTTATCTCTAGACTGCAAGTTCTGTCCTGGTCAAGAGCGACAGTAATATAGAATGATAATTAACACGGCTTAACACTTGTACCCAGCTATGGTTAGTGGAATGAGAACATCTGTTCTATTATTGCGTGATTTTCCGGATTTTATCATTTACCCAACCCCTCCGCCAAGACACAAGGTCAATTTTAAAACGGTGTACAGCTGATTTGAGTTCAGAGTTTTTCTTCGCCTAAACCTGTTACCTTACCCTGTTTAAAGAGCCCAGTCTGTCCTACTATTTCCTCATGGCTTGTTGGAGGATGAGATGGGTTTATACCTTTCCCAAGAGTATTAGCTTGTAGTATTAGTATGACAGTAAACTGCATCCAGTGGTGAGACTCTAGTTCTGACACTCTGAAGGAGTATGGAGTAACTCTTAATTTCCATTACTGCCAGGCCCATTCTGGCCCGGAGTTCCATCTAATTGTTAGAGTTCCATCTTTCCTTCTCACTCCCTAGTGTTCCTAAAATCCTTTTAGTTCGGTCATAGACCGGGTACTTCTGCTGGTATAATATATATGTGTGTGTGAGAGAGAGAGAGAGAGAGAGAGAGCGTGTGTGTGTGTGTGTCATTCACAGACACCGTGTTTGGAAGTATCACGTCTCTTCTGTGGTGAGACATTCGCAAACTACCTCCAGCTGGGGTGGAAACCCGATCGATTTGTCATCAGTCAGGCTTCTTAACCACTCGGCCATTAGCAAATGCGGACTAGGATTAAGATTTTTAACTGATAAATACATACATCTGTATATATGTTAAGGCCACCAGAGAGTCATCTATCCATATAGGAGAGCGTTGCCTTATATATATATATATATACCAAGCCGTACAGCATAACGTTCACAAATTTATGTAGGAGTGAATTGCGTCTTGGTGCTGCTTTCCTCACAGTGGCCAAGTGACTTCCTGCACAGCGGACAAAACCTGAATTGATAAATTTAAAAGGGCGACAATTTACCCATTATGCGCTGTATATACTTTTATATACTACAGGTTGTCCCAGTAGAAGATTCTTCGACAGAAACATATACTTGCCTAGCCTTCGGGACCTGGTAAGATACATACTATTAGCTTGATCCTGCGGGTCATCCCCCCCCCAGACAACATCTGTCCCCTCGTCTAAATGGGGCAGGACTGGATTTATTTCCCTGTACCTGAGGCGCCTTAAAAGAGAAATGACGAAGGGATACGCGCAATTTTACACATGCTGCTGCATGAGCTTTGGCTTGTGCGTGGCTCTCCACAATAATCGGACTTTGTGTCATCTGACATGGTGGAATGTCAGAAAATAATTACTACAGGTTGTCCCATCGTGGTGTAATGGTTAGCAAGCTAGATCCATTACTACTAAATAGCTAGTCCGATCCTCGATGGATGCCCCATAGTAGCAGCCTTATGTCACATCCTACCCGTGGCGGACGGGTTGGGTAAATACCTACTAAAGTATCGTCCATGAGAAGTAAATACACAAACGATGTGTTTTGATATGGCTTTTTTTAGCCGACAATTTTGGGAGAATATGTGCTTAATTGAAGTCGTACCTAATTTTGAAAATTAATTAATTAATTAATTAATTAATTAATTAGGCGGGCATACCTATTCAAATTTAAGGCTAAAAAATCGAGAAAAATCAATCTCTGTATGTACATTTCGGCCTATTAGGCCTCATCAGCAGAGCTATAGATAGGAAGACCGCCTTGTGCGTGATTCAAACCCTGACTGCCAAGCTGACAGGCGAGGACCATAACCATATATATATATATATATATATATATATATATATATAAGTTAAGGTAGCGAAGACATAAAATCAACGGTGCTTGGTAACTGTCAGTTTCTCGCCTATACGATTTTCAAACCAAGTCTTGACTTAATGTCTTTGCTACCCTTACCTTAGATATATATGCTCTATCAATGATATATATTTCTTTTTGAAATCTTTGTAAACATTTCACTATCTTTAGCCGTATATTAATACAGAAAACAAAAGAAAAGGTTTTTAAAAACAAAATGATATACTGACGCCATTATAACTCAGCGAAGAGATAAAATGATGAGTCTTTCAATCTCGTCTGATAAGAAGAATCAGTTGTTTATTTGGGAAGCGCCCAGTCGGAATTACATTTCTCAGCGTAGATATACGGTATCTCTTCGTCGACACCCGAAGGACCCGAGGCATCTGTGCACTATTTTGTCTCTGTCACGTAAACAGATAATGGCGACGACACAAAAACATAGAAAAAGAAAAAACAGGGGGAAGCCAGCCAATCAAGATAACTTGTATTCTGTCGTTTGGGTTGTTGGGGGGGGGGGTATTTTTTTCAGGGGTTTTGTTTTTGATTTTTTGGGCTTTTTTGTTATTTCTTTTGTTTTTGTTTTATTTTTAATTTTATCTCCTCGGTTCTTGTTTAGGGGATAAGTAAGTTCTTGTTTAGAGAAAATTAAGGGTAGGCAATCGGTATAGATTTAGAGTAGTTTCCCTTTTTTTTCCATCAGGAAACATTGTGTATTTACCCAACCCCTCTTCACGAGTAGGATACGACACAAGTACAATTTTATAAAACAGTTTAACACGTTTGAATTTATTTTTCCCTCTCCAAGAACTTATTCATAGCTGGAGGGAGAGTAGTTGGATTCATACCTTTCCCAATTGTATTAGGTGAAATGAAAACAGCTCTGTTCAGGAGGCATTATTTCTTCAAAATATATACAAATGTTAAAGCAGTATAATTTATGCCAAAAAGATATAAAAGACATTGGTATACATTTACCTAACCCCTTTGCAAAAGTCGGATGTGACACAAGGTCAATATCTTAAGCGAAGTTTAACAGGTTTGAATTCAGCGTTTTTTCACTCCCAGACCTATTGCCATATCAGGGTAAAAGATCCCAGTCTTACCCTACTATTTATTCATAGCTGAAGGGAGAATAGGTTGTAATGACGATAAAGAGTACTCCACATCCCCCAGTGTTCCAGAAGTGGAACGCCACCCCTAGATGCAGTTTAACGTCATACCCAAGACAATAAGACCCTCAGCACCGCCCTCCAGCTCATATACGATAAAAAGGGTTGGGGGTTTTCCATAAGGGCAATAGGGTTGGGACAATTATATAAATGCTAAGGCTTGATGTGACTGGCCGTCTAGCCCAAGAAAGGTTCTTCAGGCAGAACGTGACAAAATAAATGAGGTGTAACTGGTTCCACAATAGGAATTGGGCTACTTTGTGTCTTGTCCGCGAGTACGCGCTCGAAGTGAAACACACAGCCTTTTGTAGTAGAGTAGGTCGATTTTTCACTTTTTTTGAATATCAAATTGTCCGTCTATGCGAACGTTGTGTGTTAGTTCCTGGAAACTGATACCAAAAATGAGATCTTTTACATTTACCATTGTTTGAGGAAACACAACTTTTGCATAGATGGACAATTTGATATTTTTTAATGAAAAATCGACCTACCCTATTATGTAGGATTTGAAAGAAAAAGAAGAAGAGAAGAAGAAAGAATGACAGAAGAAGAAGAAGAAAGAGAAGAAATTAAAAGAAAGAAGAAGAAGAAGAAAAGAATTAAAAAGAAGAAGAAGAAGAAAAGGAAAAAAAGAAGAAAGAGAAGAAAAGAATTAAAAAGAGAAGAAGAAGAAGAAAGAATTAAAAAGAAGAAGAAGAAGAAGAATTAAAAAAGAAGAAGAAGAAGAAGAAAGAATTAAGAAGAGAAGAAGAAGAAGAATTAAAAAGAAGAAGAAGAAGAAGAAAGAATTAAAGAAGAAGAAGAAAGAATTAAAAAGAAGAAGAAGAAGAAGAAGAAAATTAAAAGAAGAAGAAGAAGAAGAAAGAAAAAAGAAGAAGAAGAAGAAGAAGAAGAAGAAAAGAATTTAAAAAAAGAAGAAAGAATTTAAAAAAAAAGAAGAAAGAAAAAAAAAAGAAAGAAGAAGAAAAAGAAAAGAAAGAAGAAGAAGGAATAAAAAAGTAGAAGAATTTCCTACGACAATAACTGTTACACCAAGCACACCTCTTATGTAGATTTTTTTAAAAAGTCGTCGGGATGGCCTAATGTCGGCATAGCCAGACAGCGAGGGAGTCTATCCCCTTTTCACTAGCGCTAGACCAAGGAGATTGTTTTTGCGTCTGAGGTGGAACACCACACCTACCATCAACTCATCACTTCACCGCACATATCCCTGTGATACTCATACGCTGAGTTGGCGAAGGCGGTATCGAACCAGAAAGCTTGCGATTCCTAGTCAAGTGCTCTACCGACTAAGCTAAACCGGCCCCTGTTTATGTAGATACCGTTATAAAATTCCCACGATTTTGCCTGGAATATACATAAGAGAGCTAATTTACTTTCTTCTCTTTTTAGCTCATATATATATATATATATATATATATATATATATATATATGTGTATATAATCTCAAGGAAGATAAATGTTTTCTGGAGACTGTTCGTAATTAATCACTGGACCAAGTAGAAAGATACAGAAGAGAAATTAAAATTCTATAAATGCCTGACTTGACCTTTTTGAAACCCGAATACAATTTGATATTTACAAACACTCAGTACGATACAGGGTCAAAAGTCTATACTGCATCAATCTTACAAGTGGGAAGACACTGTCTGTCGGTGAGACATGGAATACTTCGACCACATCACGCGCTGAGGAGTAATCCCTCCCGCGCTACCAGAAAAAAAGTTGTCTTGGGTATGAGGTTAAACTGCACAGGACGTTAGGCTACAGTTCTGTAACTCTAAGGAAGGTGGGGCATCCTTTTGTTAACACTTCTCCCACATCAATTCTGACCGAGAATTGTAGTGGGTTGGTTGAATTTTACGGCATGTCAACCATTATTGGGTTATTTTATGTTGAAGACGTTTTGTTTTATTCATTCTTGTTAGGTATTCATTTTTTTTTTTTTCAAACTCAATTTTTTATCAAACATGTCCATTTTTATCAAACCTTCATCAGGATATTAGGATGGAAAAAGTGTTGTCTGAACAGTGGTTTTTTAAAACCGAAACGTTTTAACGTCGACTTCACAATTTATAGTAAAATTATCTTTTTGTGGGAATACTTTGTTTATATATATATATATATATATATATATATATAATTACAAAAAAGGCAAAACAAGACATTTTATTATAATGGAGATTGTGTGTTAGTATGTCTGTAACAGACATAAATAAATCTCTTTGGTCTAGCTCGAGTGAATGGAGATAGATTCCCTTGCTGTCTGGCTGTTACCAACTTTAGGTCACCCCGACGACAATATATAGAGAGAGTTTTCTATAATTATAAATAAAGGGTGCTTAGTATCATTGATATCTAAGTTAAGAGTAGCGAGGACATTAAGTCAAGACTTGGTTTGAAAATCGTATAGGGCGGGAAACTGACAGTTACCAAGCACCGTTGATTTTTATGTCTTCGCTACCCTAGCTTTTATATATATATATATATATATATATATATATATATATATATATATATATGTGTGTGTGTGTGTGTTGTGTGAGTGCATTTAGGTGATATAAGATTTCCATTGATATGATGGGACGTGTATCGTTAAAATAAAACGCCACGTCTTGTACCCAATATAGTTTTACTTGGTTCAGAGAACACTAGTCATCCGGAAGAGTCAAAATAGGGAGACAGTTATCGTTCATCAGTTGGAAGCTCCTTACTGAAAAGGTGTGAACAGTGTCATTTTGATCTCTGTTCAGGCAAGACGAGCGGAAAGATATTTTCTCCAGATAATATAAACAGATGTATCGTATATCAATCAGTAACGAAATTTGAAACAACAGAGATCCTTAATATATACACACACACACATATATATATATAATATATATATATATATATATATATGTGTGTGTGTGTGTGTGTGTGTGTGTGTGTGTGTGTATACAAAATAGAAAAAAAGTATTCCAAAAAGGATGAATTTATTCTAGATAGGGAAGTCGACGTTAAAATGATTCGGTTTTTATCAAAACTTCATTTGGACATTAGTATGGAAAAAAGAATTGTCCGAACAGTGATAGATTTTGTTTTATTTTTTTTGTTTTGTTTTGTTTTGTTTTTTTTGATTTATTTTTTTCAAAATAACGAGAGATGAGTAAGTGTGTAGAGAAAAATTATCAGCGTTCCTGTCTTCTTTTGTTTGTGACGGGATTTGTACAAGTGGGGATGTTTGAAATATGTAACACGTTTCCTAAAGAGATACAATGAATTAAAAGATGAGAATGGTATTATTTGTTTGACTTTTTTAGAAAAATAGAAAAGAAAAGAAAAGGATAAAGAAAACTAGCAAATCAATCATAATTAAGTTAGGTATACACTAGGTATTGCCAAAATTGCCGAAAAATCCGTGTTTTACAAAAGAAATTTACCCCCCCCCCTTCAAAATAACTTACCAAAAAATCAGGAAATTATCCGATTTTAATGAAATCGTCTTACTTATTTCAAAGAAACTTTTATAAGTATTTT
>CM042141.1:64432902-64450402 GCA_023376005.1 Doryteuthis pealeii | reverse complement strand
GGTGCGTGGTGTAATGGTTAGAGTCGTGGGAAATTGACTCGTCGGCCCGAGTTCAAATCCTGGAAGAAGCTACAGTTCACATAGCGCTAATACCATTGGGAAAGGTATGATTCCAACTACTTTCCCTCCAGCTATGGGTAAATAGACTGGGCTCTTTAACCTTAGTTAGGCAACCAGTCTAGGAGAAGGAAAACTCCGAATTCAAACCTGTAAAACTCCATTTGGGGTGATCACTAGTAGAATAGGCTCAGTCCTAATTAGTGATCTATTTTTTTTTAAAATAGCACGACTGGAGTTCGAACTCGCTTACTACGATGTCGCAGTCCATCACGTTAGCCACTACGCCACGTGTTATATACCCCATCGTCGGGTATACTATAGAGTGAGTTCTTCGGTGATAGAGAGATGAGAGAGAGAGAGACATTAGAGACTTACTTGGTTACTGTTGTGGGGTTTCAAAGGGTCAAAATAAGACAAAACGACGGGTAACAAATGTAGTAAAATGTATTAACAAAAGAGTAGACAATTACAGTAAAGAAAAGTGGGAATTGCGTCCGACAAATAGAGTTACGAGCTGACTCGCATTGGCTTCCTCAAACCATAATTGTTCCTGTTATTTATAGTAACCGTCGGCGCATTCCACTATAATCTATAGGGTATATCACCTATAACAGTTACTTTATTTCTGCCTACTGCTTCTACTGATACTTGCTATCTTGTCTAACTGTTTCCTCGTTGTCTAGTTGGGTTCTTCTATCTACTTCTTCTTCTTCTTAAATAAGGGCTTCTTTTGGGCTAATTTTAGTCATTGCAATTATTGAATTCACAAGACATTTTTTTTCTTGATCAAGCTTCTTTATTTAATCTAGCCCATATCACCGCGCGGGAAAACCGTCCTCACAGCACGTCTAATCTCTTTGATGGCCATACTGAATCTCCAATCTAACTAGTCACGCGTTTCTCAGGGCGCGCGTGATTCGCGCCTCTGGGGTCAGAGATACCAACAGTCGTGTATTTTTCCACTGGGCCCCCTTGAATTCAACTACAGGGTCTGTCAACAATTTATGACACTATAAATTGTAACACACGGGGACTTCCCCAATACTTCTATCCTTAATTCAAGACAACCAAAAAAGACCCGTTCGAATCACCAAATCCAGATTAAATGATAGAACGTAATTAAGCAAATTCAAATCTGTGTAGTCCTCGTGACATAAATACTAACATGCTGAACTGCCACATCGTAGTAAGCGAGTTCGAACACCAGTCGCGCTATTACGTTCACTTTCCGACTAATACCCTTGGGAAAGGTATGGAAATCATCATCCCCCAGCTTTAGGTTAAACAGTATCTAATCTGTAGGTTCAATCCTGACTTGAGACCAAAATACCATAGAATACATAACGTAGCTTAACACTTGTATTCAGTCATGGTTATCGGAATGAGAAAAATCTACCCCAATGGATTAAATAAAGGGTTCGGTCCAACGTTCCGTAAAGGCTCCTGATTTCGACAAAAAAACACTTGAAATCAGCCGAAACGTTATGCATATTTCTTATTATAATGGAGATTATGTAACTGACTATGTTTAACCGAAACTACTTCTTCATTGACGTCACGATTTCTCTTGGTTATTTAAATTATATTCTCAACAATCATGAAATAATCATTATTTAATATTTATTGGCATATTTATTTATTAACGATGTCCCTATTAATGTCTAGCTGAGTTAGATTTGCGCAAAACTGCCCATGTTATTAAGGCATTTAAAATCCTGAAATATGTGTTATATATCTCTAAGAAATAAAGATTTACATACTATATGGTGGGAATATTTTGCATAATGATTTTAACAAAACTGGGTTTAATAAATGATTATTTGCTGTTACTGATTTCTAAGACTATCATGTTAGTCTCAAACGTACGATTCTATGTATAATTTCATTAAGAAATCAATTAAAATAACATTAAAATAAGTAATATTTTTATATTAGTTCTTATTTAGTTTCATTAGTCTTTCTAATTGGCTGATTGATTGATTTTAACGGCATATCAACCCGTCTGTGGTTATGTCATGCCTAGCAGTTAGGAAGTAATATATGTTGTGTATCTATATTTACACTTTTGTAGTAATTGGTTTTAACAATGTATTAGCATCATTGGAGATCATATTGTATGGTATTGATTAGGTTCATGTCTATATTCTATCATATAATTCTATTTCCTTCAAAAAGGACAGAATGTCTTCTATGTTGACTTTTTCAAATAGATCTTTCATATTGTTTGCATTACAATAACGGTTTCTAAAGTGAACAAAAACCCTACATTCTATGACTAAGTGTTTAACAGTCAAAGGTGTTTGACATGTTTCACACTGTAGTAGTTGTTCTTGTTTGAATATATAGAAGTGTGTTAGTCTTGTGTGACCAATGCGTAATCGAGACACAATGACTTGTTTATTTCTGGACTTTCTTAACTTAATATATTTTGTTATTGAAAACTTACATACTAGCGAGAGTGGGGACATACATTTGCTAGTAATAATAATGATGCGGACAACAGTCTGAAAAATCTATGTAATAAAATTCACCGATCGTTTCTATTGTCAAAGAAACCCCTGCAGTTTTCATTGTCTTAAGGGAAAATACCGTGATCGCTCGCCACTACATTTGTTTTTTGTTGGGTTTTTTTTTTTGGGGGGGGGTTCTTTCCTAACTCGTCCACTTGAAATACTTTGAATCAATTATATCTGCAGCGTCAGCATGTCTTCCTTTAACAATCTATTAAGTAAAAAGCGAATTTATGCCTTCCGCTGTGATTTGCCTACACACGCTCCACGCTGCCTGATCCATTACATGTGATAAGAATGACATGGCTTATCTCCCTTTGTGGAGATTTATACTTCCTGTGTGGCGTCGCTGTCGTCAGTCTGTACGTCACAAGGCGCCAAAGGGCTGCTATTCGATCATTTCTCTATCTCGATATTCTTATTACTTTCATCATGTTGACTTAACCTTTTTTATTTTTGAGTTGGTTGTTTCGTTAAAACGAATATTTGTCTAAAACTTATTACACGGACTTTGAAGATATGTATAGATATGCATAATTATTAGCGTTGATGAATCAACTGAAGCCAATGTGAAAGTGATGCAGGCAGGCAGGCATGTATGTATGTATGTATGTGTGTGTCGTGTGTGTATGTGTGTGTCCGCGTGCAGTGTGACGTGCTCAAGTACAGAGTGGTCTGAAAGTCTTGTCACCCCTGCATATATTTTTACGAGGTAAAATAATTACATAATACTACCCGAAGTTCTAGAAAATAATTTAATTTCTAAAGTTTTTTTTTTTTTTTTTTGTTTTTTTTTTTTAGAGGTAAAATAATTATGACATATTATTTAAACTAAAAAATACATATATGCACCTTCCTAGTGCAAGTATTTAAGTTTAATGTAATAAAATATTATATTAAATTAAAAGGCTAATGAAACTAAATAAGAATGCAGATGAAAAGATTTAAAACAGGAGGGTATAATCGAAAAATAGAACAACTGAAACTTACTCTTCCTTTACTCCCGTCTTTCATTTCTAAATTTTCTAATTTAACTATTTAGTTAAATTAGGAAGTAAAGAATAAAATGACAGTTATTTTTTCTTGTTAATGAATTTCTTTTAAGATTCATCCCCGAGATTTTTGCTCATATTCATTAAGATAAAACCCAAACAATTAGAAATCATTAATACGAAGCACATATTTATTAAAATAAAATTTGTAATATTAATATGCAAATTAGCCTTCCCGTTCACACTGTAAATAGCTATTTTGTTGTATATATAAATGCAATGGCATGTTATTAGTATGCAGATATATATGATCAACAGTATCAATAATGTAAAACAATTTAATTAATAATCGATGTTCAAATAAAATAAAATCATGGAGAATGTGACGTAAATAACTAAGGGAATTGTGACTTGAGTAGTAATATAGTTTTGGTCACAAACAACGCACAATCTTCATTATAATAAGATTTAAAAAATACTAAAAGTGAAAATAATAAGTAGGGGTGACAAGACTTTCAAACCACTCTGTAGATTAATATACTGCGTGGTCCGAAATATAACTCCTTATTAATCAGCTATAATTACATGAAATAAACCGCTGGAAATGAAATAGAAAATTATATTATCTATATATTAATACGTTTGTTCCTAAATCTTCCGTTCTTTATCAGCCTGAAACACCCTCTGGTTAAAAATGGGACCGTCCAAATCGTCTGCAATACAACAAAAATGTAAATCCAGATTATCTGGTGTCGCTTAATTTCAGATTTCTTATTTGTCCTATTTTATTTCACCCAATTTTTAAAAGGAAACATTCCAAATGGTCTTGCGTCGCTTAAATGCAAAACGTAAAATTAAAATGAATTTTTTTTAAGTTACATATTTCTTTTATTTGTAATATTGAAATTGTGAAATACGGAAGTAATTTTGAACTACGGTCCTAATTTATGCAACGTTTTGGTGAGCCAGCGCCACGCGAATATCCGGCCCAACTTAGATATTTTCTGAGGCGTGTTTTATCACTTTTTTGTCAGCAAATTAATGTAGATATTTTAAAGTCCCACCCCACAAATTTGTATCAGCAAATCAATGTAAATATTTTACACCCCCCTCTTTTTAAGAGTGAGAGAGAGAGAGTTAAATCAAGATTATTATGCTTTTTACATATTGAACTATTTCGCAATAGCTCTTAAGTAAACATATCAAACATTGTAATAATTAAATTTTCATACTGTGGTATATCCACAGGTCCTGCTAATTATTATTATTATTATTATTATTAAAACAAAAAAATAATGAAATTTAAAACAATAAACTTTGCGAAGAATCATTATCATTACGAATTTTGTTCAGAGAAATGATTATGTTCTTGGTGTTAAGTTTCTGACCGCCATCCTTGCCCAGTTGTAAATGACTTAAAGTAAGTCCTGAGCTATAGAATCCTTTGGTAAGTGAATAAGTCCTGAGTTATGGAATCCTACGTAGTGTCAAAGGTCCAGTGATATAATTCTATGTTCCGTCGTCCACGAAGGTTCAAAGTAATTGTGAGTAGCTAAGATCAGAACAGCCGGTATAAATAACAATATCAGCAGCAGAGTACTGCCAGTGGTTGGCCAATAGGTTGGTCACATGGTTATCGGTGAGTCTATAAGTAGAAGTGGACATCTGGCACGCACCTTATATACAAAAACGCCAACACTTGGTGTTATCATATTTCGACTGATTTGTGTAGCCTTCGTCAGACTTTGTTGCTTTTTCCTTCACATTGTATGAATGTAGGATAAAAATGTAGCTTTGTCGTTTAATCCTTTGTTGCATACTCAACTTTCCAATCAATGCAAATGAGCCCAGAAAATGAAGCGTTAATTCACTCTAGTAAGATATAGATTAACCAACGAGGTGGCCACGTCAATACACTGAACGAGGAATTGGGTGTGAAATTTACGTGTAAAAGTCAGTATATAAAAGGTTGATATTGAGATGTTAAACAAATGTTTCAAGAAGAGATTGCTAATACACTAACCGGATCAGTCCAGATACACAAACAGAACCATGCCGCCACCCATTTACCCAGACGATTCCAATATATATACGGGGGGGGGGGTGTTCCTCCGGTACGCCATTTGATAATCAAAGAAAACCACACGGTGCTACAATTTATACTATCCTGACGTAGGCACCTGACCCATAAGTTGATATACGGTGCTTCTTAACAACTCAGCCACTTCCCAGGGACACTCCCTGTATCTTATCTGGACCTCATCGCAGAGTGTAATGTATGCCCTCTCTCTCTCTCTCTCTCTCTCTCTCTCTCTCTCTCTCTCTCTCTCTCTCTCTCTCTCTCTCCAGATGTGCTCTTTTGCACTATTAGGACAATAAAAAATATGTCCTCTTCCAACAAACAGTTATTTAGCCTTGATTAGGCAACCAGTATAGGAGAAGGAACACTGAATTAAAACCAGCTTTACTCCGCTTAAAAATTGATTTATTTCATATACTACCTGTGGAGGGGTTGGGTAAATACAAATCTACGGACTAAAAGTAAGTCTATTCGCTGAACATTATTATTCAAAAAATATTTTTTTTAATATTAAAAAAAATACGAATAATATAAAACATATCTAAAAATATTGTCAAAAATAATTATTTTCTACTTTGCATTTTTAGTTTATTCAAGCATTTATGAATCAATCAAGATAATGAAACTCTTCCTGAATTATATCCTATGGGAAATATCCAAAAACAAATTTTGAAAAGAATAATTCTTACCTGCTTGTACTGTTCTGGGCTCAAAAAATTAAATATATTGTGTCCTTCATTCTGAAATAAATAAACAAAGTATTTGTACATTTTGTCATAATATTATTCTTATATTTTAGAGGGTTCTTCCCAACAAACTATGATCCATGTGCAATATCTATTCACTTGTGTCCAATTTGACTGAACATAATAATTAATTAATAGATTTTAACAGCACTAGCAAGGATATACGCCTTCCTGGTGTAAAGTATTTAAGTTGTAATGTAACAAAATATACTAAATTAGAAAGGCTCACGAAATTAAATAAAAACGCATATAAAAGAATGTTACTTATTTTACTTTTATTTTAATTGGTTTGTATATAAAATCATTCATAGGATTGATTTTAATACGTTGGAGAATAAAACCCTATTGCCCTTATGGCAAGCCACAACCATTTTTATCTATGTGCTAGTAGGCGGCGGCTGAGGATCTTAATGCCCTGTGTATGACGTTAAACTCTATCTGATGGTAAAGTTTCAAATTCTAGAGAACGTGGAATACACTTTCATCTCCATTACTCCCAAGAATTGGAGTGGTAGTACCTGTTAGTCTTATTAATAGGTTAAATAGAAAGATGAGTTTAAAAAATGTTTAAAAAATGAGTTTTAAAAGAATATTGACTACCCATTAAGAATGAATCAACAAAACATCTTCGGCATAAAATAACCTAATAAGGGTAAAATTAAACCAACCAACTGACCAATAACCAAATGTTCAGTATTAGTGTATCTATGGATGTACAAAAGCGTTATAAGGACTGTTGATTTGCCATTAAATAAAGAAAACCTAATTATGATATACCATTAAATTGATTGTTTGAAAATTTCTTCTTCATATTTTCCATACAAAATATTATGTTTTACGAAAATTTACCAACAAATAATTTATCCACTAATTCCATCCTCTTCCAATATCGTAAATTTATCCGCAGCATATAATTAAAAAAAAAAAAAGAAATTCCTTAACTCAAGTAGGTTGCAGTTAACGCCCTTTATTCGAGCTCTTCTGTAATAACAATGGTGATAAAATTACATAATATGGCAGTTAGCGACTAAAAGGAAGGAAATAAACTTTATCCAGAGATTTCAACTCTCGAGTTGCAGACGAGAGATGCTCGTAGGAAGCGGGTGGGATGGTACCAAGAACTGGGGGGCGGGTAGGAATTAGATGATAATTGCCTCTCGTACTGACCACCAACTGCTCGTTCGCCGCCTTTTTCTTGTGTGTGAACTGAAGTGCCAACAGATGAGCCGACAATTATTTAACATGTAATATCCAAGAGAAACACGCCGACCCTTTTCTTGACCGAAGGCGTTATTGTCATCTTGGAGAAATCTGCGACTGAAAAGTATATGCACTAGAAACCCCCCAAATGACTCGAGTGGACTTAAATGACCGAAAGTAATGGTTATTGTCGTAGGAAGTTGACTCGGCGACCCGAGTTCAAGTACTGGATGAAGCTGTTTGCATTTCACATCTTATAATAATTGTGTTTTTGTCTGTCTGTAACCGAAACTACTACTCAAATCACAACTCCCTTAATTATTTACAACACATTCTCCATTATTTTAATTTCTATTTAAACCTCAGTCATTAATAAAGTTGTTTGACCGTATCTGCATACTAATAACATGCAATTGTATTTATATATATAACAAAATGGCGGTTTAATGGGAAGGCTAATTTGCATATTGATATCAAAAATTTAATTTTGATAAATATGTGCTTAGTATTATTGATTTCTAATCGTTTAGTTTTATTTTAATGAATATGAGCAAAAGTCTCAGCGATAAACCTTAAAAGATATCCATTAACTATTAGAAATAACTGTAATTTTATTCTTTAATTCCTAATTTAACTAAATAGTTAAATTAGGAAAATTTAGCAATGAAAGACGGGAGTAATGGAAGAGTAAGTTTCAGTTGTTCTATTTATTGATTATACTCCCTAACTAAATAGTTAAATTTAACAATGAAAGACGGGAAAATGATGGAACAGTTAGTTTAAAAGTTGTTCTAATTTTCGATTATACCCTCTCTGTTTCAAATCATTTTATCTACATTCTTATTTAGTTTCATTAGTCTTTCTAATTTGATATATTTCATTATATTAAAACTTGAATACTTGCGCCAGGAGGGTACATATTTTTGCTAGTAACGCTAATGCCCCTGGGAAAGGTATGCATCCAACTATGTTCCCTCTATGTATGGATATATAGTAGGGTGGACTGGGCTCTTTTCACCTGGATATGACAACTAGAAGGAAAACTGAATTCAAATCTGTTAAACTCCGCTTAGATAACGCTAGCACACTTGGGAAAAGTAGGAATCCCCCCCCACCCCGGCTATGTGTAAATAGTAGGGCAGATTGGGCTCTTTAACATCGCCATGGCAATCGGGTCTGGGACAAGAAAAACTCTGAATTCAAACCTGTTAAACCCCGCTTAAGAAATTGACTTGTGTTACATTCTTATCATGCGGAGGGCTTGGTAAATATATATATGATTTAAGTCTGCCTTAAAAATCAGCATTTTAAAGTTCGAACTCAAGTCGTTTTATTACATTAACTTTCGATCTAATACTCATGGGAAAGGTATGAATCCCCTCATCTATGGGTTAAATATTACCACCCCTGTTCCTCTACAAAAATGGATTTTGCTTTAAATAACCCATAAAGATTGATATGCCATTAACTCTCTACCTATCAAAATTCACCTACGGCTGTACCAAATTTTCTTGGTATTTTTTATCTGTATGATAGGATATTTCAAATTTCGCTGTCTATTCACCTCGGAACTCATTCTATTCAAATAGGGTCCAATCATTATTGCAATCTGAGTCCTTCTGCTCAATTATAACTTATGCTAGACAGGCGGTCGAAGAGGCCCTCTCTGATCAATCGGCTCGTCACGTCAAGCCCTAGCACCTATATGATTGTCCCGATCATATTGCACTATGGCAATCCCTTAACTCTTTTTATCATATGGGTGCTAGAAGACGGTGGTTGAAGGTCTGGGTGTCCTCGGTATGACCTTAAACTCTATCTGATGGTGAGGTTCCGGTTTGGAGCTCTAGAGATTGTGGAGTGCCCCTTCATCCCCATTACTCCCAGGTTCACTCTGACACGGAGTGGTAGTACCTTTTAGGGTCCCATCAATGGGTTAAATAGAAAAAATAATTGAGTTAAAAAAAATTGTTGAATACCCATAAAGAATGAAGAAAACAAAACGTATTCGACATAAAATAACCCAACGAGGTTTGACATACCGTAAAATCTAACCAACATTCTCAATTATAATGAACTAACCATCAGTTTTAGTACTTTGGTGGGAGAACCGCTGTGAGCGGTTTAAAGTGGGCAAAAAGTTTAACGAAGAAACTCAAACCAAACTAAGCCAATCAATCCATTACCGTTGAAATCTTTTGTAAGTATATCCTCAGGTCCTGCTAGTTTGGGGTGGGGGTTGTTTTGTTTTTGCTACAAATATTAATAAAACATAGGAAGTGATTATTTTTATTGATTATTGTTGTCAAAGTTCAATTAGTTATAATTTTATGAAAATAAAATTCTCAGAAATACAAAAAAAAATAGGAAATTTCTAAGAATTTTATTTTCCTTGATTTGATATCCTAATTTGTGATTAGTCCATTGCTAATGGATACCAACTAAAACCTTTAACATTTTTTAAAATCTTTAACATTTCTATATATTTTTATCAGTCAGTAGAGTACCCGTCTAGGATTCGCAAGGTTCGTGGTTCGATACTCAGCACATGAGTAGCACAGATTGGGTAATCTGATCTGTGCAGTAAAGTGGGGATGTGACGGTAGGTGTGGTGCTCCACCCCAGCAAAAACAAATTTTCCTGGTCTAGCACTAGGGAAAAGGAGATTGTCTCCCTCGCTCTTTCCTTAGTTGTTGCGAAAAATCATAATTTTCTAAAAAAAGAAAATTCTCGGAAACACCAACAAGAGGAAATTTCTAGAATTTTTTATTTTCCTTGATTTGATACTCCAATTTGGAATTATTATTTGCTTGTGCTAATTCCAAAATCATTCTGGTTATAAAATATGGAGACGTCTCAAGCTACGTTTTGATAATTGTTTGCCCTTTTCGCCCAAGTTAAGACTGTTGTTTGGGGAAATAACTACATGCTGGTTTGAATTAGATAAGCTGTTTGCACTACAAAAATTCCAGGTTATTTTGTCGTTTATGTTTTTCGAGGCGTCTCCGAGTTTGCTATCGTAAGCGAAACTGTCTGGATGAATAGCATTTAAAGTCATAAACGAACAAAACAGAATTAATAATAACTGTCGTCAATAATCATCATCGGATCGCGCTGGCAGCACGGATATCCATGACAATCTCTCGCCAAACGTCCCTATCGTTCATCGCCCCAGGGGGGTCCTTTGTACAGCACACAAAATCCGCACAGAGCTGATTGATGTAGGTCCCTGCTGGACGATCCACACTGGCGTGCCCGTGTGCAGGCTTCTACAGGAGAAAATCACTTAGAAGTTCGTCCTTCCGCCCTGTCGGCTGGGGCGTTAGAATGCACCGACTGCACCTCTGCAGAGGGGTAAGACTCCCCCAATGGGGCCACCTGTTGGCCGTGGGTGGCGACCCGTGATGCTTAAGGATAGAGCCCAGGTGGATGAGCAGTTCATGACATGCAATAGTCCACTTTGGCCCTATCTTGGGTAGACGGGCGGTCGGAGAGGCCCCTCCGATCAATCGGCTGGTCACGTCAAGCCCTAGCCCTATATGATTTTCCAACCCTATTGCCCTTATGGCAAGCCCCAACCCTTTTTATCATATGGGTGTAGAAGGGTGGCTGCGGTGTACATGTCCTGGGAATAACGTTAAACTCTATCTGATGGTGAGGTTCCAGTTTGGAGGTTTGGGGAATGTGGAGCACTCCTTCATCACCATTGCTCCCTGGTCCACTCTGACCCGGAGTGGTAGTACTTATTAGGGTCCCATCTATGGGTTAAATAGAAAAATGTATTTTTTTTTAATTTAAAAAAATGGTATTATCCATTAAGAATTGATTTATTTCAAAACTTTATCGGCATTAAATGACCCACTGAGATTGATATGCCCTAAAACAAAACAAACCAAAAAAAACAAATAAACCAAGTTCGTCCTTGCTTCTCTATCAGTATCCAGCATATTTAGTTAGTCATGGTTTGTGGGATGGGGGGAGAGTGGCTGTACAGCTGCTTTCTTGTTTAATGTTGTTTCTACGATTTACCTAAGACATTCTTGTGCAGCTCTCATCTAGTTTATTCTCTATAGGCTTCATTAGGGTCCCTTTGGTTTGAATTCAAAGTTTTCCTTCTCTTAGACAGGTTGACATACTAAGGTTAAAGAGCGATGTCTCTCCTACTTCTACTACTGGATGGAGAATAATTAGATGTGTACCTTTCCTAAAGGTATTAGAGCTATGGAAAATACAAAAAGTCGAAAAGTATGTAACATTATAGGTACACTAAAAAGAAGCTATGAAATAAGAAAGATGTTTAATTTCGTATTACAATTTCTTTCTTTCTTTTTTTTTTTTTTGTTCTCATCAAAACAGTATTTCAAAAAGTTACCTATTGGACACATGGCCTAGTGGATAAGGTAGTTAGGTTAAGACAGTTCTAAGTGACAGTTATCTCTGGAACCCGAGTTCAATCCTGGTGAAGGCAGTTAGAAAAATAATTAACACAACTCCTACCCCAGCTATGGTTAGCGGAATGAGAACAGGATACCCCCGTGGACTAAATAAAGGGTTAGATTCAAAGTTCTGTGATGGCTCCCGATTACGACAAGAAAGTTCCGAGTTCGAAAAGAAGGTCCCCGAGTCAGACAAAAATACCTGAAGAAGACCGGAGGGCATATCGACCAAAAAGTTGTACAAATAACAATGAAGATGGGGACAATAGTCCGAATAACGCAGATGATACTAGTTACCTATTGGTTTGAGAATTTATGATTTTTTAGGTCTCCAAAAATTAAGAATTGTTTTTACAACTAGCAATAAATTATAAAAGAATAATATTTAAATTTTGTCTGTAATGTGTGTCATTTAAACAAGCGTGTCTTTTTTACTTACTTATGAAGAACTGTAATGAGTTCCACAAATCGATTGATTTTTAATTATTGAATCATATCATTTAACTAGTAAAAATCCAAAACTAAATTATTATTTTTTTCTCTTATCATAAACATTAATGTATATGCGCGATTGTAATGCTCAATGACATCTCTTTTTTAGTTATAAGTCTACACGTACATACCAAAACATACGCGACTCCTTCATATATAGAGATGAATTAATATGTATATGAATACATATATTTGAATACTTATATGTATATACATATATGCGAATACTTATATGTATATACATATATGCGAATACTTATATGTATATACATATATGCGAATACTTATATGTATATACATATATGCGAATATTTATATGTATATACATATATGCGAATATTTATATGTATATACATATATGCGAATATTTATATGGATATACATATATGCGAATATTTATATGTATATACATATATAACCATGTATGCGAATATTTATATGGATATACAAATATATACATATATGCGAATATTTATATGGATATACATATTATAGCCATATATGCGAATATTCATATGGATATACATATATAGCCATATATATATATATATGCGAATATTCATATAGATATACATATATAGCCATATATGCGAATATTCATATGGATATACATATATAGCCATTTATGCGAATATTCATATGGATATACAAACATATACATATATGCGAATATTCATATGGATATACAAACATATACATATATGCGAATATTCATATGGATATACAAACATATACATATATGCGAATAGTTATGGATATACAAACATATACATATATGCGAATATTATATATATACATATATGCGAATATATATATATATATATAATACCCATCGCCCCCTCTCTCTACACACACACACACTATTCCCTAGCTCTTCTAAAATGATCGTCAGGGTATATTATCACAAACTTAATCCTTTCCTAAATCCCACAATACAAAATAAAAATGAAGTTGTCACGAAAAAACATAGCATTTCCCATCACCTGAACTCTACCTACCTAGCAACGATCTAACAAACAAAAAAAATGAATAAACGTACCTCTCACCCTACCATCGGATGACATATTAAGACTCTGTGTCTGTGCTTCAAAATGGGGGGGGGAGGCTTGATTGATAGCAAACGAACGAGATAGTTTTTGGTGACTTCCGGTTTCAACAATAGAAAGGTCATTTGAAAAGATAAGGGAGTTCCAGTGTATTTAGAGGGGAAGACAAGATGGCGGATAGGGTTTTTTTTTTTGTTTTTTCAAAGTGGACAGGGAATTGTTGTGTTTTTATACCTATAACAATAGAAAGAGGACATAATGTCAGGTTCATTGGTGCGAATCGTGGATAGACGTGGAGATAGAGTGGCTGTACAGGAAATGCAAGGTGAATGGTAAATATGAAATCCACCAAATCATTGGAAGATTTTTGAAAGGATAAAGCGAAAGAAAAACACAAGTGAGAGAACAATGCAATATATTGAAAAAAAAAGGTTATGAGAAAATAAAGACTTGAGTTTATGTAATTGAAAACGAAGAAAGAAAAAGCGTATAAAGATAAAGATAAGTGGGACGTGCACTTCATAAAGGTAAAGTTCTGAAATAGAGAAGAAAGAAATTGGGAATAGTAAGAAAAAGCACACTCACACATACACACAAATATGAAAGAGAAAGAGTTAGCAAGTTTCGTTTAGTCTATCTAACAAAGCTACTTCGTAGGGGACCAGATAAAAATCATACTGACTCAAATGAACGTGTAAGAATTACACGATAGTAATAATATTTGGTAACCAGGTAAGAATTTTTTTCTCTTAATTTTTTAGATGAGGTTGGATATATATATATATATATAAGAGAGTTTCATAATTTGCTTGAAGCATTGTGTATGTATTGGTTAGGAGGTTGATTTAGAAGGCCATCACAATGCAGTTTGGAATAAATAAAAAATAATAATACGGTAACAATGGTGGTGTGTGTTGACCTGTATTTTTTTTTATTATTTCTTGAATTTTCGAGGTAATACCTCTTTATCAAAAGAATTGAACTGAAGCAGTACAGCTATGGCATTTCTTCCTAAATGAATTTTTTTTTTTTCAAAGTAGAAATTTCATCTTCAGAGGTGTATATCAGAAATTCCTGATATACACCTCTGAAGATGAAGTTTCTACTTTGAAATCGATAAGACAAAAATAACATCTTTTTGTTTTTATTTTTATACGCATTGTAATTGCCTTCAAATCATTAATATATTATAATATATATATATTATTGTGTGTGTGCGTGTGTGTGTTTTTTTTGGGGGGGTTAAGATAATGTAGGAAATTCGATAGAGAATTGTCTTCCCCTGTCGCTAGGAGGCGAATCGCCAACATCGTATGTTGGCGCCAAAACCAAAAATTTCACTTATCCGGGAGCAGTTACCAAAGAGAGACGTAAAAGTAAACGATCTCATTACCTTGCCCAGAAACAGGGCCCACTTATCGCAGAACAGTTACTAAGAAGGGGTGTGGAAATAAGCGCCTCCAGACACCTCGCACATAACCAGCTCACTTCTAAGGCATTGTATCAGTAAACGTTATAAGGCTGGTACAATAGCATACTGACGGAAGAACGAGAAACGACCCAGACGAAGCGTATCAACACTTCTACAACAAACAGAACTTAAACTCACAGATAAGTCTCGTAGCAAATACCATTAAAATTTGCAAAAACATTTATGTACCTTTGTTAATACAAGTGTCTACATTTTACTTTCGTATTTGTTTTCTTCTTTGTTCGAAATAGCCAACTACGGCGAATAAGAGCTCCAACGAATCCCCGTAAATACTCTTAATACAAAGAAAAGAAAATGTTGTATGGATAAAGATTATTCATATTTATTCAATTATAATCTTTATCCATATATTTTCTTTCCTTCTATCTTTTAATATAATTGTCAGATTCACTTCCATTTTTTAACTTATATATATATATATATATATATATGAGTAAGTAAACAAACAAATATGTTTATTTTTATTATATGGCTTTAAGCCGACAATTTTTGGAGGATATGTGCTTAATTGAAGTCATACCTAATTTTGAAAATTAATTAGTTAATAATTAGTGAAAAAAAATAAACACATTTGTTTGTTTACTTACCCTCATACTGTCGTGTAGCAAGTCAATAAAAAGTGGAATATAAATAAGTTTCAAAACAAACGAAGAATGTGGGAATGGCCAGCTACTGTAACGGCTAGAGACTTCGCCTGTCAGCTTGACAGTCGAGGTTTCGAGTCACACACGGAGCAGTCTCCCTTGTCTATAACCTTGCTGATGAGACCTAATAGGTCGAAATGTACATTCAGGGATTGACATTTTCTCGATTTGTTTAGCCTTACATTTGAACATATATGCCCGCCTAAATTCATTAATTATTAACTAATTAATTTTCAAAATTAGGTATGACTTCAATTAAGCACATATCCTCCAAAAATATATCAATATTTAGGTTCATATATAAGTATATATAATAATACAGGTAAGAATCATTCTGAAACAAGTCAACAGGTAGAATTACACTGACTAGAGTATAGTAATTATATTAATACTTGTGTTCCTTAAATGTACGACCGTTATAATCTTACAACACCCTCTCGTTAAAAATGTGACCGTCCAAGATGAAATTCAAAAATGTAAATCATGATTATCTGGTGTTGCTTATCCGTCGAGTTCTTATTTCTTATGAGTGCCATCAGTTCAGCTAAATAGAGGACCTTTCCGTTTTTATTATAAAGAAAGGGAAGAAAAACGACATGCTACACAGAAAATAATATAATAAGAAAGAAATTAGGAGAAAGGTAGAGGGGGAAGCGATAAGGGTATGTTTCAATCGAACATAATAGAAAGAAAGAAAAAGTGAGTGAGAGTTAAATCAAGATTATTATACTTTTTACATATTGAACTATTTAGCAATAGCTATTAAATAAACATACTAAACGTTGTAATAATTATATTATCATACTGTGGTATATCCATAGGCCCTGCTAGTAGTAATAATAGTTGGTAACCAAATAAGAATCATACTAAATCAAGTGACCAGGTAATAATCACAATGACTATAGTAATAATAATTGGTGATCAGGTAAGGATCTCCTATTACTACTATAGTTAGTTTGACTATAGTAATGATGACCAATATTAATGATAGTTTGTGGCCGGGTAAGGATGACAATTTTAATAATAGTTAATAACCAGGTAATGATCACACTCACTACAAGGGCATTAGCACGAACTGAAATTCAATCAGCCTCGTCTAGGATTTGAACTCGGGGCGCCAATTCCATTTCTTACTACAAACGATAACCATTATGCCCCTCCCTTGTATGGTTGGTTTTATGGCATATCAACTCTTACTGGGTTATTTTATGCTGAAGACACTAAATTATTATTTCCAATTATATATGCGTACAAAAATGTATATCTTCAATCATTTTAAACAGATAAACATTTCATTGGTCGCAAGATCAATATTTTCATAGTCAATGTAGGTATTTACCCAACCCATTCGCCACGGGTAGGATGTGACACAAAGTTGCATGAGGCATCCGGCAATGTTTTCAGAGACAATGTATCAATGTAATTCAAAATCATTTTGAGGGACTTCCATGGCGGAGTTGTTGGCGTGCTGGACTGTGACATCGTGATAAGCGAGTTCGAACTACAGTCGTTCTATTACGTTCACTTTGGAACTAATACTCTTTGGAAAGATATGAACCCCACGTACCCAACCCAGCAATGGATTAAATAGTACCACAACTGTTCTCCTATAACAGAGTTTTTCAACCGGTGAGCTGCGACATTCTAGTGTACCGTGAAGCTTCCGTGTGTGTGCCGTGAGGGTTGAGGACGGTTGATCATCCTCTTATATTTTTATTCTATAACTTCAATATTTTTTGTTTTGATTTGATTTTTTTTTAATTATGCTATACTTGTAGCACATTTTCACTATTCCTTTTCTT
>CM042141.1:64395402-64427902 GCA_023376005.1 Doryteuthis pealeii | reverse complement strand
GAAGAAACTAAAGATTGTAAGGGAGAACAAAAATTTGAAGTTTTCAAAATTTAATTGATTAGTATTTCAAAAATTAACTAGTTTTTATTCATTTAAAGTGCTGGTTTAACTCAGTTGGTAGAGCGTCCGACAAGGTTCCGGGTTCGATATCAGCCCTCGCCAACTCAGCGTATGAGTCGCACAGGGATCTGTGCGGTAAAGTGAGAAGCTGGTGGTAGGAGTGGCGCCCACCTCAGACGCCAAAAACAATCTCCTTGGTCTAGCACTTGTGAAAAGCGGATAGACTCCCTCACTGACTGGCTGATACCAAATGTAGGCCACCCCGACGACGACTGTTCATTTAAAGCAAATATTCCCAACAATTGGTTTAGAAAGCCAAAGGCATCTTCTTTAAAATTACCAACTATTGCGTGTGATCATTCCTCGCACCTACCGCAAGTGTTCCCGTGATTGACCCTTTGCAGGCGGTTAACTGGTAGGGAGCACGTCATTACACAAGTTGACAATAGTATAAAATTGTTTGGGCTTCTGTCAACAGACACAGAAGTAACCTCGTCACTAAATTCCATATTTGCATAATTAAACTGTTATTAATCAAGAGCCCTATCGGTTGGGGCTTTAGAATACACCGACTGCATCTTAGAGGTGCAGTCGGTTTGACGATTCGTGATGCTTAAGGACGGAATTCTGGTGGATGAGCAGTCCGTGATATGCAACATTCCAATTTGGCCTTTACTTAGGCTAGACGAGCGGTCGGAGAGGCCCCCTCCGATCAATCGGCTGGTCACGTCAACCCCTAACACCTATATTATTGTCCCAACCCTATTGTCCTTGTGACAAGCCCCAGCCCTTTTTATCATATGTGCTAGAAGGTATTCATGTCCTGGGAATGACGTTAAATTCTATCTGATGGTGAGGTTCCAGTAATGGAGCTTTGGGGAATGTGGAGCTCCCCTTCATCACCATTGCTTCCTGGTCCACTCTGACCCGGAGTGGTAGTAGCTGTTAGGGTTCCATCTATGAGTTAAACAGACAAATTTATCTATAAAAAATGAGTATCCATTAAGAATGAATTTATTTCAAAACTTTATCGGCATTAAATGGTCTACTGAGGTTGATATGCCGTAAAACAAAACAAAATATTGCAAAATCAATGGGTCGCCTGAGTAAAAAGACATTTTTTTCAAAACTAACTCTGATCTAATTTGGAATTACCCGAATACTTGCTAGAATGGATTGATCCGGTTGGTATATTAAACATTTTGGACCAACATTATTTTAAGAAAAGAAACTCAGTTTTTAAATACATTTTAATACTCATTTCTATCTATTTAACCCATAGATGGGACCCTAACATGTACTACCACTTCGGGTCAGAGTTGACCTGGGATTAATGGCGATAAAGGGTTACTCTACATTCCACAGAGTTCCAGAATTGAAACTTCACCACTAGATGCAGTTTAAAGTCATCCTCAGGACAATAAGACCCTCAACCACCGCCTTCTAGCACATATATGATAAAATGGGTTGGAGACTTGCCAAAAGGGAAATAGGGTTGTGACAATCATATAGATGCTAGGGTTTCACGTAACCAGTTGAATGGATGGAGGGGGCCTCTTCGACCATCCGTCTAGCCATAATGGAGTGTTGCATGACTTGGACTGCTCTGGATTCCGCTCATAAGCATCACGGTTCGCTACCCACGGCCAACAAGTGGGCCCCATTGGGGAGATTTTACCCCTCAGTAGAGGTGCAGGTTGGGGTCCAGTGGCTTCGGCCCTGGATCTTTACAAGTTAATAGCGTCGATCCCAGGGGGCTATCTCCCCAGGCAATACCTACCCCCTTGACTTAAAGGGGCAGGGCTGGGTTTATTGCCCAGCGCCTGAGGCGCCCCCTTGAGGGGGAAATGCCGAAGGGATCGACGCAATTTTTGTTCTTTCCCACCCATGAGCTTCGGCTTGTGGGTGGGCCCACGTTAAAACGAGGCCTTGTGCCCAGCCCATACAAGTGGGGTATGAGGCAAATACCTGTAGAGGCGCAGTCGGTATATTTTACAGCCCAGGCAGTCTGAAATAAGTGAAAGAATACATGGTCCGAAGAATTGTCAACAGCATCAAAAATAGGAAGAAGAGGTTCAAAATGTCCGAATTATTTCTGGTGAGTATTCATTTTTTTTAAAGTTATAGACAATATTATTTAGTCATCTACTACAACCATCTGAATTAACAAATATATTTTGGCGGTAGTCCCTGTAGTGTAGTGGCTAACGTGCTGGACTGCAACATTGTAGGAAGCGAGTACAAACTCCAGTCGTACTATTACGTTCAATTTCAGACTAATATCCTTGGGAAAGGTATGAAATACATCATTCCCCAGCTATCAGTTAAACAGCACCACAGTTTGTTTTTTTACCATGTTGGGTTTGGCATTAAATAACCCACGAAGGTTGATATACCATTAAACAATGTATGTATGTCCAAATTTTCAGTATGACAGCACCTCCCCCTTTCTTTAAACTTTTGATTTTTTTTTTAATTATAAATTGTCACTTATTTTGATTTGTTTTCCGTAAAGAACAAAACTTGCGTATAAAAAATGTATTATTTTTTTACTATGCGTGGATCTTGTGACATTGGTGAACTTCGTGATATACGCGGTGAATCTGGGGACATTCGTTTGGAATCTCGTGGAGAGTCTGGAGACGTTCGTGTTGAATCTCGGGATGTCCGAGAACCTAGAGATATCCGTGGTGAACAAAGAGTCTCGACTTGGGTCTTCGGGAGATGTTCGCTTTGGGTGGTGCCAAACAAGTCTAGGGCACGCCCTGTCAGACGTTTGTGAACAGAAATGGGCGAGATATCGTCATCAATCTCTCCCCAGGCAATTTAAAAGTCGAAACTGGATCAACATGCCGTTGTACACGGAAGGCTGGCCTTTTATTTCGGAGGTGGACACGGTGACAAGCATTCGGCCTCCGTGAGACGGCAATCAGTAAAGAAAAGATTATTTTGACGACGACAGATTTTCAGCTGCTGGTCGAAGACGAAGACTGTGTTGACCAAAAGAAAGTTTGGCCTGAGAGAAGACGGTGAACTCGCTTCTTTTTGCCCCCCCCCTCAGAGCAGGAAGCAGTTGACTCAAATATCTATTTTTCCCCTTTCTATATTTACTTATACCTATAAAAAGAGCACATCTTCAAGAGAAAAAGTAGCAAAAGTGCTTTCATTTTGATATATAGGTTTTAATTTACAAAATTCTTTCGTTTTAAAGACTATTTTTAAAAAAATGATTTTTCATACGATTTTTTTAACCTTTCCTCTTCATAATATAGCAAAAATTACGCTAACTCTTTGCCTACCAAATCCCCCACCCCCGCGACAGTACCAACTTTTCTTGGTATTTTTTTACCTGTATGATGGGTTATTTCAAAGTTCTCTATCTATTCACCTTAGAACTCCTATTAAAATAAAGTCTATTATTATTATTATAAACTGAGTCCTTCTGCTCAATTATAATGAACTAACCATCAATTTTTGTATTTTGCTTCGGAGTGGTATGCGTAGAAACAGTTACTGGTGGAAGAGCCACCGTGAGTGGTTTAAAATAGGCAAAGAGTTAAGTTTCAATCGTTTTTTTTTTTTTTTTCTGAGTTTGGTTGAATTTTAATTCATAGGAAAAGTTTGGATCTTAATAGAAGCTATTCTAAAGAAATTTTGCAGAACGATCCGTAACGAAAGTTTTCGAGGCGGGGGGGGGGGGGCAACAGTACATGTCCGCTGTTTATTTTAGTAGACATAAATACGAGTTTGTTACTGAAAGTTTTCCGATTGTTTTGTTATGTTTTTCGTTGTTTTTGTTTTTTGTTTTTTTTTTTCATTTTGCCAACTGCGTGCTCTTACTGAATGATATCATTTTGTACAGTTTTAAAGTTAGATCTCCCTCTTTTATAACTATTACTATTTTTATGGGTTAAATAGAAAAATTAATTGAGTTTAAAATAGTTAAGTTTTTAAAAAATGCTTAAAAGAATTAAGTTAAAAAATAATAATAACTGAGTTTTATTTTTAAATTGAGCTTGAAAAACTAAAACTTGAGTTTGAAAAAAAAGTTGTTAAATACCCATCAAACATGGATAAAACAAAACTTCTTTGTCACAAGGGTTGACAGGCCGCAAAATCCAACCTATAACGTAATGTAATGGTTAGCAACTTAGATTCACAGACTATTGTTACTGAGTTCGATTCACACAGGGTGCCCCATACTTTGGCATTGAGCCACATCTAAGCTAAGCTTAGTAAATAACTATAACAAGTTTTAATGTAATTTTTCAAAAAAGAACCCGATTGGTGAATACATTTTTTCGGTGCTTGTCCATAAATGACTGCATAATGTAAACCAAAAATGATATTGGTATTTAATACTTATCTTCACCATTCAGATAAAAGTAAGTTTCAGTCATTTGCTTCATTTTGTTTTTTGTTTTTTTTTACTAAACATTAACATTTTAAAATTCCCGTTCTCGATTAGGTACATATCACCAATCTGTTATATTTCGCTAGTCTTTCCCTTACCCAACCACTAAGAAAATGTTGATTTACTGCTGATATATAACTTTTGGGGACTTAAATGTAACTGTTCCATAGAAAAAAAAATGGACGAAATGACTGAAATTTAGTCTTATCTCGATGGTAAATATAAGTGTTATACACACACGTGTGTTTGTATGTGCGAGGTGTACTTAAAAGTTCATAGGATGACGTCATATCTGATATTGATGATTTTTTTTTGCCATTGATATTTAAGCACTCAAACACCGACAGAAGAAGTGTGTGGACAGCAAGGGGGACTACGTTGAAAAAAAAACCTCATCTGCTCATGTTCCATGAATGTATCCTGGTCAGCTTATGAACTTTTCAGCCGACCCTTCTATAATTAATATATAAGTTAAGGTAGCGTGGACATGGAGTTAATGGCAACTGGTCACTGACAGTTTGTTGTCTATGCAATCTTCAGACCATATATATATATATATATATATATGTGTGTGTGTGTATATATCAGGTTTCGATCCCGGCTAGAGGTAGCTGTTAAAATGTCGAGCCGCACTGATAAGTAAACTTCGAAACGCATGTCTGTGGATGACTGATATATATGCTTCCCACTCCCATGGTTGAGCACTGTGGGGGGACATTATTTGTAACTTCACCGTTTGGCATTAGCTGACCCGTCTGTTCTGGTGATTGTAAAAACATACCGCCGTAAAGTATGTAGCAATTAATTGTTCACCCTAGACTAACGGCCCGCTGATAGCCGCAAGGGTAAGGAACTTAGCAGACGAAAATTCTGTCAGGTTTCGATCCCGGCTAGAGGTAGCTGTTAAAATGTTCGAGCCGCACTGATGAGAAGTAAACTTCGAAACAGGTGTCTGTGGATGGATGGGATGGTCGGTATCAGCCAGACAGCGAGGGAGTCTATCCCCTTTTCACTAGCGCTAGACAAGAAAATTGTTTTTTAGGGTCTGAGTGGGGCGCCACACCTACCATCAGCTCCTCTCTTTACCGCACAGATCTCTGTGCTACATATACGCTGAATTGGCGTGAGCCGGTATTGAACTAAGAACCTTGTGGTTCCCATGTGTACACTCTACCGACTGAGGTGGGGGGATATATATTTGTACATTATCGCGGAAATTTTCAAGCATCCTTCTTTTTTCCCCCTTCATGCTAATCAAGAGCGACTGCCTTAAAATTCAGCTTATTATGGCACTGGCCTACATGTATAAAGGAAAAGTGTGTAGCACAAATCAAAAGTGTGCCTTGAAAATCGGTCTCACAATGCTTGGCTTTTTCTTTCTCTAAGACTGTAACCGACACAGTCACAATTCTACTATTTAGGTTATATTCTCAATGGTTATTAAATAATTATCTAATCATATTTAGTATATTATTTATTAGTAATGTCTATATTAAGGCATAGCTGAGATAGATTTGCCTCAAAACAGCCATATTACTGTTTAAAATCCTTCGATGTGTGTTATATATCACGAAGAAATAAATGTTTATATGGTATGAATAATTTGCATACTGTTTTTAACAAAACCGTATTTAATAAATGATTACTTCGTGTTATTGATTTCTAATATTAGTGTTTGCTTTTCCAACATATTAAAAGCAATCCTATTTTTTTTCATTCGAATCCATTAGAAGAAAGTAAAAATGAGTAATCTTTTTTGTGTTCGTATTTAAATTCTTTAGTCTTTTTCTTCAATATAACATTTAATTATATTAAAACTTAAATACTTGTGTCCAGAGGGCGCTTTTTTTGCTAGTTTAAATAATTAACTTTCGTTCTGATTATTTGACTGAGTACAGTGCACAGATTTTTGAGTTAATAAAACCTTAAGTACAAAGTACTTTATTTCTCTTACTATATACCAAGTCGTCTACTTGTTAACTGGTTGTTTAACGAAGGCTAAAGAACTCAGTGTGCTCTGCTATTTACCCGTAGCTGAAAGAACAGATGAAGTCATACCTTTCCCAAGAGTATTAACGCGAATTGAAATGTAAACAGTCTCTCGTAAGATTTGAACTCTGGTCACCGATTTCATTTCCGACACATTTGTAATGTAGAGATATTTTTCGCATTCGAATGATTCCCTTTTCAATAGCTTTTAGACTTACGGATCAATTTCGTTAAAAAAATCTATTTAAGATTATTTTTCAAGTAGCTGAAAGTAGTAACATGATTTCCTCCACGGCCGCACCAAATTTTTTTGGTATTTTTACCTGTATGATGAGATATATGAAAGTTAACTATCCGTTCACCTCAGAACTCATTCTATTCAAATAAAGTCATATTATTATTGTAATCTGAGTCCTGCTCAGTTATAATGAACTAACCTTCAGTTTTTGTACTTTAATAGGAGAGCCGCTGTAAGCGGCCTAAAGTAGGCAAAGATATAATGGGGGTATATATATATATATATAAGAGAAACCATGAACTTAACTCTTTACCTAGCAAATGTTCTTGTTAATTTAACCTGTATGAAGGGATATATCAAAGTTCACTGTCTATTCACCCCAGAACACATTCTCTTCAAATAAATTCCTTTTCAGTGTCCGCCCTGTCGGCTGGGGCGTTAGACTGCACCTCTGCAGAGGGGTAAGACTCCCCCAATGGGGCCACCTGTTGGCCGTGGGTGGCGACCCGTGATGCTTAAGGATAGAGCCCAGGTGGATGAGCAGTTCAATACTCCACTTTGGCCCTATCTTGGGCTAGACGAGCGGTTGGAGAGGCCCCCTTCGATCAATCGGCTGGTCACGTCAAGCCCTAGCACCTATATGATTTTCCCAACCCTATTGTCCTTATGGCAAGCCCCAGCCCCTTTTTATCATATGGGTGCTAAAAGGCGGTGATTGAGGGTCTACATATACTGGGAATGACGTTAAACTCTATCTGATGGTGATGTTCCAGTTTTGGAGGTTTGGGAATGTGGAGCACCCCTTCATCACCATTGCTCCCTGGTCCACTCTGACCCGGAGTGGTAGTACATGTTAGGTTCCCATCTATGGGTTAAATAGAAAAACATGAGTTGATAAACAAAATTGTATTATCCATTAAGAATTGATTTATTTCAAAACTTTATCGGCATTAAATGACCCACCGAGGTTGATATGCCGTAAAACAAAACAAAACCTTTTCAGTGTAAACAAGTGACACGTGCGAGATCAACTGTCAGTGGCTTACGATATAATAGCAGTGTTGAAAGAGCCGCTGTGAGCGACTTAAAGTTGGCAAAGAGTTAAACCTGAAAAGATTTTATCATCTCAATAGCAAGAGTTACTTGAAGTAGCCACCTCTCCATATTTGAACGAATAAGAAAAAAAATATTACATGGTTTTATCAAAGCCCGGTCTAATACTTAAATCTAAATCTTACACATGTTCAACAGTTTTTCATAGCTGTTTTTTTTTAATTTTTATATCAACCCTTTACTCTAAAAGGTAACAGCTGTAAGAGAAGAAAAAATCCTAAATCTGATAACATATGTAAGCGACTAAGTAGCGGGGTGAGTGGTGCGAAATAAGGTGGGTTGTTCAGGTACATGGGGATTTACCAAATGTTAACGGAAATTAAAATGCTTTAAAATGTTGCATGATGGGAATTGCTCTCAAGATGGCGATATGTGGAATTTATAAGTGATCAGCCGCTTTTTTTTTCCTTAACGATATTAAGTCGATCTTATACTCAATGGATTTCAAATGAGATAGCATAGGTTAGCGATTCAAACTGATAAAGATGGCGATATGTGAATTTTATAAGTGATCAGCCTTTTTTTTTTCTTTTTTTTTACTTTGCGATATTAACTTGATCTTACACTCAATGGATCTCCAATGAGGAACCTCAAGCATAAGACTGCGATTCAAACTGATAATGAGTGACCTCGGATTTTTTATTTATTTCTCTCCAATACATAAGCGTTTCTGCTCGTTTAGGACACCCCTTCGCGCGCGCTCTCTCTCTCTCTCTCTCTCTCTCTCTCTCTCTCCACACATGCGCACAACTCTTTATTTCATTTGTTTGTTTTTTTTTCTACTTACTGTACGCTTTCATCTTAAGGATATTGTAAGTACCAATACTTAGGGCCCCCATCGCTACGGTTAAAGTCGTAGACAATTCTTCCCATTTATTTAAGACTTAAACCCTGTAAAAAGAGGTTCGGACTGTAAATATTTTCTCCCTCTTAGAAAACAGGAAGTGTTAATTTGACTGAATTTGTATTTTTCAGTCTGTTGTCCTCATCTATATTGTTATATAAACAACCTTTCGACCGATGTGCCCTCCGGCCTTCTTCAGGTGTTTCTTGTTCAACTCGGGAGCTTTCATGTCGTAATCGGGAGACTTCTCTTAACATAGCTTAAAAGTTGTACCTGGTCATTGGTTAGTGGAATGAGAACAGTCTACCCGGTGAATTGAATAAAGTGTTCAGTTTGAAGTTCCGTGAAGGTATCCGATTTTGTCAGGAAGATTCGACGAGAAGGTTCCCGAGTTCGACAAGAAATATCTAAAGACCTGTGGGCACATCGGCCAAAACGTTGTATATATAAAAATAAAGATGAGGTGAACGGTCCGATTTTTTTTCAATATACTAGCAAATATATGCACCCTCCGGGTGCAAGTATTTAAGTTTTAATGTAATGAAATATCGTATTAAATTAGAGGCAGACAAAAAGATATGTAACAGAGAGGGGGTATAATAGAAAAATAGAAATGAAACTTACTCTTCCATTACTCCCGTCTTTCATTGCTGAATTTTACTTATTTAACTATTTAGTTAAATTAGGAAATAAAGAATAAAATGACAGTTATTTTTTCTTGTTAATGGATTTCATTTAAGATTCATTGAAGAGATTTTTGCTTATATTCATTAAAATAAAACCAAACAATTAGAAATCAATAATACTAAGCACATATTTAATAAAATCACATTTTTAATATCAATATGCAAATTAGCCTTCCCATTCACACTGCAAACCGCTATTTTTTGTATATATAAATACAATTGCATGTCATTTGTATGTAGATATGGACAACACTAATAAAAAGGCGAAGCAATTTTATTAATAATTGAGGTTTAAATATAAATAAAATCATGGAGAATGTGATGTAAATAACTATGTTAATTGTGACTCGATTAGTAATATAGTTTCGGTTACAGACAGAAAAACACACAATCTCCATTATAATAAGATATTATATCTATACGTTTGAAGAAATAATAATCAATCCGACCACCATTCATTCAACAATTCTCTAACCTCTAAGCATAAAATAATCCTAGACGGGTTGACATGCCGTGAAAATCAATCTTTTTTTATCACACCTTGTATATATATTTTTAAGTGAGGCATTATTATTATTCATTATTTGCTGAGTATTGTTTGATCTTACTTTGAGATATTGTCCTGTACGTCGTGTTTGCCTTGTTCTAACGGGAGGAGTATAGGATGTTACATCCGGTTTTACGTATGTTTACGTATGTTTATATATATATATATATATATATATATATATATATATATATATAGACGCCAAATCAAACACCTGTTGCATCAGCCTGAATGAAAAGTGTTGACTCAAATAATGTCTGTTGTCACTTTTAGCGGGAACTAAAAGTGCTGAGGTTTGGTTTGATTTAATGGCATATCAACCCTGTGGGTTATTTAATGCCAGCTCTATAATATTTATAAAATAAACATCATAATATTATATATAACGAGTAATATAATAAATAATATAACAAAATTTAGCATAACACATATTTATATATATGTATGTTTTTGTAAAGGATTATTTTGTGGTAATTTTTTTTTTCTAAAACCAAATTGTCTGGGTGTGAGATTACAGTAATATATTTCACCTTATAGTTGCGTTCCCGTAAGTAGTATTGTGGATGTATTTCATATCAGATTTATAATTTTCGATGTATTTTTTTTATTTCTCGCAAGAAGGACAAAATGATATCTATTAACATTTTCAAACAAATCTTTCATATATGCATTAAAAAAATGTTTTTCTGGTAGGAGCGTAAAAGGAAGTGTTTAACAGTGCACGGTGTTTGACATGTTACGTAACGTGTTTCCCCGAAAATAAGACCTAGCCTTATTTTTCAGGGTGTGTTTTTTGTTGTTTTTTTTTTTTTAAATATAAGCCCTCCACTTTAAAATAAGCCCTAGTGGCAGACAAACAAAAGAAATGTGCAGTGACTTGCAGAACAATAATATTCCAGAGGATGATGATATAATTATGTTTTTAATGAACTGTTGTTATTGAGTTTTTAAATCGAAGAACATGTTGATGGTTGCTGTGAGAACATACGTTTATCTTTAGGTAAAGGTAGTAGCAACTTTAAAAATGTTGCTTAAATTCATATACTGAAAATCGAAGCTTAAAAACACATGAAAAAGACGTCAAAACAGGGCATTTTTCACTTTGTTTTGATGCATGTAAAAAAAACAACTTAAAAACGCCTGGCGAACCTCTTAAAACTATGAAATTAACATTCCAACTGTGGTTTCTAGTTAGGGACCATGCTTGTACACATTACCTGATAGTTGGCACGTTGGAAAAGTTTGGAAATTTTTCAAATCGGGGTTTGAAGGCTTTTTTTTATAGTTTCTCATTTACATACGATACTACAATGGTAAATAAATGTAGATCGTTTTTCGTAATTTTCTATTTCGTCATGTCGTTTTTCTATATATGAAGAATAGGACATCCCCCGAAAATAAGCCCTAGTGTTATATTTTGGAGTGAAAATTTAATATAATCCCTGTCTTTTTGGGGGGTGGGGGACACGGTAGTAAAGAATCAAACGAGGAAAAAAGAAGTGAACGAAAAACAAATACGTTAAACTATAGAAGCAGTACCGGAGTTTGGGGTCCCCGCCCCAAAAAAAATGTCACCCTTTTTTTTATATAGGGTTTTATTTTAACAAAATACAATATGGAAAGAAATACAAGAAAGAAAAAATCTCAAAGTTAGGTACTGGTAATTTAAAATGTACTTGCTACTAACGATGTTGGCGGCCTTTGATAACTTGAGACCAAATTCTGAACTTTATCCCCTCCCCCAACACAAATAAAAACATTTATCTCTGCTATGGTCCTGAGATGTAATTAGTCTTTTAACCCTTACTGGTACAAGACAAATCAAATGAGTAGAAAAAAAACACTTTCTCGTTTATTGTGTGTCGACTGAAAGACTCCATTTTCTCGGGAGGGGGGGGGTTTGCTTGTTTTATTTTTTTGTTTTTATTGATTTTTTGTTTTTGTTTGTTTTGTCTTGATTTTTTTGTCTTTTCTTGTTTTGTCTTGTTCTTTTTAAAACTATACTGAAACGAACTGTAAGATTTCATGCTTTACAAATTTAGCCTAGGTTGGATATGGGAACTCGGTCTCTTCCGTCTTTTCTAGTCTACCGAAATAAGTGTTTCCTTATCTTTCTCTTGTCAGTTTTAATTTAGTCTCCCATTGATCAGAACTCGCGACAAAAAGCATTAGCATTCCACCAGTCGTTTTATCTTGTTACATTATCTGCAAACGGTGGTAGTGTGACGATATGAATATTTAGTATGAGTTCAAGCTGCATTTGGAGCGGGAAAAATATTCGTCAAAAAATTTAAACTCATCATCAAGGCGTGTCGACAACACGGATTACACGCACACACTCTCTCTCCTGATAAGTCCTCTCGACGACACTCAATGTCCGCACAGAACTGATGAATGTAAGTTTCTGGTGTGTTCATGTTTTGGACAACATGGCAGTGGCGAAACATTGCCTATGAGAAAATATTACGTGGGCTAAGTTTTATGAAAGAATTAATATTTCCTTGGTCCATTTGAAAATACACCTTTAAATCTTCCGGTTTGTGATACCAGTCCGGGAAGAAGTTGTTGCGGTCAGCAATAAATTGAGTGAACATTCTGTTTTGTAACCACACGTCTAACATTTTTCCTGATATAAACAACTTCATCAGGTGTATGCTGTGTAATGGTTATCGTCGTCGGAAATAGAGGCGATGAACCGAGTTAGAATCCTGGACGAGGCTGTTTGCATTTGACATTGCACTAAAAAATGTGAATCCATCTATTCTCCATCCAACTATGGATAAATAGTATGGCAGACTGATATCTACAATCTTAGTATACCAACCGGTCTAGAAGGAAAATTCAAATCTGTTAAACCCCGCTTAAAAAATTGACATTGGATCGCACCCTGCTTGTGCAGAAGGGTTGGGTAAATACACACAGAACTCCATTTCGTTATCATCTTTACTTCCACGTCCACTCTGACTCGGTAGTATCTGCTAGGGTCCCATCTATGAATTTAATAGATCTGCTTAAAGATATTCATATTCAATAGAACCGCGGGGGACCTTAAGAAACTACGAAAATGTAAATTTGAACGCAAATCCCTAACCTCTATGCATAAAATAACCCCAGATGGCTTGACATGTCGTTAAAATCAGTTAATCAATTTTATTAGGTTGAAATTTAACCTTAATTAACCCTTTTTAACCAAACAAAACTTGTTTGTTTTTGTTGGGTTTTTTGTTGTTTTTATTTTCGTTTTTTGGAGGGAGGCGGGGTGTTTTTTTATTTTTGTGGATTTTTTTTTTTGTTTTTCATTTTTTGGGGGTGCGGGGTGTTAGGTTTTTAAGCAAATTGCGTAAAATCTTAAAATTAGTTTTTGGCTAAGAATGTGTTTGTATCTTAAAAAATAACTTTTTCCCAACCCTATTGCCCTTATGGCAAGCCCCAACCCCTTTTTATCATATGGGTGCTAGAAGGCGGTGGCTGTGGGTCTACATATCCTGGGAATGACGTTAAACTCTATCTGATGGTGAGGTTCCAGTTTTGGAGGTTTGGGGAATGTGGAGCACCCCATTCATCACCGTATGCTCTATCAAGTTTTAATGATTAACTATCTCTGCTTATCATTTGCTTGTAAAATGCTGTTAAATACTTATGTGACTAAGACCTTACGCTTATCCTCCTCTTTCATTGGAATTTGTTTAAATCCTGCCCAATCAGCTGCAATTTGTACAACACTATTACGACTAATTAGTTCAAGGCCATTTCTAAAAGTGAATCTGTTATTAGTGATAAGAGTTTTAATATCATCAGCAAATGTTCCACGCCACTTGTGACTCGTAGATAAAAATTTTAAAAAACTTGCTGATACGGCATCGGAATAAGCTTAAAATTTGACTTTACCATTGATGCATTTATGTGTTTATGTGAGCTATGTCAGAAAAATCTGTTGGATAATGATGTTGCGAAAAGGGCTGTGGATTGGGGCTTTTGGTATTTCCAGATAGTAACACTATCTGCTTAATCGTTTTAACAAAACTACAACCCCCTTCTGCGACTCGATACTTTTTCGTGTTACAACGGGTTTTAAGCTTTTTATATGCAACTATTATTATATTTGATAGCTCTCCAGTTTCATTTTTCTGTCTCTTTCTCCTATCTGTTCTCTCTCTTCCATCTCTCTCTCTCCTCTCTCTCTCTCTCTCTCTCTCTCTCTCTCTTCTCTCTCTCTCTCTCTCTCTCTCTCTCTCTCTCTCTCTCTCTCTTCTCTCTCTCTCTCCTCTCTCTCTCTCTCTCTCTCTCCTCTCTCTCTCTCTCTCTCTCTCTCTCTCTATCTCTCCTCTCTCCTCTCTCTCTCTCTCTCTCTCTCTCTCTCTCTCTCTCTCTCTCTCTCTCTCCATCTCTCTCTCTCTCTCTCTCTCTCTCTCTCTCTCTCTCTCTCTCTCTGTCACTATTCATATATTCTATATCCATTTCACTATTCATACATTATATATTCTCTCTCTCTCTCTCTCTCTCTCTCTCTCCTCTCTCTCTCTCTCTCTCTCTCTCTCATACAAACTCTCACTATTTCCCTATATCTTCTAAAAATGATCGTCAGTATACATTATCACAAACTTAATCCTTTCTTAAATCCCACAATACAAAATAAAAATGAAGTCGCGATGATAAAACCTAGCCTTTCCCATCATCTGAACTCTAACTTCTTAGCAACAATCTAAAAACAAAAATGAATAAACGTACCTCTCACTGAAGCTCGTCTTCAAAATCAATACCAACATTGACGCAAAGGTTTTTTATCGTAATTTTTAAAGAAATATCTACTTGGAAGAATAGCCCGCTGGGTGGGAGGGGAATGACGCACTGAAAGTCGTTAAGTTTAGCATTGTACTTTACAGCGGTCTATTCTGGACAAGTACCTAAAAAAACGGGTTAGCTCAGTCGGTAGAGCGTTCGGCTAGAAACCACAAGGTTCCTAGTTCGATACCGGTCCTCGCCAACTCAGCGTATGAGTAGCACAGGGATCTGTGCGGTAAAGTGAGGAGCTGATGGTAGGTGTGGCGCTCCACCTCAGATGCTAAAAAAACAATCTCCTTGGTCTAGCGCTATTGAAAAGGGGATGGACTCCCTCGCTGACTGGCTGATACCGACTTTAGGCCGCCCCGATGACTTTACCGACTCACTTTTTTATATGTAAAGGAGTTGGACACTTCCTGTAGTGTAATGGTAAGCAAGCTAGCTTAGCAGATCATTGTTAGTGAGTTCGATTCTCATTGGGTGCCCCGTACTTCTGGCCGTTCATCTAAGCCACGCTTAGCAAATAACTATATGTATAATCTGCGTTATATTTAGGAGAGTTGGTTCTTAAATCCATAATCTGGAACGCATTTATTACCTGAACATTAACGTGAAAACTTTCACTGTATAATGTTCGATGTAAGGGATTAATATTGAGAAAGAGATTATGTTGAAAATAAATATTTCTTGGTTGGTTCGATTTTATGTCATGTCAACCCTTGTTGGGTTATTTCATGCTGAAGACGTTTTGTTTTATTCATTCTTGATGGTATTCATTTTTTAACACATTTTATTAAATTCCTGTTTTCTATTTAACCCATAGATGGGACCCTAACAGGTACTACCTCTCCGGGTCAGTGGATATGGAAGTAATGGTGATTAGGGGGTACTTCACACTCACCAAGCTGCAGAATTGAAATTTGTAGAGGCATTTTAGTAGGGGTTAGCAAATGATATTAAAATGACGAATAAAAATATGACACAGTTTAAGTAGAAAACACTGAGAAATGATAAAACAAATGCATATAATTATAAAATAACAAATAAATTTATTCAGAGAATAAATTTGCAATATAATGTGAAATGTTCAAAAGGAATAGTGTAAATATATGTGTAATGTAAAAGTTGTTGTGTTAAGTTTGGAAAAGTTCGTTTAGATGTGGGCAGAAATGAGAATCAAGTTTGTATACACGACCTGCTGAAACGGATTCCTGATGTCGAATGCGGTGGTACGAGTGAATGGTAATAGTAGTAATTGCGTTGACTTGGTCGTATTCTATCTGGCAGCGAGACGGGATTCGTGTGTTTGTTTTTGGTCGTCGGATGTGTCCGGTTTGAACGTGAGATGAAGTCTGTGTGTTTGTTGATTTCATTTTCGTCTTTTAGGATACGTGATTAGATTAAAAAGTAATTAACTTTTTGGCGCAAACGCACGGACGTAGTAGAAAGCAATACTAACCTATCCAATCGATTCTGATTTTTGTGTAAACATTTGTTTTAATCACTTTTCCTTAAATTTAGAAAAAGGCTTTGTGTTCGTGTTTGCTTTAATCACTTTTCCTTAAGTTTGGTAAAGAAATGTGTACGTGTATTTATTTAAAAATATAGATTTGTATTCTATAAACTTCATCATCAGATGCAATTTAACGTCATACCCTGGACAATAAAACCTTCAGCCACCACCTCCTAGCACATATATGATAAAAAGTTGGGGGGATTGTCATGAGGGCAATAGGGTCAGGACAATCATATAGGTGCTTAGAATAAATGCTATACCAACACGATAGTGGTACCATTTAACCCATACTTGGAAAATGACGATAAACTGCATCTAGTGGTGAAGTTTCAATCCTGGAACTCTGGAGAATGTGGAGTACCCCTTTATCGCCATTATTCCCAAGTCCACCCTGACCTGGAGTGGTAGTACCTGTTAGGGTCCCATCTATGGGTTAAATAGATTTTTTTTAAATGTGTTTTTTTTTTAATTGAGTTTGAAAAAAAATTTAATACCCAATGCCGTAAAATCCAAGCAACCTCATTTTCTTTCTGTTTGTTCTTTAATGGTGATAAGTAATTTAAATTCTATCTTACTGTCCTGAGCGCGAGAAAGGGAGCGAACAGTTGGTGAGCTTAGTAACCACATACCAAAGAAAATGGGTAAATATATTTATCATATACATGTTAGAGATTAATACCTTGAGAATTGTTCATGGATACCGTTCGGTCAGGCTCTGCGTGTTTTATTCAAACACACGATCTAACTCTTGTTATTTTAAAATATATTTTATATCAGGATTATTTTCAATGTATTCACATATTACAAAAAGAATACTGTTTAGCATTTCATGGAAGAATACCCTTTACAAAAACAAAAGGACAACGTGTATATATATATATATATATATTATATATATATATATGTGTGTGTGTGTGTTTGTAAAATGATTTGAATTTTTTTCATTTTTCTTTTTTTCCTTTTTTTTTTTTTTTTTTTTTTTTCATTTACAAAAACAAAATTCAAACGAATTTGCGAATATTCTTTATATCATCAGACTGATGAAGTTCCCGCTTAAAGCGGAACGAAATATTTATCTCCTACATCTACTTGTTTGAGTTATTATTTTTTTGTCCACTTTTCCTTTTTCCTTACTTCATATATATATATATATATATATATGAAGTGGACAAACAATGTGTTTGAAAATGGCGATAGCCGACAATTTTTGGGAGGTTATGTGCTTAAAGTCATACCTAATTTGTTAATGAATTAATTATAATTGAATGAATTAGGCGTGCATATCGGTTTAAATGTAAGGCGTAAACCAATCGAGAAAAAGTCGATCTCTGCATGTATATATATCTCTAATAAAGAAGATTCGCAATTTTTTTAAATCAAAGGAAAAAAAAAACAGAATTCAAACCATTTTGCGGACCTTCGTTATTTATAAAACATTTACTTCTGCTTAAGAAATTGACGTTGTGTCGTACCCAATTCATGTGTAATGGTGTGTAAATATATATTTATCTAGTTGGAGGCATATGATGTAATGCGTCGTATGAAATCCTCGACGAGGCTGTTTGCATTTCACATAGCGCTAATACCCTTGGGAAAAGTATCCTACCTCCAGCTATGGGTAAATACTAGCCCAGACTGGTTTCTTTAACTTTTGGTATGGCAACCAACCTAGGAGAAGGAAAACTCCGAATTCTAACCTGTTAAACTCTACTTAAGAAATTGACCTTGTGTTGCATCCTGCTCATGAGTACGGAGAGCGGGAGAGAGTGAATATATATTTATCTATTCCATAAGTGTCCTCTCGGATGTATACGTATTGTTGTGGTAAGCGTCTACGCTTATTTTTTTCCTTCCCGATATGATAAATCATAAACTTAAACACACGTGTTCGCTTCTAACAACCCTGACTCATAAACAAAACAAAGAAAATGGAAAGAGAAACGACGCATGCGCTCTTGTGTCTCTAGCTTCTGTCATAAAAGTATCTCTCTTACAGTTTATTTAGCTTATCCCAGGCTTCAATTCACACCTTTCGCACTATTTATTAAATATGTCACAGAACTCGACTCGTGAGAGGATCACCCTAACTGAACTACAAACACGAACTTCATACGTCAGACATTAAACTCTCATCAACTTTTTACAAACTAAATGTCGACACATCACTAGACTGACGCAAAGATACTTTCAATGATGTTGAAATAACCTACTTGACTCGCTGGATCCAATTAACGTTCAAAAACAAAAATTACCCAGAATAAACCATCTTTCTTTTTTCTTTTCAGAATAAACATTAGGATTTATAAGTTTAAACGTAATGTGATTTATCACCCGTCGTCTTTATTGGTTTCACTGAAATTAGAGATCTATCTAGAATAATTTTATTTTACCGTAATTATTGTGTATAACGCGCACCTCAAACTTTAAACTAGGAAAAACTGGGAAATAAAAGAAAACTCTCGTGTATAATACGCACTGACTTTTAAAATTTTGAAGCTACTAAATTCAACCTAAATTTAGCATCTATCCAGAACAACTTAAATTCGTCGTCGGGGTGGCCTAATGTCGGTATCAGCCAGACAGCGAGGGAGTATATCCCCCTTTCACTAGCGCTAGACAAGGAGATTGTTTTGGCGTCTGAGACGGGCGCCACACCTACCATCAGCTCTTCACTTTACCGCACAGATCCCTGAGTTAGCGAGGACCGATATCGAACCATAAACCTTGTGGTTCATAGTCGGACGCTCTACCGACTGAGCTAATACCGTAATTATTACGGTATTACAATTTGCGAAGTCCAATGTTAAGGGTGCGCCATAACTTTGAAATTCTGGAAAATAAAATAAAAATTCGTGTATAACACGCACTGAGTTTTCCAAATTTGTAGCTGTTAAATGTAGTATCTATCTAGAATAACTTTATTTTTACCGTAATCATTGTGTATAACACGCATCCCAAACTTTGGACTACAAAATTCTGGAAAATAAAATAAAAACTTTCGCGTATAATACTGACTTTTAAAATGTTGTAGCTGCTAAATTTAGCCTAAATTTAATTATCTTGGGCTAGACGGGCGGTCGGAGAGGCCCCCTCTGATCAATCGGCTGGTCACGTCAAGCCCTAGCACCCCTATGATTTTCCCAACCCTATTGCCCTCATGGCAAGCCCCAACCCCTTTTTATCATATGAGTGCTAAGGCGGTGACTGAGGGTCTACATGTCCTGGGAATGACGTTAAACTCTATCTGATGGTGATGTTCCAGTTTTGGAGGTTTGGGGTATGTGGAGCACCCCTTCATCACCATTGCTCCCTGGTCCACTTTGACCCGGAGTGGTAGTACCTGTTAGGGTCCTATCTATGGGTTAAATAGAAAAACATGAGTTTATAAATAAAATTGTATTATCCATTAAGAATTGATTTATTTCAAAACTTTATCGGCATTAAATGACCTACTGAGGTTGATATGCCGTAAAACAAAACAAACCAAAAAAAATAAATTTAATATCTATCTGGAATAAATTTATTTTACCGTAATCATTTGTGTATACCACGCACCCCTAACTTTGAACTGCGAAATTCTGGGAAATAAAAACGAAACTCTCGTGTATAATATTCACTGATTTTTATTTATTCATTTATTTATTTATTAGAATTTGTAACTGCTAAATTAAAAACCTATCTAGAACAGCTTTATTTTACCGCAATTATTTGTGTATAACACGCAGCCCTAACCTGTTCTTGTAAGTGATACACATTGGTTTTATACAATTTGTAGCAGCTAGATTCAACCTAAATTTAGTTAACTTTTTTGTTGGTTCATACCGACTAAAAATAAGAAATTATAGTTTACATCATGTCTTAAAACACGAAATTTACACGTTAATTTGAGCAAACACCGGACATCTTCACACCAAAATGCAACAACCTTACGGCAAAAATAAGCTCATATTAGGATTAACAAAATTATAAACAAACACACATTGGACATTTCTCTGTAATGGCATAAAATACATTAGTTTGGACTATACACACACACACACACACACACACACACCAAACCCTCTGCACGAGTAGGATGTGACACAAGTTCAATTTCTTAAGTGGAGTTTTACAGGTTTGAATTCAGTTTTCCCTCTCCTAGACTGGTTACCTAGCTAAAGTTAAAGAGCCTAGTCTGCCCTATTATTTACCCATAGCTGGAGAGAGTAGTTGGATGCATACCTTTCCCAAGGTATTAGTGCTATGTGAAATGCAAACAGCCTCATCCAGGATTTGAATTCGGGTCGATGAGTCATTTCCTATGGCTCTAATATTGGACTATAGATATTTTCGGTCATTCCGTACCGAATATGGTAATGGACTCTTCCGAAAAAAAGTTAATTATATAGTTCTCGTGTATAATACGCACTCCTATATTTGGGGCGAAAATCTGGAAAACTAGTGCGTGTTATTCACAAATAATTACGGTAATCAAAATATTTTTTATTTTATCTTAAAATTGCTTTCCACTTTGTCGTCGGGGCTTAGAATAAGCTGACTAATAGTATAAGTATCCCTGCACCCCCCCCCCCAAAAAAAAGGTATTCTATGTATGACACTAAACTGCATCGGACGGTGAAGCTCCAAATTTGGGGAATGTGGGCATTATTTCATTGCTATTACTCTCAGGTCCACTCTACCCATATTAGTACCGTGTTTTCCCGAAAATAAAACCTACCTGCATTTTCATGATGATTTTAATATAAGGCTTCCTCTTAAAATGAGCTCTAGTTGGGAGCGGCAGTCAGAAGAAATAAATAAAAATTATTCACATCATGCGACGGAAAACTCGACATCCCCCGAAAAAGTGTTATATATTGGAACTTTAGTGTTATATTTTTATGAAAATGAATATAAGCTCTATCTTATTTTCGGGAAACGCAATACTACCTGTTAGGTTTCCATCTAGGGGTCAAATAGGTCTGTTTTAAAAATTATTTGTATTCGATAAGACCGTGTGCAAACAAAACTCTTAAGAAACAAGTACCTAAAGATGAAATATGAACGACCGCCCTGTCGGCTGGGGCGTTAAAATGCGTCGACTGCGCCTCTGCAGAGGGGTAAGACTCTCCCAATTAAGGATAGTAACCCAGGTGGTTGAGCAGTCTATGACTTGCAATATTCCACTTTGGCCCTTTCTTGGGAGAGGCCCCTCTTCCGATCAATCGGCTGGTCATGTCAAGCCCTAGCACCTATATGATTGCCTCAACCCTTTTTATCATATGTCCTGGGAATGACGTTAAACTCTATCTGATGGTGAGGTTCCAGTTTGGAGGTTTGGGGAATGTGGAGCACCCTTCATCACCATTGATCCCTGGTCCACTCTGACCCGGAGTGGTAGTACCTGTTCCCATCTATGGGTTAAATAGAAAAATGTATTTATAAAAGAAAAATTGAGTATCCATTAAGAATGAATTTATTTCAAAACTTAATCGACATTAAATGACCCACTGAGGTTGATATGCCGTAAAACAAAACAAACCAAACCAAACGTAAATATGAACGTACAAAGAACGTTATCTTTAGGCGTAGATTAACCCTTGACCGGTTTGACACGTCGTTAAATCAATCATTAAAATTGCTTCGGTTACGTTTGTTCATCAGTATATTTACAAATAGGAATTCCAAAAACTGCGTCATTACTACTGTACGGCTACACTACTTGGACTCTAACGAAACGCCTAGAGAAAAAGTTAGATGGGAACTACACAAGGATGTTGCGTGCTGTCTTGAACTAATCTTGGAAGCGGAACTCCACAAAAAAGCAGCTTGGCAGCCTCTTACCTCCTATCACGCAAACCATCCAAGTAAGACAAACAAGACATACTGGACACTGCTGGAGAAGCAAGGACGAATTTTTAAATGGCGTTTTACGGTGGACACCTACACATGGACACATCGGTGTGCATAAATCTACATCAATCAGCTCCGTGCGGAAGGCTTGCCAAGAGCAATGACCGGTAGGGACGGGGGTGAGTGAGTCCTGGGGGCGTGCTGTCAGCATGACCTGATGATGTTAATGATATTTACTGCGCTAAATCAAGTTATGCAAATCAAGACGTGTGAAATATAAAACTGAAGCAATAACGATTGTCAAAATATTCATAGGCACAAAGATGAGATATACATATATACATATACATATATATATATATATGTATGTATGTATGTATGTGTAATATAAAAATGTGTATATAGATACTAGCAGAAGTACCTGGTCCATGACCGGAGTAAAAGGATTTTAGGAACACCAGAGAGTGAGAGAAAAAGGGGGGGGAGAGAGCAGTGAGTGAAATTATTTTTAAGGATAAAAAAGAAACTAAGAATTCGCGTGTAATAACATTCGTTATTTTAGGATTAGTTTTTTCGGGGGTGGTTTAATATATATATATTTTTTTTTTTTTTTTTTTTTTACATTTAAAATATTATTTAAAAAATGTAACCCTTAACTCGTGAGTTGTTTGAAACATAACTACTATAGAAAAATAAAATTTATGAGGAAACAGAAAGTATGTACTCTGGGGAACCAGAAAATAGAACTATACAACTTAGCTATTCAACTAGCAGTTGGAAGGATACCAATTATTATTTGTTATGTTGTCAGAATATGTCCTATGATTGCAGGAATAAGGACTTTTCAAAATGTTAAATATTCAAAAGAAAAACATAGGGTAAGATTCTTTATAAAGAACATGATAAAACTAAATTTTCAGTTAAATTTTCAATGAGAATCAAATTGGCTGATAAGCCAATCCACTGGCTTAGTATGTATATTTGAAAAATAGTAAAGGTCAAATTTGCGAAAGCATTTGAAAGGGGCAAATTTGAAGAGTTTTACAAATATTGATTTTTTTAATTATTGAATCGTATTTAATCAGTAAAATCAAACTGAATATTGTGTTTTTCCTTATTATAGACATATTAATGTTTATGCGCGATTTTAATACTCAATGACATCTTTTTTCTCAGTCGACACGTATATACCAAAACAAACCCGACTACTTTTATATATATATATATATATATATATGAAGATGTTTGTTTACATGGGCGGGAGTCCACAGGTACACTTTTAGGGATATTTGTATGTTTTCTTTTAGTGCACATGCACTTAAATTACCAACATATGGATTTTCCCCTTCGCGGAACCGAAAAAGTCTGCCCTTTTAATTAATACTTCTTATGAGAATTCGTTAATTAGGTAATTGAAAAACTGTTGTCACAATTTAACCTTTTGCCACGTCGGCGGGGTTTAGAATACGCCAACTGTATCCCCTGCAGAGGAATAAGAACCTCTTCAAAAACGGGGTGAGCTGGGTATGACACTAAACTACATTTGATGGTGAGACTCCATTTAAGAAAACTCAATTACACTCAGAATTTCATGTTAGCTATTTGAGATTTTGAGTGATTTTTTTTCGGATGAATCATTTAACATCTGTCATATATTGCCCTGGAGATGATTTATTAAAACCAAAAATAGCAAACGTTACGTTTGCACATTATCACACACACACACACACACACATATATATATATATATATATATATATATATATATAAGTCATCCACAGACACATGTTTCGGCGTTTCACGCCTTTTCAGTGTGGCTAGACACAACTATCCTTGGGTAGGGTCGAACTCAGACTGACCGCATGGTAGTCCGATATCTTATCCCCTCGCCCACTGACAGCTGATGCGGGGACTGGTGTTTTTAAACTATTAAGTACATAGGAATGTTTAGGTCACTGAGAGATCAAATTTCCGGAGAAATGATCATTGCATCTAAGATAATTATGCCCTGAAGATGATCTAATTAATAGATCGAAACACTGCAGCGTCACCACTTAACCCATTTAAACCTGTGTTTTTTTTCATTTTTTCTTAATATACTATACATATATATATATATATATATATATCTGTAATCTGTATATAAAAAAATATCGAGATTTTTTTTACTTTATGACATACCTTGTATTCTGAAAAAATAATGTTCCATTCATTAATTTACCAATACCATACAACATAAACAATAAAATTAATTTACCAATACCATACAACCTAACCCTCAATAATGTTAGCACATTGTTAAAACCAATTACTAAAAGTATGTATTACATCATAACCGGTAGGCATGACATAACCCCGGACGGGTTGATATGCCGTTAAAATCAATAAACAAACAAACAATTCATTAATTTTTTTTTTTTTTTTTTTTTTTCAGAATACAAGGTGTGTCATAAAAGTGCCGAGTTTGAAACTGTATTTACCAAGATAGAAATGAACAATGAATGGAACCTTTTTTTTGTTTTTTGTTTTTCAGAATAGGTGTTAAAACATACAAAAATCTTGATACTTTTTTTTACACACCTTATATACGTCCTTTTCAATATTTTTTCTTATTTTATATTTAACTAAAACTTAACTGCATGTGATGGTAAGGCTCCAGTTCTGGTGTGTGAAGTACCTCTTTATTGCCATTACTCCCAGTTCCGCTTTGACCTGGGGTGGTAGTACGTGTTATGGACCCATCAATGGGTGAAACAGATCCGTTTTAAAATCCTTAGTATTAGATAGGAATATTGAAACTATATAACTTATCATTTGTATCAAATAGGAATAAAGATTGCCTAAGGTCAAAAATTAGATATACACTGCCTCCTTTCGCACGTCAATTTTCAGTTTTGCTGAAAAAATCCATTTTTTTTTTCTTTTCAACACTTTGATTATTTTCATGATTTTAGATTTTAAATATGTCTACCCAACCAAGCAAGAAATAAAGTGATGTCTAGAGTGTCTAGAAAATTTATGCAGGTGGTAAGATTTCAGGACGTGGACGTCATTCAATATGAAGCCACGGCTTCAAACTACATTAAAAGACACATAACAGTTCGAGTTAATATTAATCTTGATAATATTAAGTCTCTCTCGCACACGAAAAGTAATGCCTTTCCCAACCGAGCCGGTTACTCTCACTTCAAATAGCTGTCGTCAGATTTCACTTGCCGTCCAAACACTTTCTTCCTCACTCCCCGTGTCAGTCTTATTTCTGCTCGTTCGGCTGCGCTTATGCAAATTCCGATATACTTCATTTGGGTCTCTACTAACAGCACCTCAGCTACGAATAGGTAGCGAGTTCGAATATCCGTAGCCGCTCACCACACTTTTCCTCCTCGCCACAGGCCAAACATATCCTGACGCGCTTTGTTTGTGGGGGCTGGGAATCCGCTTGTTCACAGGGCTGCCTTTCAGTTTCGTCACATATACACTGCCTCCTTTCGCACGTCAATTTTCAGTTTTGCTGAAATAAATCCATTTTTTTTTTTCTTTTCAACGTTTTGATTATTTTCATGATTTTAGATTTTAAATATGTCTACCCAACCAAGCAAGAAATAAAGTGATGTCTAGACTGTCTAGAAAGTTTATGCAGGTGGTAAGATTTCAGGACGTGGACGTCATTCAATATGAAGCCACGGTTTCAAACTACATTAAAAGACACATAGTAGTGGATAAAAGCGTTGGTTTTAGACAGTTCTAAGTGACAGTTATCTCTAGGCTGCAGGTTCAATCCTGGTCAAGGGCGACAGTAAAATAGAATAATAATTAACACAGCTGAACACCTGAACCCTATCTATGGTTAGCGGAATGAGAACAGGATACCCCCGTGGATTGAGTAAAGGGTTGGGTTCAAAGTTCCGGGATGGCTCCCGATTACAAGAAGATTCCCGAGTTCAAGAAGGCCCGAGAGGGCACATCGGCCGAAACGTTGTACAGATAACAATGAAGATGATGACAATAGTCCGAATAATCCAAATAATACTAATTAAAAGAGAAGTTTCAATGTGTTTCGACCAATGGAATACTCGTGGTGTGTTTAATGCGAAGGGGACTATTTGTTGGTTGGTTGGTTGGATTTTACGTCCTGTCAACCCTTGTTGGGTTATTTTATACCAAATACTTGATTGGTACTCAATTTTTTTTCAAAACATTTTTAACTTATTTTTCTATTTAACCCTTTGATGGGACTTTAACAGGTACTACCACTCCGAGTCAGTGGGCCTGGGAAGCACACTGATTCTCCGGTAAAAAATAAAAGCTCCAGATCAGTAAAGGTCATGCTGACAGTCTTCTGGGACATTAAATTTCCTTGAAAAGGGGTGCGAATGTTAACTGTGCTGCTTATTTCCAACTCCTTACCCAAAATTCACCAAAGTTTTATTTAAAAGAATGAACAGTGAGTGAAGCCTTTTTCTGTTTTCTTTATATTAGGTTGGTGAATAATTACTGCGGCTTTTTTTAAAAGCCGGATTAATTAGGCACCAACCCTATATATATATATATATATATATATATATATATATATATAATATATAAGTAATTGGTAATTTGCTTGAGGAATTGTTAAGTATGTTATAATATATTAATAATTTGAAGGCAATTACAATGCGTATAAAAAACAAAAAGATGTTATTTTTGTCTTATCGATTTCGAAGTATAAACTTCATCATCAGAGGTTCGGATCGCAAATTCTGCCTCGCTCAGGCGTAGGGATAAACATACTTAACAATGCTTCAAGCAAATTACCAATTACTTTTATCCCTATGCCTGGGCGAGGCAGAATTTGAGATCCGAACCTCTGATGATGAAGTTTATACTTCGAAATCGATAAGACAAAAATAACATCTTTTTGTTTTTATTTTTATACGCATTGTAATTGCCTTCAAATTATTAATATATATATTATATATATATATATATATATATCCTCGGTTTCAAATGATTTTAACCGTGTGCCGTAGAGTATTTTTCCCTCACGTACTGCTATAAATCTTGTCTTTAGATTGTTGTTAGATGTGAGGAAGGTGAAAGCAAAATTTCTCATTAGCCGAGAACAAATTATAAGGCAGTCGGAAAGGAAACAAATCGCTTCTTTAAAAAAAAAAGAAAGAAAAAAAACAATTTATATTTCACATGTAAACAAGAACAGGAAGTGAAATAAAGATCGATGGATTTAAGCTAATCTGTGAAATTTTTGACATTGATAAATCTGTTAAGTTAAACCGCAGAAGCAGGTTTATTATGATAAGAAAAAAAATCTGATTAAAATGATGATACAATAACAGGTCACTTTTAATTTGTTTAATTTGCAAAATTCCCAAATTAATCTTATTATAATGGAGATTGTGTGTTTTTCTGCCTGTAACCAAAACTATATTACTACCCAAGTTACAATTCCCTTGTTATTTACATCACATTCTCCATGATTTTATTTTTATTTAAACCTTAGTATTAAAATGTAAAACAATTTTATTAATAATTGTTGACCATATCTACATACTAATAACATGCAATTGTATTTATATATACAACAAAATAGCGGTTTACAGTGTGAACGGAAAGGCTAATTTGCCATAATCAAAAACTGCCACATTGTCATCTTCAATTTTGATTGTGACACTTTAAACATGTCATTCTCGAAATTTATTAGAATTAGCAGGACCTGTGGATATACCACAGTATGAGGATTTAACTATTACAATGTTTGATATGTTTACTTAAGAGCTATTGCCAATACTTCAATATGTAATAAGTATAATAATCTTTATTTAACTCTCTCCCTCTTTTCTTTCTTTTCATCTTTTCATTATGTTCGATTGAAACAGATTAGCGATCACCCCTCAGTCTATCTTTTCCCTACTCTTTCTTTCTTTCCTTCTTACTATATTTTTATGCATAACATGTCCTTTTCCTTCCCTTTCTCTCTAAAAATGGAATGGTCCATTTAGTTGGTGACAACACTTATAAGAAATAAGAATTCAGCTGATAAGCAAAAGCAGATAATCAGGATTTAATTTCATCTTGGACAATTTGGACGGTCTCATTTTAATTAGAGGGTGTTGCAAGATAACGTTGGAAGATTAAGGAACAAGAGCATAAATATATAGATAAATATATTTTTACAAGCACTAGAATGCATCACTTTCTGTAGAGATAAAGAAGTTGCCAAAAGTAGTTCTTTGAAAAATAAGCGTTCTAATGGCAAAATCATTGGAATGCACTCATTAATACAAACTTCAAAACATTAAACCTAACATTGGAGAATGGAACTTAGAATACAACAAAAATAGAAAGAACGGGTTGTGCTGACCCGCCTTCATATAGGCCACACTACATCACCCATCATCATTTACTGGAGAGCGCAGAATCCCCAATATGCACTACATGCCAAGAGAGATTTAGAGTGAAACATATACTGCTAGTGTGTGTAGACTTTGATCTAGTGCGAACAAAATACTATCAAGCAAGTAATTTGAAAAAACTTTTCACGAAAATACGACCATCCAGGATTTTACATTTCCTAAAAGAAGTGGGATCGTACTAAAAAAATATGAGTAATTGAACAATAGTTAAAATTTATACATATACATATTTTTCTACCAAACTACTGCTACGAATCCAAAACTTAGTTGGCATTAAATGACCCAACCGAGGTTGATATGCCTTAGAATAAAACAAACTAAACTAAAGGAAATTAAACATCGCCCATTGGAACTGGAGAACCAAATTTGTATTTGTTTTAACATTACTTTTAAAGTTTTAACGTACTACATTAGTAGATACAGATTCCCAAGATGTTTACTTTGCCTACAGTAAAATCAACTATCATCTATCGTATTTAAAAAGGTTAAGACTGACACTGTATTTTTCTGGAATAGATATATTTATAATGAGATACAGCAAATAATGGAATTCTTGTTAACAGGGGCGAGTCACAGAGACCAAATGCAGTGACACAGAAAGTTGAAATTCATTCTACCAGATACAAATCAGAAAAACACTCGCTTATATACTTTCTACTCTAATGTCGGATCTACTTTTAAGCACACATCTATATGCCACTAAGTTTTTTTTTTTTTTTATCGTACCTTCCATGAGGACTTTCCTTTTCTGAAAAGAAAAAGAAAAAGAGTGAGAGTTAAATCAAGATTATTATACTTTTTATATATTGAAGGGCCGGGTTAGCTCAGTCGGTAGAGCGTTCAGCTAGAAACCACAAGGTTCCTAGTTCGATACCCGCCCTCGCCAACTCAGCGTTATGAGTAGTATCTGTGCGGTAAAGTAAGGAGCTGGTGGTAGGTGTTGCACTCCACCTTAGACGCTAAAATAATCTCCTTGGTCTAGCGCTAGTGAAAAGGGGATATACTCTTCGCTGCATGGCTGATACCGACATTAGGCCGCCCCGACGACTTTACTTACTTATACATTGAACTATTTAGCAATAGCTCTTGAGTAAACATATCAAACGTTGTAATAATTAAATAATCATAATGTGGTATATTCACAGGTCCTGCTGGTCAAACTGTAATACTGCAATTTGAATCGCATTGAGACAAAGGGGTTTCTATTTTTTGTTGCTATTAAGCTAAACGAGATGATGAATTTGTTTTCCAATAAGTACGCAGCTTTATCGACTTGAGCTTTATAAAAAGACTGTGCACTAGGGTAGGTCAATTTTTCACTTTTTTAAAATATCAAATGGTCCATCTATCCAAAAGTTGTGTGTTAGTATACTGAATACTGATACCAAAAATTAGATCTTTTACTTGCACCATTGATTGAGGAAATAGCATCAAAAATCGTCTACTAAAATGCACCAAAAATCCTGCTTTCGCAAAATTTAGCCTAGAAATTGGTTAGAAAATTTACCGTTTTCAATATTTAAATCAGAAATGTTATTTCATTTTATTAAAATGAGACGAATTAAATATTATAAATAGAATTCAAATTGAAAATGTGTCTCCCCATCACCATCGACACCTGATAGGCTGCTTTTTACCTCATTAATTAAGCTGTAACAGACGATCTTTGATGCTATTTCCCCAAACAATGGTACAAGTAAAAGATCTAATTTTTGGTATCAGTATTCAGTATACTAACACACACTTTCACATAGATAGACAATTTCATTTTCAAGTGAAAAATCGATCTACCCTACTGTGCATATTTATTTAAACTCTTTGTCTTGTTTAAAGAGGAACCTTATTTAACTTAATATTAAATAGAAATGAATTGCCTTTTAACTGAGTCCTGAATTAACGACTAAACGCCCATTCAAAATAATTATATCTAAACAACGCCCAAACGTTTGTTTTACGCACTGATTTACAATCTCATTGACATAATTGTAGATAATTATGGGCCGATTTAGCTCAGTCGCTAGAGCATCCACACAGGAACCACAAGATTCCGGGTTCGATACCGGCTCTCGCCAACCAACTCAGTGCATGAGTAGCTAAGCTTGGATATGTTTGCTAAAGTTTGAGCTGATGTTAGGTGTGGTGCTCCACCTCAGACGCAAAAGCAATCTCCCTGGTATAGCGCTAGTGAAAAGGGTACAGACTTCCTTGTCGTCTGGCTGATACCTACAATAAGCCACTCTGTTGACTTTACTAAGCTTAGCTTAATCTGGCTCAAGGTCAGATGTATGGTGCACCCGGAGACAATCAAACTCACTATCAATTGTCTGCTAGTTTCCCTTACAGTGTCATTTACTTAGCTTGGCTTAATTTGATTCAAGGTCACAAGTATGGTGCACCCAGTGAGAATCTCGCCCTGTCAGTTGTGGCTGTAGAATAAACCGACTGTACATCTGCAGAAGGAAAAGATCACGCCCAATTGGGCCACCTGTTGGCTGTGGGTGTCGATCTGTAATGCCTTAGAACATGATTGTAGTGGCTGAGAAGTCTGTAACCTGGGTACTAAGGGGTCCAGTGATATACAACACTCTACTTCGACCTTTACTTGGGCTAGACTGGTGGTCGGAGAGATCCTATCCGATCAATCGACTGACCATGTCAAGCCCTATAAGATTTTCTCACCTTATTTGTTGAATGACCCTTGTAGAAAAAAAACGCTTAAGATATTTTTCTCAGGCAATAAACTTTAGAGGACGTAATAACCACGTAATCAGTGTATATCATCTATAAATCTTCAAAGTGTTTTTCCGAAACCGATTAAGAAATGGTAAGCATGCCTACCTACAGAAACATCTGTGAGGTTATCAAAGAAAAACCGAAGAAGAGAGGAGAGGCTACTTATATTTATTTTCTATCTTTACTGAAAGATATGATCAAGTTGTATACAAACAGAAGTTTTCCCCATATATTTTTGATGAAGTGAAAATATAAACAGTTAATAAGTAGATATCATAACTCATAAATTTCAATCAAACATGTGATTATACATATATATATATATATGTGTGTGTGTGTGTGATCACTTTTTACTACATTTTCGTTTGAAGATTGTGAGAAACATTTGAAACTTAAGTAACGGAATTATAGTGTCCATAGTTCTATGATTTATAGGTTTTATACGTGCTCTGCCATAATACCATCGAGCACTCCTTCTATGCAAAAACTTTTCTTATTTGCATATCCTATCCTATCCTATCCTATCCTATCATATATATATATATATATAGAGAGAGAGAGAGAGAGAGATGAACAAAGGTGATTCAGCCCTGTCGGCTGCAGCGCTTCAGAATACAATGACTGCACCTCTGCAGAGGGGTAAGACTCCCCGAATGGGGCCACCTGTTGGCCGTGGGTGGCGACCCGTGATGCTTAAGGATGGAACCCAGGTAGCTGCAACACTCCACTTTGGCCCGTACTTGAGCTAGACGGGCGGTTAGAGATGCCCCCTCTGATTAATCCGCTGGTCATGTCAAACCCGAACACCTATACGATTGCCCCAACCCTATTGCCCTTATGGTAAGCCCCAATCCTTTTTATTATATATGTGCTAGAGGTGGTGGCTGAGGGTCTTTATGTCCTGGGAATAACGTTAAACTCTATCTGATGATGAGGTTCCAGTTCTGGAGGTTTGGTGAATTTGGAGAACCCCTTTATCACCATTGCTCCCTGGTCCACTCTGACCCGGAGTGCTAGTACCTGTTAGGGTTCCATCTATGGATTAAATAGGAAAATGTGTTTATAAAAAAATTGAGTATCCATTAAGAATGAATTTATTTCAAAACATTGTCGGCATTAAATAATCCACTGAGGTTGATATGCCGTAAAAAAAAACAAAGGTGATAAGACAAATAGGAATATTTCTAAGTTGTCATTTATTTTTTTAATTGTTCTCAATTAGTTTTGACCTTAGGTCATCGTTAGGAGAAACATTTTTGTGAAGAAAAGTTTTTTTTTACGTTTTTAAAAGAAATTTAAAGATTTGATAGAATAAGCGACAAAAAATGAACTGGTA